>JARBXR010000005.1:0-387389 GCA_029100535.1 Stemphylium beticola | reverse complement strand
CCCCCCCCTTGACCGGCCTACCTCTCGTCCCCTTCTTTTGCGCCTCCGTGTGCGGCTCAGACTCATTCCCTTCGACATACGCCTCTACCACCTTCTTACCCTTTGTCTCAGACACCGACTCGCCCGCTGCTTTGCCCGCCGATCCAGCTTTACCCTTTCTCTTAGTCTCTAGGGTTTTCGCGACGCTGCTCCTGGACTTCGTTTTAGACTCTGGGGTGACGACGATAGTGGGTCTGTGGGCCTTCTCCATCACATCCTTCCGTTTCTCGGGTGTGATGATGATGGCTTGATCCAAGGTGTTCATGTTGGGGTCTTCCTCGGAATCAAAATGCACGGTCTGTTTGGGGGTCTGCTGCTCACTCCCATTCCCCTTCTTGAGTGATGAAGGTGTTGGTGTCTTGAGACGCTTCGGGTCTGGTGTGTAGGCCTCTCCACCAATGCTTTGTTTGCGTTTGGCGGGTTGTTTTCTGGTAGATCTAGATGTGGGGATGCCGGTGGGCTTCGCTTCTCGCTGCGGCTTGTCCTTTGCTTGTGTAATGAAACCGAGGGAAGGATCGTGTCCATGCTTTGGAGTTATCACATTTGGACGGTTGGCAGCTTTTGTTGGAGTCTTCTGAGGACTTTGTGGCGCCGTGCTGATTCCGCTCTGCCGTCTTGGGCTCTTCTCTATAGATATATCCCGCTCTCTGTCAAGCTTCCTGGCGACGGGGGACGATGCGCGGACTTTTGACGGCAGTCTTCCTCGATTCGCTTCGTCTTCTATCCTACGGGCGTCCAATGCTGCTTTCACTGCCTTTTCTTTTGTATCGGAAGCCTTCTTTGCTGCCAGACGAGCTTCTTCTTTTGCATGATGAAGGAGATCGCCTGCAAGAATTGCGCGATTTTCTCTGGTCTGTGGAGTAGGCCTGGGCATTCCTTCAGAAGTCGGGTCTTCGGAAGGCAGATCGCTGGAGTCCAGGATTATTGTCGACGCGGCTTTACCAGCGCTTTCTAGATGGTCCGTTGGGTTCTTTGTCGTTGATGGACCACCATGAGAGGAATGTAGGATGATATCCTGAGTGCTGCTGTGGGCTGGTTTGGTGCGAGGTTTGGTCGGTGTCATACTGACAGCGTGGCGGATAGCGGACGGGGATACTAAGGTGACTTTAGTATGGCACACGTGCAGAAGATGTTTAGTTGCCTACCTTGGCGCTTTGGAACAGTGTTTTGTTGTTTTACGACAGTCAGACGCTCCAAAAATATCCGCGGAGCGTAGTCTTTCGTGAGGTCCTCTCTCACATCGCCCTGATTAAACTCTTCCACGACGTTCGCAAATACATCCACCGTTCCCAATTCATCGATCTCGTCTTGGATCACCTTGGCCGGTTTAGGGAGTTTGAAACGCGACCCAGAGTTGTATAACGCAATCTTCTTGTATTGCTGAAGTGCCGGGTGGTCGAAAGACACATTAGTTTCCACGACCTTGCCCTCTGCTTTTTCCTTCTTGCCCGACTCGGAAAGGTCAAAGTCGATTTTGAGACTTTCCCAATGCGCCAACTGGTGTGTCTCCTGGAAGGGTAGGATGGCTGGGAAGTTGCTGTTCCATTCTTCCAATGCATTCGAAGGCCCACCATACTTGAATTGATGCTTACGTTGCGGCCTGCTTGGTACTTCACGTTCAGGCCTTCGAGGTTCGGTTTGAGGACCATCAAGATTTTCTGATCCTTGGTACAGTGCCTGTACTACGGAAGGGGAGCGCAGTTCCGAGAATTGCTGCCTGGTTCCGTCCTCTTCACTTTCTGAAGTGATGTTTTCGGTTGTCAGGGCTTTTCGGGCGGCATCCTGGAGAGTCTTCATCTCTTGGCGAACCATAGCTTGCAGGCTCTCATAGAGCGTTTTGTCAAACCCGCCCTGTTGTTGCGGTAGTCGCTGGATAAGTTCGTCGTCGATTCTAGCGAGGCGATTCATGTACTTTACAGGAGAGTCGTTGCCTCCTTCTTCATTTAAGTATTTGATGGCTTGGTTTAGACGGCGGTCGTTGATATCACGCTGCAACGACTCATCTTCGGTTGTAGAGGTGACGTCCGCACTATCGGAAAGGTCGGTGAGGCCGACAGAATAGTCCGATTCGCTGTCACCATGTGCGAAGGCCATCGTGCACTCAATAGAAATCAGGTACGTTTGTGAATATGTGTACTTGTATACGTCAGCAGATTTTACATACACACTTTCAAAGCAGTCATACCAATTTTGGTACCTCTGTTGACTTTCGAGTAGAGATGAGTGAAGGATATCTTGATGTTGTTGTCCCGATGTCCAACAGATTATTAATGAGGAAGAGTGTAAAGGTGCCTTTGTCATGGCTGGGGACAAAGGTGACCGGAAGCAAACAGCTGTTGTGTTTTCCGCATGCGGCCATCCCGCTTGATGTTTTGGCATAAACACTAAGCCTCACATTCTTTGTGCGCCGTGGGAACTTCAAGTATGCAGTGCTTAGTCGAATCCTGCTGCTATTTTATAAGTATCATGCGATGAACTCTACGGTCTTGCTTTTCCTAGGGTGTTCTCCTGCTATAGTCACCTGCAGCTGCAGCCAAGGAAACTCGTCTGCAGGTTCCCGAGAGGCATGAGTGTGATACAGAGCGTAGAGAGGAAATCAAAAGTGAGAACAAGAGAGCAACTAAGATCATGTACAGGGCTTGGCACAACATTGGTGCGCAACAAGATGGTCTGCTGCATTGAGATGTCTTCAAGTGAATAGCTTCTATCGATTCACTACACGGGAACCAAGGTCTGGTTTGACTCCTGTGGGTCTGACAACAAAATTTTCTGCATGAGGGCGAGAGAGCAACAAAGACAGCCTCCGTAGGGCCGAGAAGGGGACCTCCAAAACCACTAGGAGGGACAACGCTTGGCATGTGACTAATACAAGCCCAAAACATCGTGAAGTGCTTCAAATCCTCCGCTTTACCAGGAGTTAAGAACTGAAGTTTTCTACATGACATGAGCAGACTTGTCAACAATTAAGCGGCTTGTAAGCGCTTAATTAATAGCTTAATAACTATTAATCCTATTAAGTCAAGCTCGCCTATACTAAATTTTTAGTAATCTAAGCTAAGAAGGGTTAGCTTAATTGAGGTAGCGCGTAAGGCTGCTTGTTTTGCAGCAGGAGCGATCTTATATGTAAGGGGCAGTCATAGGCAGTCATAGGCAGTAGTATTTGCTTCACACTGCAAGAGAATAGTGGGGGATGGCTCTGTATTGCTACACTAGGTAATTAGGGTGGTAGTAGGAATAATTCTTGTCCCCCTCCTTACGTGCGCGGCGTAGGTTAAGAACAAGTGTATATGCCAAGGCGCGAGTGAGAGAAACAAACATGTTGGGATCATAACCCTCCTCATCACGGGACCCTTAGCAATCCAGTGTTACAATTTTAACGCCTCCTTAAAGCTTCCAACCTACTAGTAGAATAAGCGCTTTAGTTATTTCATATAAGCGTCTCCTAGTATATTGCGCACTTATATAAACTTCTAAAATTCTGCGTTATCTTACAACTATTATAGGCGCTTAGTAAAGTACACCTTAGCTTTAATAGGGCTGGGCGACCTCTTAGAGCCGCGACGACGATGTCTAGGACCTCAACTTCTAGCGGCAATACAGTGCGTACGAAGGTGGCAAAGAGCTGGCCTCGGAGGCGACGACGAGGTCGTGGAGGGGGAGGCAGCAGACGACGATAATATGGACCTTTTGTGTGGGCTGGCGACCTGGGACGAAGAAACTCAATACTAAGGCTAGCGCTAGTACGAGTACGGGCTATCAAGCCTATCAATTAAGCCTTAATTGAGCTCACGATCTTAGCTTGTTAGCCCTAACAATCCAAGCTAACGCCTTAGCTTGGATTGGCTTGATCATTGACAACTATGGACATAAGGTTCATGAAGATCGCCAACACAGCGAAGACGATGTTGTATCATTGAACTGTCAGTATACCGAATATGCCTTTGCGACCTTTTCCAAGAGAGGTTGACAAGGTACACGCGTCCATGTCACCAGCAAGCCTTACTTGTGAGTCTGGCCTTTCAGATGATGAAATTATATATAGCCAGTCAATCGTAGGTATCGGCAACGCTGAGCGTAATGAGAGCGGTGTGGGATGAGAGCTTTGCGGCGTGCCAAAAGCGGAAATTGCAACTGCAAGGGACTACACATCACTTCCAGACCAGGTAATATTAGCGTTGGGCCATCTAACCGCGGCCCGAATAGATGTTAGGCCAACTACCCGACCACGACCCACTTAGATATTGCAGGCTGCCCCAGCAAGTTGATCCAACTGAATAATCTACAATTGGGGGCTTGACTATACCTGTCAACAGAGACTCTCAACGATTTGCATTGTTATTGCGTCAAAGAGTAGAAAGTTTCAACCGATAATAACAGCCTCATTCTCACTCACATCTTTATTCACTAATTTCTGTGGCTAAACACGGTTCTCTCATTCAGGCGTCCTGCGATATGCCCAAAGCCACGCAATCAAACATCGTGATAAACGGCTAGCTTTTTTAGAATGCTTCAGTGTCAATCTAGAGCGTTATTCACAGTGATCAACTTGGACGCCTTGTTCTGGGTCCATAGAATGAGTCAACTTTTCTGTCTTAGGAAGGTCCAACTGAATACCCTCGAGGCGATGTCACCTACCGTGCCCTTTTTGGTTCTTCTGAAAAGGTATAAGAGGGCTTTGAGTTCTCTGCAATCTTGTCCATCTGCTCATCTACACTCTCAAACACAATCATCAGTTACCCTCAACACAGCTTCTCTACGACTCAGCAATCATGAAGTTCACCGGTGTCTTCGTTACCCTTTTCCTCGCCAGCACTGCTATGGCCTGTGCCAACGGCCCATACGATACCGACTCGGTCTGTCCTAGCAACTGCGAGGGCGCTCAGCGATGTGGTGACGACAACCACGTTGTAAGTTTACAAAAGCCTCCATTCGTTATTACTCTTCCCAACCTTTACAACTTTTGGAGGCAAATTTCGAATCACACCAACCATGAATAGCTTGATTCTAACTTTGATGTCACAGATTAGGTGTGAGGCCGGCGTTTGGAGGGCCGTCAAGGCCTGCAACAAATGCAAGTTTGGTGCCTGCAAATAGACCAAGCTTATCAACAAGTTGGTCTCAGTTCTGTCAGTTGGTAGGAATTCTGGAGGAGAGAAGCTCAGTGGTGATTAGGGTCTGCAATTGTAGAGAAATGAAACGCAGTGGTGGTTAAGGGTCTGAGATTCAAGAAACACTCACTAGGTACACAGAAAAATCACATCATTGTGAACATTGGTTGTGACCATTGGTTGTGATCATTCCAATCTAAACCAATTTTATTTATATAGCGTTCGGCCACATGTATCGATTAACTTGGACAGTTGACTATCTATCGCTCTGGTTTTATCATAAGATGTTGATGTTGGCCTGCCCAATCTGATTGGCATTGCGTGCCTAGCATATCACGGTGCCTTGGAATAAATACTTGACATAAGCCACTTACACTAATCATCTATAGCTCTCGAAGATGTCGTGCAGCATTATAGATCTTGACGGTCGTGTAGTTGTGTTTATGGGCTGCAGTGGCCTTACCGATAAGCTGCCACGCAACCCCATGATATTGCTCGTTCTTCATTCAAGTCAACCTTAACCCTCATCGTTACTAACTCATACACCTCTAGAATCGAATTGCTGCTCCTTGAAGTATGGATTCGCTTAGTGTCACAACCAGCATCGTCGCGATGCTCCAGCCCTCTTATGGCAGCCTATCAACGGCACGACCTTCTTGTGCCGCTGACACTCGAAGCGAGCAGCATGTGGCTTTTGGCCAACAGCACGAGATATAGCCCAGATGTAGGCGAAGAGGGGAAAGGTAGAAGGGGATGGTGTATGGCTTGCAGACGACGAATGCCTAGCGCGAGCTAGACGGGCATGCCTCGGCTCCACAGCTCTCATAGTGCCACTAGCTGGAGGTCAAACGTCACTAGTTGGCGACGAAAGGGCATGTCGCGCGGCCGATGTGTTTGAAAGTCAGATTATGAATCTCACCTGTCTTCGTCCCCTTCTTTCAGTCCCATAATTCTCATCTTGAATCTTCAGATCTGAACCCGACATTGTGGTTGCTTTTCCGGTTATGTCTGGTAGGTAATCTCGCCTGTGGCTCCCCCCATAACGCCCTACATCCCCGATGCCCGTGCTAATCAGCCCTGCCTCTCCACAGCTCTTCCTTACGCGATTCCTGCGGCTGCGGCCGGTTTCGCATATCTCAACGCTCGCCATGGCTTTACCTACGACTGGCCATTGATTTCTTCCTTGTTTGCTAGCACCGTCAGCGGCTCGGTCCACGAACGACGCGACACACTCAACCTCTTCTACGAACTCGAATCGCATGCCCAGTCGTCGCGCGCAGACCAGCCGTGGATCATCTTCCAGGGCAACACATGGACGTATGCGCAAGCCTACGATACTGTGCTTCGCTATGGAGTGTGGCTGAAGAGCAAGGGCGTGAAGAAGGGTGACATTGTCGCAATGGACTTTGTGAACTCGGAAGTCTTCATCTGGGTTTGGTTCGGATTGTGGAGTATTGGCGCGAAGCCCGCCTTTATCAACTACAACCTCACAGGCAAGCCGCTTGTGCATACCGTCAAGACAAGTACGGCCAAGCTGTTACTGGTGGATCAAGAAGGTAAAGACAAGTTCAATGAGGATGTGCTCAAAGAGCAAGGCCTTTCACGGACGGATTGCCCGGACAAGGTCGAATACAGCTATGTGCTAGAAGAAGATGAGGTACCTCAATCAGTCAAGAACCAAACCCAGCCTCCGCAAGCTGCTGTCGAAGCAGGCGCCGTCACCGAACCCCTAGCCACTCAGCGAAACCTCGAAATCATAGTCTTCGACGATGCCCTCACATCGCACATCCTCACACAACCACCGACGCGCTTCCCAGACTCGTTTCGCTCCGGCCAAAAGAAAACCAGCATGGCTATGCTGATCTACACATCTGGCACGACCGGGCTTCCCAAGCCCGCAGTCATGGCCTGGGGCAAATGCGCCATCGCCGCCAAGTTTGCTGCGACGTGGCTGGGCCTCAAGAATGACGTGGTGTACACGTCCATGCCATTGTACCACAGTTCCGCCTCAGTGTTAGGCCTCTGCGCCACCCTCCGCGCAGGCAGCACAATCTGCCTATCCAAGAAGTTCTCCCACAAAACCTTCTGGCCCGAGATCCGCTTCTCCAACGCAACAATCCTGCACTACGTCGGCGAAACATGTCGATACCTGCTCTCCGCACCTCCCACAACTCTCGACAAACAGCACAAGATCCGGGCTGCCTTTGGCAACGGCCTGCGCCCTGATGTCTGGGAGCCCTTCAAGGAACGCTTCGGCATAGAAACCATCTACGAATTCTACGCCGCCACCGAAGCTCCAGGCGGCCTCTTCAACCGCTCTTCGAATTCCTTTTCCAGCGGCGCCATCGCCCGCAACGGCACGTTAGGCAACGCGCTCATGGCCCAGCGCCTCTGCATCGTACGCATGGACCCTGAATCCGATCCGCCCGCGCCCGTCCGCGACCCAAAAACCAGCCTGTGCCAGATTTGCGACTACAACGAGCCAGGCGAGTTGCTCGGCAAGCTTGACCCGGCGAATATCAGCGAAGGATTTCAGGGCTACTACGGCAACGCGAAAGCGACGAATAGCAAAATCATCCGCGATGTCAAGAGCAAAGGCGATGCGTACTTCCGCTCTGGCGACCTCATGCGCTGGGACGACCAGGGTCGGTTCTGGTTCGTAGATCGCATCGGCGACACGTTTCGCTGGAAGGCGGAAAACGTGTCTACGGCCGAGGTTAGCGAAGCCGTGGGTAAGCATCCCGCTGTTGCCGAAGCAAACGTCTATGGC
This sequence comes from Stemphylium beticola, assembly GCA_029100535.1. NCBI lineage: Eukaryota > Fungi > Ascomycota > Dothideomycetes > Pleosporales > Pleosporaceae > Stemphylium > Stemphylium beticola. The sequence continues at coordinate 379,472 of JARBXR010000005.1, read as the reverse complement.
GTCCAGGTCCCCGGGCATGATGGCCGCGCTGGCTGTGCTGCTGTCGTGTTCAAAGACGGTAGTGGGGGTGTCTCAGAACAGGTTCTGCGGTCTTTGGCCAAACATGTTAGGAAAGAGCTCCCGGCTTTTGCCGTCCCCATTTGGATTCGGGTTACCAAGGAGATGCAGCTCACCGGCACGAATAAACAGCAGAAGCATCTGTTGCAGAAGGATGGTATTGATCCCGAGGTTGTGGAGAGAGAGGGCGATGTGCTGTATTGGCTGAAAGATGGCATGTATGTGCGGTTTACAAGGGACGATTTGGACAAGATTCAGGGTGGGAGTGTGAAGCTTTGATTTTGTGGGAAGATTCTAGTGTAGGATTGTAGGATATATGTGATGATACCATTTGTAGGGTTTGGAATTGACATGGGGTTAATCGATTGTTGAGATTGTGCCTTTACACTACTTGACTGCCTTTCCTTTTCGCGTCTTTCTGGGCTTCTTCTTCGTGGGCTCCTCGTATAACTCATCTTCGTCTTCTTCAGCGTCAACTTCTTCTTCTTCTCCTCCAGGAATTTGGTCCTCTTTTTCTGCCAATGACGTAGATTTAGTTGCCGCTTTCCTCTTCTTCTTCCCTTTGCCACCACCACCCGTCTCATCCCTACCAGCTTCGGCGGCATCTCCACCTGCCTCACCTTCTCCTCTATCATCTTCAGCCTCACCTCTCGCACCCTCTCTCCCCGCCAACCTACTCAACGCCGCACCCAACCTCTTTCCCGCAGCTCCAGAACCCTTCTTCTTTCCACTCGGCCCACTCCCCTCTCCATTCCTCACTCTCGGCGCAAAAGCCCCCGCTCCCACACTCCCTTCGAAAAATCTAGTGATGTTGGCTTGCGTACCCTCCTTCTCCCTACGATTCATATCGCGAATTACGGGAACAAGCACCTCATCCGTGCGCTCACTGCTCCACCCAATCTGCGAGCTCAAATACGTACGAAGAGCAGCTAGATCGGGGACCCCCCATTGAAATGGCTCGGGATCGCTGTCGACTTCAGGATGTAGATATGCCTCAGCGACTCTCTGGTCGGGAAACGACGACGGAAGAAAGAGCTTAGTACCTTGGTTCTTGCGAAACCGCTTTCTGAAGGAATTCTTTGTATCGTCTTCTTTCTTGATACTGCCGCTTTGGACACCGTCCCACCACGTTCTGAAACTCTCTAGGTCTTTGAACTCGGATAGGATTTCTAGGGCGGTGACAGGACCGATACCGGGAATCCCGGTTGTGTAATCGGAGCCTAGGAGCTGCGCTATGTCGATCATCTTCTCGCGTGTGAGACTAAATTCGGAGGTAAGGTCTTGGGCGAGGTAGCATTCTACGTATTTGGCGGCGTTGAACATGTTCTTGTACACGCGAGTGCCGCCGAAGAGGAATGTGTCAGAGTCGTCAGTCACGATGCCGTCGACGAGACCCAGGTTGACGAGCTCAGCGCATTGCGCTTCTGCTTCCATTGGAGCTGTGATGTACGGCAACCCGAATAAGGTGAGCAACTGTTGGCATTCTGCTATCATGGTCTGCGTGACTTCATCGGCGTCTCGGCGGTCTTTCTTCTGTTGAAAGCGAAGCTGTTTGAGTTCATCATCGAAATTGACACGTGCAGAAGTGTTGTTGGTCAGCTCTTGGGCGAATCGTGCGTGTTCTTCTGCTTCCTTGGCGAGCGATGCGAATAACTCATCGTCCTCTGGGTCAGAGTATTGGTCAGAGTTGTTCCCTTCTGCGACGTCGAGTGGAATATTGTCATCGGCGACACCGCTATAGGGCACGATTGGTTTGCTAAGGTCCTCTGGCCCCTGAAGGGGTGATAACTCCCTTTGAGGCCTACGTGGCCTTTCCTGTCGAATCGGAACGTCCTCGAATAGAGGCGATGGAGACTTTGGTTTATCAAGTGCTGCAGCTTCGCCGTGCATGGGTACATCTTCGAATTCTGGGGACGGTGACTTTGCAGACTCTTGTGCGGGAGCTGACTCTGCCTGAATTGGCACATCTTCAAACTCCTCTGATGGTGATCTTGAGGCCGGACGTGGAGGTGACTTTGGCTCTGGGGCAGCTACCGTTTTTGACTGAGTGCGCCGTTCATCTTCGGGCTCACTCTCTGCCCAGTCCATTGGCTCGTCATCGGAATCATCGGCAAAGGGGGTCTTCTTCGCTAACGTTGGATCTTGGGTAGGAGGCTCTGGCTGTTGTGGGGAAAGCGGCTTAGAAGGCTCTGCTCTGATTTTATCAGCGAGATCTCCCATCTTAAGCTCGGGATCCTCAGTCGGCACGTCTTCCATCTGCGCGTCAATCTCGTGGTCTGAGTCAATTTCAATCACTCGCTTCTGATCCTGAATAGCGGGCGCATCCACGTCGATGACCTCCTTTGCGTCTGGCTTGCGCAAGCTTGGAAGCTCCTGGAACTGAAACCTGCTCTTTTCTTCTTGGCGAGCTTCCTCCCACTGTTGTTTTTCTTCATTTCGCTGAGCGTTGACTTCTGATGCAATGTCTCGTGAAGCATTGAACCAAGGGGGAAGCGGCGCCGCGGCCCTTTTCTCCTCTGTGTAGTCCTTCTCAAACCCTCCTGCATTGTCTGCCTCAAGTTTGTCCATTTTCTTTTTACCAAGTAAAGAGTTCCCTAGGTTGAGTCTTTCAAATGGAAGAGGCCCGTCAAACCCCGAGGAGTTCGTCTTTGCATGCATGGGTGCCACTGCAGGGGCGGGGGTCTGGGTGTGAGGTTTGGGTGATGGTTTTCGCGCCTTTGCAGGACGCTTCGACTTGCGTGACTCCGCCAACGCAGCCTGTAAATCCATGTCGTCTTCACTATCACTACCCTCAAAAGGCCCCTTGGTAGCTAGTTTACTACTGCGTTGATTTGCAAGTCTACCAATAGCGAGACCAGAGCCCTTGGTTCCTGCGAAAGGATTGGACTCTCTAGCGCGCTTCTGTTGGAAGACTTCGCGGATTGGGTCGTCTTCAGACTCTTCGGCGGTTACCTGGTGCTGTAGCTCTCCTGACTGCATCGACAAGGCAATCGCTTGTTGCAACTGCTCATTTTCAATGTCATCACTGGCGTCTTCAGCCAAATCGTATCCACCGTTGATGGGCACATTTTCCCAGTCCTCATCTTCGTTTTCGTTTTCATCAGCAAGGAACAACGAATCGGGATCCTGGTTCACTGGTACGGCCTTCTTAGGCGTAGATTGTGTTGGCTTTTCTTTTCTCGACCTGTAGAGCTGTCGACGACGTGCTGCCAGCTCATTCGCAATAAACTCGCGGCTTTCTTTCTCCTGGGCATTTAGGCCTCCTTTAGGCTTGGGTAGGCGGTTCAAGCCTTCAATGGGTACGTCCTCAAAATCGTCATCGTCTTCCCATTCTTCATCGTCAGCTGCGGGTGGTGGAGGCTCGACGTCGATCGGCTTGTGTGCTTTCCCTGCCTCCTTGTTCAAGACGACCCCAAGCGCCCAGCCACCCTCTACTCCATCATTCTTGACAAGCACATACTCCCTATCTCTTTCACCAGCAACGCGATTGAAGCCGCCGGCGCCGAATGCATCGTCGTTCATGCCGTTAAGGTTCATCAAGCGCTGTGTAAGCTCATTGCGTTCACGTACGCGCTCGATTTGAAACTTTGAGAATGCCATCCTATCAGGAAACATTGCATCGAGCTGTTCCTTGGAGTGACCCATCCTTAGCCGACTGCGCAGCCTAGCTGCGTTCAGAATATTGTAGCGATCAGCGGGAGGCAGGCTTTGAAAGAAGTGGCCGTCGAAGTCAATCTTGGAGAAATCGTAGACATTGATATCTTCGCCTCTATCAAACTGTCGCGCATACTCTTCCAACTCTTCCAGCGACATGACCCTGGGGTCGTTTGCAGCGCCCATCTCTGACATGGACTTGCCCAGATCCGGCAAATGATATTGGTCCTTCCTCTTGAAGATGCGATTCTGCGTACGTTCCTGGGGTGTTTGCAGTAGTTCCTCTGCATAGACCAGGTTTTCAGGTATCTCTTCCTCTTGCGACTCCGTCCGTGGATGCTTTGCGGCTTCCTTCCTCTTCTTGTCCTCTTCCTCGGCAGCGCGCTGCATCTGTATCGCCAACAGCTTTCCCGCTGTCCTGACGGCATCCTCCCGTCGGCCCTCGCGGCGCGACTTGCGGTGGCTGATGGTTTGTCGTTTCAGCGCCGGCGCGCCACCGTCGAAGACGAAGACAGGCTTGATGCCGATAAAGAGGAGCTTGCATATTCGGCGGAAGAAACCGACAATATGGCTGTTCCTCAGCGCATTTCCCTCTTTATCGCGGACGGCTTTCAGGAACTGGTAGATCCAGATGGAAGCATCGACGGCGAGCCGCTTCTTGTTCAGCGTTTCGATCTTGATCGGCCGCGCGCAGGGCTGCAAAACGGTCCAGAGGCCGGTGACACCCATGGCGCTCTTCTATGGGCGTGGCCCATCAGTCCCAGGAGATTAAAAGTGTCCCGGTGGTACCAAAGGTGAGTGGTGAGCGATGCTGGTTGCCTTGTGACGGCGCGTTCAAACCGCGTTGTCGATGACGACATGCCAAGCATCCTGACACTTTCAACGCGACTTTCACGTGCGGGGCCCACATCTTTGACCAAGTTAGTCCCGCAAATGTGGCCTTCAAGTATCGATCAGGCAGATGATGCTTTTGCCAGTATCAGCTTAGCAGATTGGAAAGATTACAATTTCTAGTGTCTAATTTAGGTATGTTACATGTAAAGGTAGTCTATATCGCCGAGCCCTCAAGCCCAAGGCCTACGCCAACGTTTTGCGATTCTCCTCTATCTTCTTCATCGTCACCAAAATCGGCCTCGCCACGGTCTTCTTCATCTTTCGCTCTAGCATCCGCATCGCCAAAATCGCCACCTTTGTGCTGCTGCTTGCGTCGAGAAGGACCCGGGGTGTCCTCGTCTGAATCATCAAAGACCCTACTCTGCTTTCTTCCCGCGGGAAGGTCACCAAGTCCACCTGGGGGCCGAAATTCGAACATCGAGTTAGGACGATCGTGCTTGTATGGCGATGCACGTAGTCGGCCTTGGGCCGCTGCTGCCTGTGCGATAGCAGGGTGTGCGGCAGGTTGTGGTGGCGGCGACATGGCTGACCACCAGCCACTCAACCGTTTGGACAACGAAGGGCTATCTGGAACATCAGACTGCTTCTCAGTGTTTGTCACAACATCCACGGGCGCTGCCTTTTTCTTGCGGGCAAAAGTGAACCCTAATGGAAGGTCTACCGGCGAACCAGGTCGCGAAGGACCTGCAGTGGAAGAAGACTCTGATCCAGATGCTGGGTAAGGGACGTCATCTCCGGGACCATCGCTCTTCGTACGTCTGAGCAGGCTGCGGAGGTCCTCTTCACTAAGAGCGTTGACTATGTCCTCGTCGCGTGCGCCCCGGGGTCTGTATTTCCGCCTGCCTTCTTGGATTGCCTGTTCCAGCTTGGCGCGATTCGCGATGAACTTCAGCTTGGGGAATGCAGATTGCTGCCCCACGTGTATCATGCGTGCTAGCCTTGGGGGGTCGGGGTCGGATAGGATGTGAACAAAGTCCGAGGGGATGGACTTGGGCCAAATAGTAATGGTTCCACTGAAGCGTTGCAGCCAGAGCTCACTCCAGTCTTGACCTAGTGGCCTTGGTAACAATTCGAGGTGACGAAGTACCTTGAGCCATTTGTTGAGATCGAGTTTCAGATACTATGATGAATGTCAGATCCTGTGAGAGAAGAAGAACTTAGGACAAGGTTCGACTTACCTGCTCTGTGGCGGAACCAAGGAAACCGCCTCTCCAGCCACGGCCTCGACGATGAGTGACAGGATGACCGACTGAGCCTCGAGACGAGAAGAAGAAAATATTGATATGTGGATTTACTTGGCTCACAATCGAGAAACGGACATTGAAGTGGAGGTTCAGCGCCTTGAGCGGAATGTCTGTCCTGAGACTTCCATCTTTCCACTTGTGGCCGAAAGAGTAGGGCGAAAGAGAACCATCCTTGTTCTTCTTCATGAGTACGACTGGGTTTAGTATACCAGGAACAGCAGCCGACGCCAGAACTGCCGACCAGACAACGCAGTCAGGAGCAGTTATATAGTTTGCCAGGATTGTTGGAGAGTGCGGATCCGAAGGTACACAGGATACGTTCAATATACGGCCAGTTCTTTGGTATGCTTCTTTGAAAGTCAGGCTACCGCGTGTCATCCAAGCACACTTCTTAGCCCAGTCGACACTATCGAACCTGGCGCCAGTCTTGTACCATCTCTTTGACCATGTAAGAATACCTTCGTGGCATGCTGTGATGCGATGGGCAAGCGCCGGTACAAGTAGCTTCTTGAGCTCTTCATTGGTCCTTGTACATAGGAGCGCAGCAACGAGAGCGCCGCCCGATGTACCGGTGATGACTTCAGGCAGAAGCTCAGCATCCATGAGAGCCTTAGCCACGCCGAAATGGTAGTATGCAAATGTAGCTCCTCCAGACAGACATAGCGCAGTTCTGCCGAAGTTGCTTCCCAGATGTTTGAAGAGTGCGCGTTTGTTGTCGGCGTCGAGTTGCGTGGTTCGCAGGAGGAATTGGAGCGAGGTCTCGGCTTCGTCGACGAAATTTTGGACGAGATCTTTCGTTCCGTAGTAGGTTTCGCTGTATAATCGAGGGTTCTCAAACCCAACGAAGTTATTCTTCATTGAAGCTAGACAAGGACATTAGTTCTGTCAGGACGGATAGACGTCTGCATACTTACCTTCCAATAGCGCCCGAAGATCCTCGACAGCGGAGTGCGAGCCTTTCATGTCTTTGGAATCCGACGCGCCCTTTTCTTCGGCTTCGGCCCTCTGGCGTAGCTTGACCATCTGCTGATACACTCTCGCGATTGTCTTGCTGTCATAGTAGGCGTAGTCGGCCTTCTTCTTCCACGTATCGTTGCCAAGATAGGTGTCGAGTTCCTTTGCACCTTCAACCCATTCCTCGTAGGATGACGCGTTCTGTAGACGTTGGCGCAACCTTTGGCGGGTTCCGCGCCATGTGATCCAGTGCTCATACAGATAGATGTACAGGCGTGTGAAGACGTAGGCTATGCTCAGGAAGAGCAGCCAGCCGAGTACTACAAGTAGCAGTGGCCACTTGAGCAGCACATAGACGACACCCTCGCGCGTCTCGTCCTTGCCGCGCCGTGGGGGAGCCTTACTCCTCTTGCGCCGCTTGACGCGCTGGTGGACGGGCCGCCAATCATTTTGCGCCGTGATAAACGCTCGTTCAGGCGGCGGCGAGGTGAGGTCTTCGGTTGATGGCGAGTTCTCGGGTGCAGCCAGCGCCTTGGCGAACTCGATAAAGTGGTCTTCTTCTACGAAGTCGTTGGCATAGTCGGGCAATAGCGTAAAGTCGAAGCCGGCCGGGGAATACGGCTCCGGGCCATCTGTCTTCTTGTCTATATTAGCCATGAAATTGAGGGGAAACAGAGATAGATTGCATCGTAGGAAAGTAAAAAGGAGAGGGTTGAGGTCAGATAGGATGGTTGTGTTGAGCGTGGCATGTGAGGCTCGAAGCTTCGGGCCTACGTCACACGGTCTGGTCTGGGCCTCTCGCCTCGGAACCCTTCCGGCGTTCATGCACAGAAATTGCACTAGCTATCAGAGCCCAAACTTCATACGCTCCTGCATGGGAAACTTCCGAATACCATACCAGCTAGCCTCAACACCCTATCCCAGGTCATTCCTCTCCACCAGAGAGGTATGCGACCTCGCTCCCACCTGCTTCAGGCCGCCGTCCGCCCGAGAACGCTCCGCCCACTACAATGGAGATGCCAAAGACGTCTGATGACGCTTGCCGTCGAAACATCATGCGATGATACATCAGTAGCTATAGTCGAGAAAAGACATCACAATGGCCGGACGACTGCACAACTGCACTTCCACAAGAAAGTCACATCGAATAACTCACTATACCAAGGCGTGCACCCACTGGTGTCGCTCCAATCTCATCAAGAAAGCCTCGCAATACTGATCCAGGAGGCGATTCAATCTCTACCGAGGCGCGATGGGAAGCCTCTCCTGGCAAAGGAAAATCAACCAGGTGAAATAGACATTGCAACCAAACAGTTGCCTGACTTCATCTCCGTTACTCGTGGACCAGGCATGCGTAGTAATCTGTTCACTGGTCTTGATACAGCCAAGGGCCTTGCTGTAGCATGGCAGGTACTACACCTCCATCTTCTTGAGACTCTGCGACTGATGCATATTCCAGAGACCCCTTGTAGGTGTTCATCACATGCAGGCACATGCCCTTACACCACGAATGGTGAACGCTCTCGAATCTCGTACCGACCCTACGCCCGATGAAGCCATGATGGCCTCGCAAACCCTCACCAACACCGACATTGCGCCCGATTTCCCTTTTCTATCCGTACTGGCGTCGGGCGGCCACACGCTACTTATTCACTCGGCCACCTTGACAGAACATCGTGTATTGGGAAGCACAAATGACATAGCCATTGGGGAATGTTTGGACAAGATTGCTCGTGTCGTACTTCCCGCGGAACTGCTGCAGACAACCAAGAGCACAATGTATGGAGCGCTGCTCGAAGCCTTCGCCTTTCCTACTCAATCGCAGGAACAGCCACTCCAAGCCGCGTCTACACAATCCGTGCATTCTGCCGAAACTTACCTAGACGCCCATGGACGCCAATACGACTGGTATGAGGTCCCAGCAAATCATGAAGAAGCAATGCGAAAAAGTATTACCAAATGGGGCTGGGCCCTGAATAAGCCATTGACCAAAGCCGGCGGGGGTATCAAGATCAATAGTCTTGAAATGAGTTTTTCTGGTATCACCACCATGGTCGAACGCATCGTACGATACGGCATGGATCCTGCCACCAAAAAGTTCAACAAAGCTGAACGAACACCTGTCAATGTTAGCGTCGAGGAGCGAATGGATCTAGCTAGAGAAACCATGCGCGCAGCATTTGAGCATGTCGCTTCTCGGGTGGTTCTAGGCCTGCAGTCTCGCCAGGATATCACGCCGGCTAAACCTGCGGTTGTCATGGCTGGTGGCGTCGCCGCCAATTCCCTTCTTCGACATATGTACGTTTTTCCGATAACAAGAGCTCTTGGAAATTTACATTTTCCCGGGAAACTCGGTCATACTAACATGATTCCAGACTCGCGAAAACCCTTTGCGCTCACGGATTCCCCAAGGTCAAGCTGTATTTTCCCCCACCCAAGTTCTGTACCGACAATGCTGCCATGATAGGATGGGCCGGCCTTGAAATGTTTGAAGCTGGCCACATCGATCCACTGAACATTCGCGCGATACGAAAATGGCCACTGAACAAACTATTAGATCCGCCAGCAGACGGGTGACTCCCAAAATCCAACACCATCGATGCGCATCATAGCACATCGGAGCATGCACTGAGTTTTTCCTCTCCAAAGGTCCAAAAGTAGTAGCGATTTTGCTAGATATTCTGTAATGGCTGAGACGGACCCTCCAAGAGCTAACTTGGCCGCCAGCAAGGAGAACACTACATGTATGACCAAGCTCATGATCACAGTGACAAACCGACTGCCAAGAAGATTACCAGTGCATTGTCTATCAATGCCTTCATTACTTTCTTCTAAAGATAGCTGATTCGGGGCACCGACATGCATTCTGATGGGGTTCGCTTCCAGTTCAAGACATTCCAAATGGGAACGAATTGGCCATCTCCTGGCTTCATCTGGTAAGACCAAACTTTTGAAACATTTCAACGTCTGGACCGAGGCTTTGTTGGCCGAAGATGATCTTGTTGGTCAAGCGACTCAAAAGTTCAAATCGGCTCATATCAATATGCAAGGTCCTTACGTGGGAGACCCTGCGTTCTCGGCTGTCCCCTCCCATGTCACGATCACACGAAGCAATATAGCCAGACAAAATGCACTTTAATTTTGCCGATGCTTCCCGTATCTTGTCGAATCAGCACATACCAAGAGCCAATAAACTTCTATATTTGGGATTCTCCCAAGTGATGCCTCACATGTACCCGACGGCTATCAGTATATATTACGCTGCGAGATCGAGAGCACGACCTAGAGCCCGGTATCTCGACCACGATGCCTCGCTAATGCAGTGCCTGTAGTATCACATAGTTGTAGCCGATGTTAGGTACGGGACCATAGGGTCTGATCTCGTATCTTTCATTTGGACATTGTGTCGCCATATGTACGCTCATGTAGACCAGAATGGGAACCGAAAAATATCTATAACTTTGATGCACAACGCAATGAAAGAGCGCGAAACAAAAGTCGTCCTTCAGCATTTGGTTTTGCACCAATCATCAGACTAAATATGGTCCCTACACGAAAAGGTGTGCTGGCGCTGCTTGGCCTTGCCATCAGGTTTGTCCTGCTGTTCACATCCAGAAGTCGTTATTAAATCTTTATAGCATTCGTGCCGCACCAGCAGGCCTGCAAAGGCGCCAGATTGAAATTCTCCCGCCCAGGCAAAGCGTTTCCTGGGAAATGGATAACCCTGAACCTACGAATGAGCCACATGAGCCAGTCTTCCCATCCAAGCCAACGTATGAGTTTAGTCTCGGGACGCCATCAGGATGGATCAGCTGGGAGACTAGTGGACCAGGTCCTACAGATGCGCCTGAAGAGCCCGCCTATCCACCCCCTGCCAAACCAACAGATCAATTCAGCATTGGTACACCTTCTGGATGGATCAGTTGGGAGACAAGCGGACTTGCACCCACCCCTACGCCCGAGGAACCTGAGTACCCTCCTCCTTCGAAGCCAACGGATGAGTTTAGTATTGGAACACCATCGTTCTGGATAAGCTGGGCTACCAATGGTCCGGAACCAACATCTGAACCCGAAGAGCCAGAATATCCTCCACCAAAGCCTAGCGATCAAATTAGCATCGGAAAGCCATCCTTCAGTATCACTTGGGATGGGGACGGGCCAGGCGCTTCGTCAACGCCCAAGCCACCGCCGACCACTACCCCAGAGCCAACACCGCCACCCAAGCCAACTTCGGAGCACCCTCCCGTCATATCTCTCCCTCCTACCTGGACCAACTCCAGTATCACCAAACCAAGTCCTTCGCCACCTGTTACTAGCTCTTCGACTCTGATGTCCTCATCTGCAGGGATGACTACCTCATCTGGCAAGATGTCCTCGACCAAGAAGCCGGGATACCCTCCGTGGAACTCATGGCCACCGAAGCCCACAACTTGGAAGTCTACTATGAAGTCTACTATGAAATCAACTTCGACTCCCAAGCCTTCATCGACTCCTACACCAACACCTTACCCACCGCCAAAGCCTATGCCTACGAAGAGCAGCTACATAAGTCTGTCACCACCCAAGTTCAGTGTCACATGGGGCTTGAAGCAACGCAATGCGAAGCCAACATCGACAAAGAAGCAAAAAACCACGAAAAAACCAAAGACGACGACGAAGAAAAGTACTTCTAAATCGACTTCCAAGTCTACATCGAAGTCTGCGTCTAAATCCACATCGAAACCTACTTCAACAACTACGCCTACACTGACACCTATACCCCTACCTACTCTCACACCAATGCCAACACCAACACCAAGCTCGTCCCCATCTACCTCGAGCCCAACGCCTACGTCCATCCCACCAGCAGAGATAACCATAGGCCCACCCGGCTTCAGCGTAACATGGGGCTACGACGAGCCCGCACCCACCGAGCTTCCCGAGGAACCCCTCCCTGAGGACGAGGAGCCCTACCCAGAAGATCCAGAAGAGCCCTTCCCGGAGGACCCTGAAGACTCTTTCCCCCCTCCCTCACAGCCCACTCAAGCCAACAGCATCGGTCTCCAGCCCCCCACCGTAACCGTGATCTGGGGGGAAAAGCGCCAAGAAGACACTACTGAACCTACATCAGCGCCAGTAGTTCCCGATTTCCCAGACGAAGGCCCCGTTGAGATACCCGCTCCCCCTGCTCCCACACAGCCAAACAGCATCGGTCTCCAGCCCCCAACTCACACCGTCATCTGGGACAAGCGCGAGCTGGAAGCCAATGCTGTCGCTGAACCTACCGCTGCCGCAGCAGTAGCTGGGCGAGAAGCCCAACCTGCAGCGCAGAATTCGATCGGTTTGGAGTTTCCCTGGCAGAGTATCAGTTGGCCTAAGCCCTCGCCTCCGACGTACATTTCGTGGGGGAAACGTCAGGGCGAGGCAGAGCCGACGGTTGGACTAGAAAATCCGAGTGCGACTGTGATTTGGGGGAAGAGAGACCAAGGGATGAAGACGCTGGAGACGGTTTATGTTGCTGCTGAGCCGACGGGCTAGTGGCGTGGTTGAATCTGGGGGTTTGAGGATGAGGTAAGGGATATTGCGGGCGAAAAGTTGTGTTTTTTTTTGGTACGTGTGTAGTTGATACTCTCGCTATATTTGGTGTAAATTTCAGGGTTTGTTTGCTGTTGTATTTGAGTTTTGTGACTCTTACGTGCATCAAGTTGGTCATCATGAACACGCTGGACAATTTCTGCTATTATACGATTACTAAGGGAACGAGAACGAGATATCCGATCAAACCTTCGACATAGCGAACTATGAAGATTGACTGGGTGTCGAAGCACCCTGACTGCGAACCTGAAGCTTCTTCGGCTTCTTCTTCGGCTTCTTCTCTGTAGCATCCTCCTCTGCCTTCTTCATTGGCGGCTTCTGCCCAGATTCCTGCTTCTTGGAATCCTGTTGCGTCGACTGCGTCTTCTTCAACTCAGGCTTCTTCGGCGCGTCTTGCTTCTCTGCAGTCTCGTCTGTATTTCCCTCCTGCTCAGCCTTGTCGTTTTGACCCAATTTCTTCGGCGCCTTCTTCCCCTTGCCAGACGTCATGGATGATGCCAGATCCTTGCCTTCTTGTACATTCTCAACCATGAAGTTGCTGGCCATGCAGCGGCCGCCATTTTGCTTTCCAACGTCCATGGGACATGCGCTGAAGACGACAACCACATCTCTTTCAGCGCGGAACCGCACAAAACATCTTTTCTTACCCTGGGGCTCTTCGACCCTAAGGGTTACACCTTTTGAGCCGGCTCCGTCATTCTGTTCAGTGCCTTCGGACTGTAGTGGGGCGTTCATGAAGAGATGAAGAGGTGTGGGTGCAATATTGACGCTGATATCTGCACCGACTGCTTTCGCGCCCTTGAGCCCAGATGTCTCGTTGATTTCTTTGAGTGCGAGGACGAGGTTTTCAGCACAGCTACCGTGTTCCGCGGGCTTCTCAACACCTAGAGCAGCGTACTGGTTGGCGTCGCATGCTGCGGTCAGGGTGTCGTGTGCACCAGGTGATGTGTCCTCCACTAAGGTCATTATGGGGTTGCGCAGATTGGTCAGAAGCTCATCATCGACTTCTGGTACGAGTTTATGAGACGCAGCTCGAGTGTGAGGAAGTGAGAGGTATTCCATGGGCGGTTGCGACGCGTCCGAGGGGTGCGTAGCGGCGTATGCAGAGTAGACGGCGTAGACGGATGATGCATAGCCTGAGCCTGTTGCAGCTGGGATGCGTCAGCATGTGTTGATCAGCTGTGATATGAATTCTTTCAAGCATACCAGCCATTGTTCCTGCACCCACAGGCGTCTTCGAAAAGTCATACAGCTGCTCTGCGTAGCTCTTGTTTGGATCGCGATAGTGACTAGCCTTGAATGCGCTTACGACAGACTTTGAATCCGGCACTTCCATGTTTGGCACGTAGCTCGAGAAGCTCTTTCCAGTGGGCAGGTACGAAGACCATTTCTTGGTATTCTCTTCATTCTGTTTCTTCTCCTGCTCTGGATTGGGCTTCTGCTCTGCATCTTGCTTGTTCGCTGCGCCCTTGTTGCGATACGGGATGGAAGGAAGGTAAGACGCCCAAGTGCGCTTATTGGGCTGCTTTGACGAAGATGCTGTGCTTTCGGTCGTCTTCTCGTTCTCGTTCTCGGGGGTATCTGGGGCCTGCTCTGGCGGATCTTCTGCGTCTTGCTTCGTATCGTCGGTGATGTTCTCCCACGACTCTGTCCCCTTCTCACTATCTCCACCCTCCTTCTTCAACTGGTCCTCTGTTTCTGCTTCCTGCCCTTCACCCTCTTCAATAGCCTTCTTCAGTTCCTCCGCCTCTTTTTTTACCTCCTCCTCTTCCATCTCCTTTCCCTCACCCTCCTCTCCTTCCTCAGGTGGTGGGCCCAAAGTAAAGGCCCACATGCTCACCACCTGCTTTCCATACGTGTTAATAACCTTGATGGTCCTGCCTCTCGGCACGAAAGTCGCAACGCCATGGCGCGCAGGTATAGTCTGCAGTTCGCCCGACATGTCTTCGGTAGTCGTAAAATCGTACTCGTCGTTGCTCTGTGTTTTCTTTTTGCGCTGCTTCTCAACCGCCGACAGCACAGAAACGAGCGCGATGCCAGCGAGCGCGCGACGAGAGGGGATTTGGGGCGCCGTCTTGACGGTTTGGTTACGCTAGCAACAAGCCAGCAAGAAACAGGATGCGATATAGTGAGGGCGATGGCTAGCGTATCTGGCTGTCCCGTATATCGATTTTAAAGAGGAGTAGCGCAGTATGAGGCGTCTACCATTTCATGGAACGGTGACGTACGTGGTGCACATCATTGCGACTGCAGTATGCGATTCGCTGGGAGGCGCACCAAGAAGCATGGAAGCCCTTGTGCTGCCTCAGGCGGGATCGTCTTGTTAGGACTGCAGATGACGCAGCGTGGTGGAACCCTGTTTTAAGGTGGGAAAAGTAAGGTCCGGAACGCCTGCGATTGCAGTTGCCCTGTAGGCTAGTGCTCGCTTACACATGGGGTCTTTTGCGTTCTAGAGGCAGTAATAGTGGTAGTTACTTCTGCGAAATGTATCCTGAGAGTGAACATCACTTGTTGTGTAGTTGTTGGGGCTATGCGACAAGAGGTGTTGGTGCATCTTCTTGGGACGCTACTGTCAACATTGACGTCACTCACAGTACCGTAACAAAACACGAAAAAGATATGAAAGGCTACAAATCAGGAAACGTATTACTTGCAAGACTTCTGCAGATTTGAAAGACAATAACGAAGAATTACTAAGTGGTGAGACCGCAGAGAGGTTGTCTTATATTTGCGGCGCAGTATATGTAGACAGCCATCCAGAGGATGTGTTTGGACGCCACAGGCAGCAGAATCACCTTGTGTGAGTATGCGCTGTACAATCCCGCCTCGAGCGCTTAAAAAGCTCCTTATATCAGATGCCGAAAATACTTTGGAGACAGCACTAATCGTCGAGACATGGAAGGGTTTGCAAGCATGGCCGAACCCAAAATATTCATTTGATGAGTACGTACCTTGCAAGAGCCACGTGACCGACTTACCAATATTTGAGATGCTACAGGCTCATCCGATCGAAGCTATTCACATTCTACATTGGCGAGGAAAAGAAGGAGTTTACAGTACACTCCAAAGCAATAGCAGCAACACCATGGCACTTTCATGCGCTTGTCAATAATGGAATGGCACAGTTGCAGGCTGCAACTGTAGAGTACCCTGACATGGACCCGGAAGACTTTGGTCGATTTGTCGAGTATGCGTATCGATACTATTATACTGTTCCAGTGTGGATCCAAGAAGACGAACCGAGCATTGGTAATTCAGAGGAAAAAGACTTAATTTCTGATCCACCACCGGCCCCTCCTAAGCCAGAGCCAGAGCCAGAGCCAGAGCCACCAACAGAAGAAGTTGTGCAAGCTGAGGCAGTTCCCGATAGCTGGAGGTTCTCCTACGATTACGAAGAAGAAACCAGGGAAACCGAGAATTTCTGTCGCTTTCCGCAATGGCTTCGATGAGCGCAATTACCTTACTCAAACCGGACCCAAGACTTTACTCCTCGCTGAGTTTGAACCCCAGCCCAATACCTCGCCAGATCAAAACTTTACGCCGGTGTTCCTAGCGCATGAATGACGGCACAATTGAGCCTTTAGGAAAGCTTGTGGTCGAGTATATTGTTCGAGTGGTTTCGGCCTTTGGTAGTCACGAGGCCTTTTCGTCGCTGCTGCATGAGGGTGGCGAGTTTGTGGTTGACTTTTGGTATCTTATGTACAGGGAGATAGTTTTGAAGTAATCTGTACAGAGCGTAGGAGAGATAGTGTAGTTGTCCCGAATTTTCCTACCCCAACAAGACCCCTATTTCGTCCGCATCTGCCTAGGTCCCTTACCAACGGCATTGGGGAAAAGAGATCAGCCTCAACCTCCAAGCAACCTTCCCTGAAAACACACCACCCACATCGCGTAGAAATAGAGATGAGCATGGCGCAGCACGTACATGTCCCGCAAAACTCAAACACATCACCTACAACCAACAAAGATACCTTTGCGTTGAGACTGTCACTCAATATGTTTGTATTGCGGCAGCATTCTCGGCCACGTACAAAGCAGACCGAGCAGCGGGTAAACGTACGGCTATCCGGCGTCGAAGTTGCATAGTACATCTACCCACTAACCCATTCGCTCACCCACGCCTCAGAACTCAAGCTACCTGGTAGACTCGCTCCACGACCCCCAAGCCACCACTACCCACGGCTCAATAACAGCATTAATAACCTCATTGGCGGAGATACTATAACCGTCAAAGCCACACTCCGGCTCGGCAGGAGTAGCCACAGTTGCAGTTGTAGTCGCAGACGGCAGGCTGACATTGGGAGAATCCAACAACCTCAGTGTCGCAGACCCAATCAGCAATTCAGGGCTACATTAAAATCTGCGCAATTTCGAACCTCGAACGAAGTAGCGATTTTGCAAAAAATAAATATTTATATTTATATATAATGGGAGGGGGATAATAGTCCAAGCCACAGCAACATCGCTTGGCCTTTCTTACACACATCCCGTGCCGCACCAGCAGCCTTTTACGCGTCCAACGACATGTACCTAGCTAGCCAGTCAGCCTTCCCATAGGCAGGTCCAGCAATTTAGGTTTACAGTGGAGAAGAATATGCTGGGCGTGCGGGCGGGCGCCCACGCGCGCGCGCGACGCGGAGATTGCGGGAGCGATCGAGACATGTACGCGGAGATAGGCCTGGGCAAGAAAGAAAAAGAACAAATTGTCCGCGTGGTCGGAGATTCGTCATTCGGCAGAAAGAAAGAAAAGGAAATCGAAGAAAGGGAACGGTGGTTGTGAGGAGGATGGCTGGCCAGGCATACAGACTTGTTCTCTCTCCCTCTTACCCTCGGCTTGTAGTGGTTGGTGCCATGGTCCTGAAGGATGCGCATGCAGAGGGCTAGGACATCGGCATATATGCGCCCTTCTCTCTTCTCCAAGGCACAATGGGGTAGGGAGAATGCACGACATGCTAGAGAAGATCATCGCGCGCTTCTCTCCCCAGCGACCCGCCCGTGGGTGAGCATCATCATCATCATCTCCTTCTTCTTCTTCAACAAACACACGCTCCACATACTACAACCACCTTCCCACGCGCCGCACCCTATTTTGTTTTTCCCCCAAATCCCGAACACCAAAAAGCTTACGCATCAACCATCCCTAATCCAAAACACGAACCCCATGCTGCCAAAATTA
This sequence comes from Stemphylium beticola, assembly GCA_029100535.1. Taxonomy (NCBI): domain Eukaryota; kingdom Fungi; phylum Ascomycota; class Dothideomycetes; order Pleosporales; family Pleosporaceae; genus Stemphylium; species Stemphylium beticola. The sequence continues at coordinate 361,919 of JARBXR010000005.1, read as the reverse complement.
CCCGCGACCGACGCAAAGGTGCCAAGCTTCGGGACCAAACTAGATGAAAAAACCCACCTTCTGTATTTGGACACTTGGTCTGGGTTCCGCAGTTTACCCCCACTTGGTACTAGGGTACCCAGCAGCCGACACAGACTGCTGACAAGCAGCGGCTTCTCGGCCAACTACGCTCACTTTTACCCGTTCTAGCCAACCGCCATTATTGCTTGCCCCCTCCCCTCGTAAGACAGCTGAGAAAGAGGGGAGCGGAAAGCGGGGGTGAACACGCGCCAAACACAGCGTGTGAAACGGCATCAACACTGCGGAAGCGATCGCGGACGTGAGATGGGGGAGATGGAGATAGCCGGAGAAAGATGAATGAAAGGAGGTTAGAAGGTTAAAAAAGCGCTGTTTGTTGCCCGGTCTGGTCCCACCGGGTGTGATTGGATACTGATGTCATACACGCTAGCGTCAGCACTGCGTCCTTTGCGTCTTTGGGTGCGCGAGTGCGCGAGGGTGCGCGAGCCACTTTCACATGTCAAAAGAGGCCCCAAGTCGGTGCTGCAGTTGCAGTGTCAGTCTGAGTGTGTTGCAGCTTGGAGCACGCGCGACACGGACAACGGCCCCACGCACGCACATGCAAACCGACATGGCGCGCTTCACTTGCCCTTGAAAGCTTGCGTAACCAAGGAAATCCAGTCTTTTCGGCGTCCTCGTCCCTAGTCGTCGTCGTCGTCGTCACAAACTTCATCCACTCTCTGTCAGTTCCGCCGTCCCCAACTAAACGAGACCGAAAAAGGACGTGTCGTCATTTCTCTTGATCGTCCTCTTCTTCCTCTCCCCTTCTATCGTCCTCTCTCAACGCGGGAAAAATAAAGGACACTTTTTGCTTTGTTCCGACCCTTCTCATCTCTTCTTGTTCTTATTCTGATTGTTGCTGTTGGTGTTGCTGTATATCTGATATTGGGTGCCGGTACCCGCTTCGCTCAGCTGGACTGTACATCCCATCCCATCCCCCATCTCACCTGACTCGACTCCGCTTTCCCAACACCACCCTTCTAGGCGCGCTACTACTACTACGCATCACCAGCACCCCGTCGCTCTTTCTACTCTACCACGCCAATCTATCCAAATCTCTTGTCGACAAATGGACTGCATAGAAGCCATGGGCGCACGTCGGGCCATGTCGCTCATGTTCACTGTGCCGGAGCGATTCGTCGGCTTCGCGCACATGGATCAGAAGACCTTCTTCGAACTCTCCGACTGGATCCTGGCAAATGTCGCGTCGCAAATCAGCCCGGAAATAAGCGTCGAAGAGTCGCTGTTCGTCTTCTTGGATATCGTAGCGCAGGGAAACAGCTTCAGTACGGTGGCGTATGGATGGGATCATGACCTCGAGCTTACACATGGGTATGTGGCCGACGTCGTTTGCTACCACTGTGCATGTTGACTGACTGTGTGCTTGTGTAGTATCTTCCTAAATGTACTCAACGCCCTCACCGTGCTGCGCGAGAGCCGAGAGATTGCCGATTCATGCCCGCCCTTCACACAAACCCGTAAACGATGGGAAGTCGCTCGACGATGGAACCAAAAGCGATCAAGAATGAACACCGGTGGCGTAGTCCGGATAGGCTACGACGAAATGTCTCGAGACGGCCTCGAAGTCGACCAGGAGTGCTTGAAGGAGGCTTTGATGGCGCTTAACAATTTCATCCACGAGAATGCCGACCATGACGAATCATGATGACACAATCCCTTTTGATTTTCTTTTGCATTTGTTCTGGCGTCGGCTTGGTGTTTGGATAACGACTCGGGTAACGCATGGCATCGGAAGGAAGGATCAAACTTGGTGTTGAAATGGTGCTCTTCGTTTTCGTTTCGTATGTACATATGTACGCTCTTCTCGCAGGTCGAATACGATCGCTGTTGGCATTCTGGGTGTCGCTCATTTGGATCTTCTCTGTCGCGCCAGTCCTGTGGTGTCTCGCCACTGTCGTAAAACGGAGTTGAGCTTTACCCAGCCCAACACCAATTCTTCATCTTCACACCATCGCCACAGCATCCACCATACCCCGCCCCAAGACACTCAGCCTCCCCTTCTTGATTCCCAAACCCTGTTCGATCCTCGCATCCGGCTCCCCCTTCGCCTGCCTCATCAACGCCAACGTAATCACTCCAGCGTCGACATACGTCCTGCCCTGGAACCCCCTCCTGCCCACATCCCTTAGCTCATCTTCCGCCTGATCTGCTATCCTCTGTCTGGCTTCCAGTACACGTAGCACAGGGTTATTCCTCGGGTCCGGAAATGCCGATTGCGGTGGCGATTGCATCATATCGTTAGGCAGGTTGGGTGAAATATTGCGGCGAGGATCGAATTGCGACGCCGACGAAGGCGAGAAATGTGGATTGGGTTGGACGGCTCCTAGGCTGCTCAGGCGGGAGGCAAAAGCTGGGTCGCGCGCATCTTGTAGGACGGCTGTAGTCGAGGGGGTCAATAACCTATATACTTGTAATGCAAGAGTACTACATACCTTCCGTCTTCTCCCCACTTGCTTGCATAGAAGGATGCACACTCGGTCCTGCTGTCGGAGTCTGCGCAGGCGCTGCAGGTGCAGGTGGGGATGCAGCGCGTGGAGTAGTAGTGGTAGTTGTTGGGGCCCTCGTAGGGTATTTACGTGCAGCCGAACCAGCGGTTTTGGCGCCTTTGGATGCTGAAGCGCCCATGGTATGGATATTTCCGTTGGGACGAGAGAGGGGAGGAGGGGGTAAGTGTGGGGTAAATGCCTGAATTTGTTGAGAAAGTAAGGGTTGTTGTTGATAACGGGGGTTCCGAGATAAGATGATGCATGTGTTGGGGAGTGGGAACTTTGTGAAAGCTCGGACCAGGCGATGATGTATTACAAGATGGGATCATGCCAAGTCGACGACTGGGCATCAAGGAGACAATTACTAAATATAGTCACGCTTGTGATATCTTGTGCAGGTGAAAGAATTGGGATTATCCGTCGAGATCAGATGTTCTGTGGTTCGAACTCATCCTGCGAAGATGCCCTCATTCAGATGGAACTTATGGGAGCTTTTCGTCGGCGCGGTAGTGTCCTGCAACTAAGAATGCCAACTCTAAAGCCTGCTTCTCGTTCAACCTAGGATCGCAGTATGTGGTGTAGTTTAGGCTTAAATCCTCATCCACTAGGCCCTCACTTCCTCCCGTGCATTCCGTGACCGCGTCACCAGTGAGCTCAAGGTGCATGCCGCCAAGGAAGGAACCGTGCTGCTTGTGGATCTTGAGCGCAGACGACAACTCGGAAAAGATGCTGTTGAAAGAGCGAGTCTTGATCCCTGTTGGAGTACTGCGGGTGTTGCTAGAAAAACGTTAGCAGGTGGAATTGCGTCGGAGGCACTTGACTTACCCATGCATTGGGTCGCATTGCCAGACCACAACATGTCCACTGTTCTTTACAGCCTCGATATGAGCTCCGAGCATAGACTCAACCTTCTCTGCGCCGTAGCGGGTGATCAGCGTGATCTTTCCGACTTCCTTGTTCGGATTGACAATATCAAGCAGCTCCACCAGTTCGTCGTTCTTCATCGAAGGTCCAACCTTGATACCGATCGGGTTCTCAATGCCACGGAAGTACTCCACGTGGCCTCCATCAATTTGGCGTGTTCGGTCTCCAATCCAAATGAAGTGAGCAGAGGTGTTGTACCAGCCCTTGCCGTCGCTCGAAGGTTGCGAAGGCTTGTAACCAGCTGGATGCTTCAGTCGCCTTGTTAGGCTCTGTTCGTATTCCAGTACGAGGCCTTCATGACTGGTGAAGAGATCCACTGTCTGTAGCTGCCCAGACGTATCCGCACCGATTGTCTTCATGAAGCGAAGCGAATCAGAGATGCTGTGTACGATCTGTGAGTACTTTGACTGAAGCTCCTCGTCCCGAACATGGCCAAGCTCCCAGTCCAACGGGTTGTGCAGATCAGCGATACCGCTCGCAAGTTGTCCACGGATGTAGTTCAGTGTCGTGGCAGAATGGAAGTAGGCGCTAACCAGTCTCTCTGGGTCCACTCGCCTGGCATCTGGGTCGTAGCCGTTGAGAATATCACCCCTGAAACTAGGAACTTCTTTGCCGTTCAGCATCTCGGTCGGACTCGATCTTGGCTTTGCATACTGTCCTGCAATGCGACCAATACGAATGACAGGCTTGTTCGAGCCCCAAATCAGGACCAAACTCATCTGTAGAAGAAGCTTGATCTTGGCATCGATTGGGTTGTCGGCGCAGTAGGAGAACAGCTCGGCGCAGTCGCCACCCTGGAGGAGGAAGGACTTTCCAAGTGCAGCATCACGTAGACTGGCCTTGAGCCTGGCAATCTCTGTTGGTGTGACAATTGGTGGCAGGCTTGATAGCTTCGTCAAAGCTGAAGACACGGCTGCTTGATTCTCATAGGTGACGACTTGCTTTATGGGTTTTGACCTCCATGCTGGGTAACATTAGCACAGGAAACCTGAAATTTTGAGAGCACATTCTTACAGTCTGGTGACCATCCTTCATACTCGCCGCTCATGGTTGATTCTTGCTTTGATCTATCGGGTATTTGTGTCGATTCGGCGCCGACTGTCGACTGTGGTATTTGTGACTGTGGTTGATCACTGGATGCTGCCAGAAACTTGGCTACGTAATCGGTCAATTTTGCGTGTCCCTCGTTATCCATTGCGTATTCAATACCCTCTTTCTAATGATTCTCGTAGTTGCTGGAGGAAAGTCAGACCAAAGGCACAGCGTATAGGCGCTTTGAGTCACTCTATTGTCCCGTTAATATGGAAACTCGGCAAGGGTCTTCCTTCATGGGGTGACGCGAGCGAGGAACATGCGCACATGACTCAAGGAACAAAATCTGCAGCAAAAAGCGGACTGTGGTCGCGGACAACAGTTGTGACGTCGACGGGCGCAGTTCGACTCACCGTGGGTACCGATTAGAGCTATGGGGAGATCAGCGTGCAAGCTTGGGCTCTTGTGAAGTGTATGCGGACCTGGTAAATCCAAGTCGTACCCAGGTGCGCAGCACCACTCGGAAAAAGATATGTATGCATTACTACGATGTGACCAATACCGGTCGCTGAATTTTCTGATTGGTCAATTTGGTGCAGAAATACCAGCTTTACCCCACAACCCTCGTCATCCGCCGCAAGTCGAGCTGTCCCTCGTATAACCAGAAACCGCTCTACAGCATCGCACATACCCCGAGCCTGATTGTAAGCCGACTACCAGACAATCTACCCTCACAATGGCAGAACCCCAACCCGCCGACGTCCATGAAGGCGCCGTCTCCCCGCACGCACCCACCAGCACAGCCGCAGACCGTAAAGCCGCCGCCGCGCTCTCCGCACTTGACGCTTTCGAAAGTGAGAATGCCGCAAAGAAAGAAGTCGACGGCAAGGCACTAGATAAAGCGATGAAGGGTCTCAATGTCAAGGAAAACAAGGACGGCGAGAAAAAGAATGTCAAGATTGAGGCTGCTGATGTTACGCTTCTGGTACGTTCTTTTACCATTTTTTGGTGCGGAAGCTTGGAGATGGGCTAGAAAGGAGGGGCGGTGGTGATGGTGTTGAGTTCGCGCGCTGACTGGAATAACTTAGGTGGCTGAGCTCGAGGTATCGAAAGTGAAGGCGACAGAGCTTCTGCGCGCGAACGACGGTAATGCGGTTAAGGCTATGACTGCTTTTATTACTGCGGCGCCTTGAAGTGGATATCAGTCTACGTTGGAAACATAATGCAGGGAGCTCTTGTGCCGGTCGATGAATCAAGAAGACCGAGGGGCAACACCCTTCGTACGCGCTGGTCGAGAATGCAGTACGGTCGAGTCTGCAAAGTATTCGTCAAAGACGACTTTGTGTCATCAGACGGTGGACTGGTGGCATTCAGGAGGAATGGGATATATACATATGAATTGTGCGCCAGCTTCTCGAAACGCTACACGGCGACGAGATGCACTACGCTCACATTCAGACCTCGTACGTACTTGCTTACACGACGAATGAAAAGAAGCCGGGGTATCTATACTTATCTACCGCAAAAGTCCACACCATGAAGCATGCTTTTCTTGCGCCGTTCTGCTGTCATAGAGTGATCACTCGTCATCACTGTTAAAAACGACGGGTCTCTTCCTCTTCCTTCCAGCACCCGGCCGCGCTCCACCTAGCTTCCCTTTCTTCTTGATCGCAACCACCGGTGCAATATCAGACCCTCTCTTACGCGGTCTACTTGGGCCCCGTTGTCGCGTCGTCTCAGAATCTTGTGCAGTCCTGCTCCCGGGTGCCCTCTCCAAAACGAATTCTTCGTCTCTTTCATCTGTATCCTCCACGTATTGACTTGCTAGCGTCTCCTGTGACCCACCAGCCATAGGAATTTCATCGTCTCTCACCTCGACATCGACACCGGCTTCAGAGCCAGTCGACTCAGTCCTGTCGAGACCTTGACGTCTGAGGTTTGATACTCGCTTCCGACCAACAGTGCTGGTAGCCGTTTTTCGTGCTTGGAATAGTCCAGAGAGACGCCTCGTAGTAGATGTTGTCGCCTCCTCTTCCATCATCGCCGCCCGCTTGGCGGCTTTCGCGGCTCTTGCCTTAGCAGTCGCTGCGATAATGCGCGAGCGGTCTTCAACGGGCGCATCGACTGCAGCCGATATCCCCGCCTTTTTCGCCTTTGGCTTGTTCTGTTTGATTGTGACAATCTTGCCATTTGGCTGCTTGAACTGTGCTGTCTTCTCTTTCGGGTAATTGTAGTTGAAGTACAGCTCCGTGCCGGCTTTCATGTTGGTTGTAGCGAAAAGTGCTATGCGAAAAACCGTGTTGCAGAGAAGATTTTTCGGCGCACAGTTTGTGTATTTCTCGTCGGCATTGTTAATGAAGCGTAGCTTGTTACCCATGTATGTTGCATCCACTTCTTGCTCTAAATGACAACGTTAGCATTGTCAACCAAGCGAATGGAACATAGACACCTACTTGAGTTCAGACGAAACAGATACATCGTCTTTTGATAGTCGTAGATGGTAAGTCTGCGATCGCCCTCCTTGACTGAGATGGCTTCGCCGGTGTACTCGCCTATGTACTCGCCTTTTTCGATATCCTCACCCATGTAGAGACCGAAGCCGTGTACTTCCGAGTGACCGAGCAATGTCTTCCGGGGAACGCCTCTCTGAATAGCCACGTTGAAACAATTGCGAGCAATAACATCCTCATTGTATCGGTTGACAGGATCGAGGATTTCTGTCGCTCCGCAAGAGCCACAAAGATCTGCATCGCATTCCCTATTGAACTTGACGCAGAGACATTTGTCCGACTCGCAAACGCGTTTTCCTGGGTTTATTGTGCAACTGCACCCGGGGAAGCGTCTGTTACACGACCGAGAGCATTTGCATGTCTTCTCACAATTGATACCCTCTCTGTAACATCGACATTGTGCAGTCTCGCAGCTGCCTGGATGGCAGCAAGGAAAGAAGGGCTTTCGCTTCTCCCAATGTTGTGTCAGATCTCGCTGCAACCACCAGTTTGCATTGAATTTTCCTGGTGGTGGCTTTGCGCCCTTGGTGGCGATCATCTCCGCTTCAGGGCAGACAGTGAACGCGTCGGGGTTCGCAGGTAGCTTGTAGTTGATCACCTTTTCAATATCCGAATCCTCATGAAAATGCGCAGGTAGAGGGTCTGGTTCCTCGTCATGCGTGCTGCCGGAGCCACGCCAACTATCATCCACCTCTTGTTCTTCCGGCTCGGACTCGGTCATCCATGAGTCTTCGGGGACCTGTCTGAGTTCTCCGTGGAGGAGGCAATTGTGTCTGTGAAGGTGATTAATATACAGTTGTACGATATCCGAAGTAGGCACTCACTGGTGACAAACTCTACACATTGTCTGTCTGTACGTGACCTGTAACAAATTCTTGCCCTTTGCAGTTTTTCTCATTACATTGTCTTGCACAACAGGAGACTGCCGAGCCAGATACCAGATGCTGAATTCGCACTCTTGTAGCACGGTAGCGCAGGCTATTGCCGCAAGCCTCAAGTCCACTGCATCGGGTTCTTTCAGCTGTGGGAGGAAGTTGCGCCACTTGTCTTCGTCGCGATCAAATAGAATAGTCTTCTTCGGCTCGTCATCTCGCTCAAACTCCTCAATATTGTATCGTGATCTCTCGAGCATCGCCTTCTTGAATGCCTGGACCCCAGGAATGGCCGCGTTAATTCCGGAGATCTCCCTGTCAGACGCTAGTAACCAGTACAGAATCTCGTTCCAGGATATTCCAATCTCAGCCAGGAAAGCCTCTATCGGAGCTTTGTAAAATCGGCACTGCTCCTTCCGAAAGTCTAATGGACCTTTCTCGTCATGGGTCAACTCATAGATGTACGGAAGAGCATTCAACAGAGCCTCTCGGCCCTTGTAGTCTTCGTCCTGAAAGTATGGCGTCGCCAACAGCTTGGACTCATTGTCAGCTAGAAAATTGTTCCTGAGGCTAACATACTCCTTGAAAGGAGGTATAGTGACAGCGTCCGATAGATACTTTGTGGTAGGAGCGGACATGGCTGATCGAACCACTGAATCCTTCGGATTGGCCTTGATGAAGACCTCCTGACCCATGTCAGGAAGACCTTTAGTGCTGAAACCTCGGTCGAACGGCATCTGTATGCTGGGCATATCTGCAAACGGAGAAGTGTACTGAATGAAATCTTCGGGTAAAGTCGACTGAGCAGGGCGTTTCTGCTTGCGATTCCTCGCGCGTAGATCTTGCTCCTGGAATGTTCTCTGTCGCCACATCTTAGACCAAGTCAAGTAAGCATGAGATTCGTGTCGCTCCGCAACATGGCGTCTTAGACATGCATCTATCGCCGATCGTGTCTTGATAAGGTCATGCACGTTGCTTGCCAACGCGGACCTGAAATCATCATCTCTGTCGACAACAGGTGCTGCATCCTGCTCTGGCGGCCTGAACTCATGGAACACCTCTTCAGCAGGTGCTATGTTCGGCGTATCTGTCGTTGCCTCTAGTGTCGGCGACAGCGCTTCCGACTCCTGAGCAAGCTCGACTGATGGCGCAATCGAAGGATGAACAGGTACTTCTGCAGTATTGGAAGTAGGATCTTCAACATCTTCCAAGCTTCTGCTTAAGGCTGGTTCATCTGCTTCCAGAGGTTCCAAGGGTAGTCGTTCTATTGTGGGATGGCGATCCTTTGGTCGTTCAGTCAGACTAATTTCGGAGTTGGCAGCGGTGCTAGGCTGAGCCACCGTTGCCATGTCCGGACTGGGGCTCCGTGTTCGAGATGGTGCATCATTCTGCCCTATCTGAGCATGATCTTGTGATGCCGGCTCATGATCGTTTGGCGAAGGTTGAGGCGGCGCCCTAACCGTAACATAAGGCCTCCGCCTTACCGACTTGATTGCTTTCTGTCGCGGCGGAAGTACAGCCACACCCGAACCACGCAACGATCGGGTTGTCGCAGACATAGAAGACGGTTCGTCGAGGTTGTCCGTGTGCGCAGCCGGGCTCGCGCGCTCCAATGTTGTGTTTACGCGACTTGGAGTGGTCCGTTCGCGGTGATAGTCGGCAAAATCCCTGATTGGTTGCAAGGATGGGGATACGACACTGACTGCCTCGAGTTCAACAGGTTCATTTTGGAAAGAGGGCGTCGAAAAAGATGGTTGAACCGGCTTGGAGGGGGAGGCTTCATGATTCAGCATTTTATTGATTGGAACGGCTGGTTCTGGTTGTAATGGAGGCACTCGCGCAGGGGCGACACTAGACAGCGAAGCCTCCACAACTTTGTTCACGGTATCTTGGGAAATTGAATTCGAAGGGAGTAACGGATACTGTGGCTGACGTCGATGAGCCGATGCAAAAGTCCATAGGGAAGGAAGAGTCGCAGGTGAGCTGCTGGGATGATGAGCCTCCTGTGGAATATGCATGCTGCTAAGAATTTGATGCGGAGCTGGAAGGTACCGGGGGTGCGATGTAGGCTGGCTGATTCCTGCAGATGTGCTTTGCTGTGTCACTCTGGCAGGTGCAGGCTCATCTTCATCGGTCAGCAAATCGATGATGGCGGTGGGCTTGACTGATGGCGGTCTCTCCACGGGCGGTTCCTCGTTACTGCCTTCTTCCTTTTGGTGATGCTCTCTGAACAAATCCCTAATTGTGTTCGAGTTGGCTGTTCTTTGTTTCACGTTTGCTCTTCGCGCCTTGTGCGCTGCGGCTCGTTCCCAAGCAGTTTGATGCTCCATCTCTTCAATGTCATCCTGGTCCAGCGTTTGCCGATTGCGCCGTCTCACCGTGGGGAAAGGCGCAGGCAACGGCGCAGGTACTGATGCAGGTGCAGGCGGAGGCACAAATACGGGAGCGATCTCATGCTCATCGTCATCCTCAAGAGTGATGGGAGCGTCCAGGGAGTCGCCACGTGCCATTGCGATGTGTGCGAATAGGCACAGTGTGATGACTGAAGGAAAGCGAATTCACGTCCTAGTCAATGCGGGTAATAGTGGCAGGGCCAGAGAAAGGCGGCAAACGACATGATTACTCTGCAAGAGCGATCAAGCTTTCCCTCCCAACGCGGCGCTGTGAGCAGTAGCAAAGTCACGATGATGTCTGTTTCGCTGCTTGATTGGGCTCCTTTGTCGGTCGCGCTAAACCGGGGGGGAGTCGCGTCGGCACGTGGCTTGTACGACCCCTGCAATTACTTCAAACGCCAGAAGCGGTGTGGATGCAGCTCCGCGCAAATGCGGATGCCATGGTCGTGAATGCTGCGAAAGAACATCTTCACCAACGAGGGCCAACGTTCAGATCTGCTAGTAATTATATATTTCATTAACGAGGGCCTACTTCCCTGCAGCTGTCCGGCTTTGAATCGAACCAGGAGATCCTTGGATCATCGTCTAGATGTTACAAAACTGCCCAATCTGCCCTTTACCCATCCGAATCCGAACAGCCTCTACGAATTTCTACAAGAAGAGACCCATTCCTAATCCCCCGATAGATTCAATTCGGTATAATTATGTCCCGGAGCAATCACTCAAAAGCTACAGTAGAGAGCAACAATGGAACGCCGTACCTAATGAAGAATATTACGAACTTTGATAAATCTCCTGCCGTTAGCCTGTTTGGCCTGTAGTAGTCACACGACAGTATCACTATTCGTTCATCATCCTTGATACTACCCAAGGAAATTCTGCTGTTGTTGCTGTCCAGGCCGTGGGAAGACACTTGTCGTGGGCACTTGGTCAATGCTCATGCCTCCCATGGTTCCTTGACTACCCGTATTCTGCCAGCCCTGACCTGTCTGTTGATTGACAAAGGCACTTTGCCGGAAAGGATTGGTACTGCCCGTTGCATTCACAGTGAGTCCACCTTGTGGAGACAGGCTGCTTTGGGGTGACGGTTGCCGTGCGAATGGGTTCGTCCCAGTGGGTGTAGGCTGCAATGGCTGCATTGGCTGTTTTTGTTGCTGTTGCATAGGAGCAAACGGCGATTCTTGAACAGGAGATATGGAAAATGGCGGAGAGTTGACAGGCGATTGCGATTGCAGAGGAAACCCGGTGTTGTGCTTTGCGAACGGGTTCGTCGACGAGCGGTTAAGAGAGCCTGCGCCGGTCGGACTGTTAGGTAGCATAGACTGCCTGAACGGGTTTGTTGACGTCTGTTGTGGCTGCAAAGGCTCAGCAATAGTAGGGATCTGCATTTGGGGCTGCTGCTGCTGTTGTGAGAAGTCAGGCATGCCGTTTTGTGGTATTGGGGACATGGTGTTGAAGGGCTGCGGCGAGTATCCACCAAATCCAGCTCCGGTAAATTGGGGCCCAATGGGAGGGGCTTGTATCTGGGGCGCCTGTGTCTGTTGCTGCATTTGGAATGGATTTGTGCTCTGCCCGTTTTGCATTGGGAAAGGCTGTGACTGTGGTTGGAATCCCATGTTCGCCGTCTGCTGTGGAACTTGGAAGCCTGGCTGCTGAGGTTGAAACCCTGTTTGTTGGGGATACTGCTGCATCATCGGCTGCGTGGCCATGGTCTGTTGGTTGTCTTCGAGTGATTCAAACAAGTCGATCAAAGGTGCATTTGCGGAGGGCTTTGGTGGAGCTGCTGCTGCTTGTTGGCTAGTAGCGTTGCTAGAGGGTGCAGGCTTTGAGTCTGAAGGCTTACTGGCCCCATTGATGGGCTTGCCTCCATTCTTCTTTGCTTCTTTCTCGGCGATGTACTGTCGTCGATTGATTTCAAAGTCTTTGTCGGTCAAGTACTCTTCCAACGACGCTGCCAGGCTAGTCGGGGCGTGTTTGATCTTGGGTATCTCCAATCTTGTTGAATGTTCATGTGCTCTTGCAAGACTGAGGTATTCGACGACGGCTTGAGTTTGCTTGACGAAAGTGCGATATACTGCCAGGGCGCGCGTTGCGTCGGGCTTTGATAGTTCGAAGTAGTGTTCTGTTTCATTAGTACGCTGAAATCCGAGTGCCAATGCTCAACCCACCAAGAATATTGATAGTGCCCTCATTCATAACGTGGAAAAGTACCAGCAAGTCCATGGTAAGCAGGCGGAAAGCGGTCATTGTGATTTCGTTTTCGGGTTCATCGTCGAATGGCTGTTTCGGTCAAAGTCAGCCCAGCTGTACGGGTAACTTGTGGTATTGTCGCCGTACCTGGCATTTGAGCAGAGCCCTGATCTGGTCCTGCACACTTTCTGCTTCACGTAGGAGACCCTTCTCCACGGTCAAGCGCTTTAGGCGGCCCTCGCCACCGCGCACGTAGTCCACCTTGGTCGCGCCATACTCAATGGCGCGTCGGAGTATGTATTCGGAGTAGGTCCGGATGTTATGCCCTTGGGTCTGCACTGTTGCGCGCGGATGTCAGCAATTGATTCATCTCTCCTGGCGCAAGCCTAGATACACGCGCGTTGTACCCAAACAGCCCGGCCCCTGCCGGCTCGCTGCCCAACCCTGCTTCTCAGCGCAAGGTGAACTCTATGGTACACAAGCCATGGCGATATCTCGAGACGTACCCTCTGTGAAATGGTTGATGGCCAGTTTTCTGTGCGGGTTCTGGGCCAGATACTTTAGGGTGACCTCGGGTTCGCCCTCTCTTATCATGAGATGTACGATAATCAAGCTCTTGAATACGATTGTCCATGTCGAGTCGCGGAGGCGGTTGGTGAGGGCGCGAAAGATCTCAGCAACGCCTGCTTCGCCGGCATGCGTCGCGACGAGGATGTGTTCGACATATTTGGATTTGGGTGCGGCGAGCTACACGGCCAAGTCAGTTGACTGCAATGGCGCATCGAACATCAACCCAGGCCACGGTAAACAACGGCGGGCTGCAACGGGCGCGTACTTGCCTTGATCTTGGTGCCGCCCTTTACACTCTTCTCAAAGGAGCTGGCCATGGGTTGCTAGGGATGCTGTCGCGCTGACAGATGGATGCCCGACTGGGCCGCTGGCGATGTGTTGGTGTCGGTCGGTCCGTCGTGTTCTTCGTGTTCCGGGCGGTGGTGTCGCAATGTCGCAATGGCTCTGCGGGTGCTAGGACAGCATTACGACGCGGCAGCAAGATAGGAGGAATGGTGGTATCAATAGAGGCGAGGTTAGCCTGTTGATGGCAACGCCGCGGTAGATGTCCGTTATTAGGATAGGCCGGGGTGGAGGAGCGAGCCAGGGCGCATGGTGGAGCTTGCTTAAGTCCTCAGAGCGATGACGCTCCGTCGGTTCCACTGACACTCAGGGTCCCGCTCGCGTTTCCCCCTCCAAACACCGAAACTTTTGTCCACCACCAACACCGCCGCCGCCCCAAGCACATGACTATGTCCACATCACCACCCCCCGAGGAGCGAGAAAAGGCCGACGCCGAGGCACGCGCAAAAGAGCAGGCCGAGCAGGCTGCCCTGCCCTACAAATGGGACCAGACCATCAAGGACCTCGACATCACCATTACCATTGAGGGAAAGTACAAGGGCAAGGACTTGGAAATTAAGATTGCCCGCAACTCCCTCAAGGCCGGAATCAAGGGACAGGAGCCTTTCATCGATGTTCGTTCAGCCACAAGTGTTCACGTCTAACAGCCTGAGCTGACCGATCCCCCAGGGCGAACTGCCTCACCCCATCCGCGTCGACGACTCCACCTGGACGCTGACCTCGACCGGTTCCGAAAAAGAAATCTCCATCCATCTCGACAAGGTGAACCAGCTGGAATGGTGGCCCCACGTCGTCACCACTGCGCCCAAGATCGACACCTCCAAGATCCAGCCCGAGAACAGCAAGCTGGGCGACCTCGATGGCGAGACACGGGGTATGGTGGAGAAGATGATGTTTGATCAGAGGCAAAAAGAGCAGGGCAAGCCTACCAGCGACGAGCAGAAAAAGGCCGACATCTTGAAGCAGTTCCAGCAGCAGCACCCAGAGATGGACTTTTCCAACGCGAAAATGGGCTGATGGAGCGCATGATGCAGTTATGAACACTTTATGAGGAATGCGCTGGGATGAGATATGGGCGAGAGCTACACATTGAGGGTACAAGGTTACGCCAGCGTTGGAAAGAAGAATATTGGTGCCCAGTCAGTACAATGGGAGGTCGATTCATAGTGCTGGGTCTGAGGAACGAGGTTTTTGTCGGAAGAACAATGTCGGCATTCTGCAATCTCAACATGGAATGGAGGCAGTGGATGAATCATCAGTGCCACATTTACCAGCACTGATAGCAACTCTTGTACAAATCTTGCGTCGCATTAATGTAGAGTGGAGAAATCTTTCAAATCATCACTACGTCACGCCCCTCTCACTCTTATCATCACCCAACGATGCCTTTCCACTCCCCGCATCATCCCTTGCAGGACTCCTCTCAGCGCTCCTTTCTGCAACCGGCGCCTCAACAACGAGCATTTCATCTCCCTGCCCATCGTCCCTCTGCAAGTTCTGTATCTGACTCGCCCGTCGATTATGCGCGCTCAAACTCAAACTCGGCTGTCTCTGTCTCCGTTTGGGCAAAGGTGGTGGCGGCGTTGCCAAATCGCTAGCCGCAGAACTCGTCCTGCGTCTCATCTCGCGAAACATTTCCTCGCCGTCTTCTGCGCCCAGTCGCGCGTCTTGATCGAGGAAATGCGCGGCGGGAAGAAGCGATGCTGTTCCTAGTGAGCTTTTAGAGTTATCAAGGTCTTCTATCGATCGCTGGGTTGATAGTGCAGGAGAGGGAGAGACGGGCTTTCTTTTGGTAAGATTTGCAAAGGTAGATGCTGCTGCAGGGATAGCCCAAGTCTGTCTCTTCTCTGTCTTGGGTGGCGGGAGCGGCGTCCCTGGGGGTGGAAGGGGCTGGCCGCGACCCATGGGTTCTGTATGTGCCTTGGACATGGAAGGCTGAGATTGGAGTTGTGGCCGGGCGTCCTGTGATCCCTCTCCGTCGAGATTTGGTCCTTCGGACGTCGGCGGCCTATTACTCGAATTGGCTTTGTTATTTTGCTTCGCAGCTAGCCAACTTCTCGCCGCTGCCGTAGCTGAGTTGAGCGATTGATTGAGCGTCTGTTTCCTCGTCTGCATATTAGTCGCCCCTGCTGCCGCGGCGGCTGCAGCTGCTATCTCTTGCTCAGATAAGTCTCTCGATTTGGTTCGTGAGTGGATATGCGCCGTATTCGGAAGCGGCGCCGATGCAACGCTTTCAGCATATATTGATGCTCCGGATACATCCTCCGAAGAACTTCCCGAAGATGCCGTTGTTTGGCGCGTGTTGCTCGGCCGCATGGGCGACCGCATTGGTGATGTGGCAGGAAGAGACCGAACACTTGTAGGTGTCAAGGCGTGGTCATGTGTCATCTCAGCTGAATTATTTACAGAGTCGATCTTCACCGGGGCCGCTGAAGAAGAAGATCGCATTGGGCGGGCTCTCGTAGATGAGGCCGAAGACCTGTGATCCGTTGAAGAAGAAATGCCTGTCCCGACCTCCTCCGAATCGACACTAGAGGCGATGGAGAAGTGCGCGCTAGAAGAGTCACCCTTCTCGTCAAGTCTTTCTGCATCGGAAATTGCAGTCTCCAGTGTCGCATCATCCTGATTGACCTTATCAGCGTCTTCTTCCTCATTCTTCGAAGTGTCTTCCCAGATGCCTCCTCTTATGACTTGTGCAATCGTATCAGTGAACGGCATGTCGTCCCAGTTGGGAAGCACCAATGTTTCGTTGACGACTTCCCGTATCCGGTTTTCAATAGCTCTCAAGACAACACCATAGGTAATTTGCCTCGAGCTCACGATCGGCTCGAGTGAAAATTCCATCTTGGGTGGTGTCTCAAAAGTCATCCAAAGCCTATTGCTTGGCGGTGGCTTGACCCTGATGAGAATGTGGCCATCAAGCCTTTTCAATACCGTAGCCAAAACGAGTGTCACCTCGCGGGCTTTGAAGCGCGTCCCTAAATCTATACGAACGGTCGCAGATATCTCGATGCAAAAGTTGCCTTTGTAGCTGACATCGGCTTCGACAATGAGATCACCGTCGACGGTCAGCTCCTTGAGTTTGGGATTCGTGACGAAAGGTGGCAAAGTGCCCATGTCAACCCTGCACAACTGCACGCTACTTATGATAGCAGGCTTAGGAACCCGGGCTATCTTCTTGTTGATTTTGGTCGCGATGAATTCCTTGATCTGTGACGTTTTGTATACCGCCAGGAACACTCTACCGATCAGGGCGTTGATCCACCGGGTATGCAAGTTCTCTTCCGAGGCATGTAGCTGTTGTACTAGCTTGACCAGATCAGGCGTATCAAACTTCAGCGGAATGGACGGCGAGTCGGTGTTAGAGGAGTCTTTCTGGCTCTCTTGGGCGAACAGCATAGCATGGTAGAAGTCTTCCTTTTCAGAGCAGTTATCGGAGAAGAGGTAAAAGCCTTTTGGCGTTACGGCACTGTCGTCGTCCAGCTGCTGGAGCAGTCGAATGCCTAATTGTGTAAGTCATGAGGAGATCAAAAGGGCCCATCTCAAGAAGCATACAATTTCTCTTGATCCAGAGCTCTCCCTCAGGTATGCTCTCCCCGCCTCCGTATATATCTACTCGGTAATGGGCTAGCGATATGACATGGCGAACTTCGAGCTGATCCTCGTTGTCGTAGAGCATAAGATGTCCGAGTCTGGTATTCGGTCAGTTCTTCCATCCATGTGACGATTTATTGCCTAACATACCGCAAGACGACGTAGAAGACATTTCTCGCCGCCTTCTTGTTCTTGTTGTTTGATGCCTCCATCGTCGGGCTTGTAGTCTTGTTGCGATCGAAGATGCTCCTGTACATGGACTGGTATACGCTGGGGCTCTCCACGGAAACGACAGCACCAGCGGGCGTGGTCCGATCCGGGGGCTTGCCGTTGACACCGCCCGGCACGTACTCTCGACATACCGCAAAGTAACCAGCGCAGACATCAGGCTCATGCGTCCTGCCTTTCAGTTTCTCCAGTATCTCATCGTCTATTCCAGCGCCGAGGTGTGTATCATCTCCTCCTTTCCCACTCACTGATCCATTCGATTTCCGGCGGTGGCACGGAGCTGCTCCATCGTGTGCAGTAGTCACCCCAGGGCCCTCGTCAACCGGCGTGGTCCCCCAGAACCATACGGCTGTGAGAATGGCAGGCAAGAGCGTTAGCCCTCCTACTATGTAGCCCCATACAAAGATCTTGAACACGGTTCCATACCCCCAGTCCCCGCTCATGTTGCGTTACGTCTTATGCGGTGGTGTAAACCATCCCTCGCCATATATGTGTGCGTCGCGAGGGTCTGCGTTCGGGTCCAAAAGGTAAGGTGTTCTGATGCATGGACTGGAGGTGAGAGATGAAGTATAGACTCGGTTAAGTCGGCGCGTCGAGGCAGATATGGTAGCGAATGCCGATCGTGCACGTCTGGCCAGCGAGATCAGCGCGAAAGTTTGGCGGCAAGCCCCTGGATATGAGAACAGGTAAATCCTGAGCGAGCGGCTGAAGCACTAGTACGAGCAGTCGTCTGACACGAAGCTGGCCGTTGGAGCTATGGTATGAGCGGGGCCGGAGTTAACGGTCCCCGTGTGACGATGCAGGTCACTGATCGGCGCTAAGGCATCCCTCCCGCCTCGCTATGACGGCATCTTCGACATTTCACCGTCGCGTTCCTGAATACCACGCGCCTCAGGCATCCATTCGCAAGCTGATACACTTACAAATTCCCCTGAGCGGAGCAAGATACAAGTGGTGAGTTGCAAATATATTCCATGACTCAAATACCTGTCAACGATGGCGGGGCTTATCGGCGTTGATATGGAGACCATTCACCCCTTTGAAATATCACACGAGAAGCTCTTGTGACAATATTTGAAACACTCAAAGCCATCTCAAATGCTAGAAGTTCCGGCTTTCCTTCTGCATATACTAATGTGACCTAGTCGAAAAGAGAAACCCATCCATCAACCAGCCTTATCGAACCTTGTTAGAGCAAGACCATAATTTTCAGATCGGACAGAAGACGCTTCGATATCAAAAGTTCATCCCAAATTCCTTGACAAATATGTCAACAAACGAACCCCAACCCTACAACCCGGACATCCCCTCTGAACCCGTCACAAAAACCACCGACAATATCCATGTAGAGCTCACCCCGCACGACCTAGACTCCCTATCAGCCACGCGCTTCGTCCGTTCCCCCTCGGCAGGAGCTACCGTACTCTTCATAGGCACAACACGCGACTCCTTCAACAACCAGCCAGTATCTTCTTTGGCCTACACATCATACGCGCCCCTCGCCATCTTGACACTCTTCAAGATCGCTACCTCTATACTTGACAAGCACTCATGTACGAAGATTGCCATTATTCACAAACTCGGCGAGTGCCCCATTAGCGAAGAGAGCATTGTGATTGCTGTGTCTGCGCCGCATAGACAGGCGGCGTGGAGAGCAGGTGAGGAGGCGCTCGAGGAGACGAAAGACAGGGCCGAGGTATGGAAATTAGAGAGATTTGAAGGGGGCGAGGGGGTTTGGAGGGCGAATCGAGATGGACAGAAGGGGGTGAAGGTGGGGGACAGGGTGGGGGACAGTGATCAAGAGGCGGGGTATTAGATGTGCTGCTTTGGTGTCAAGCTCTGGATAGGAAACTAGATACTGCATGGCGCAAGGGCTCGCTAGGTTGTTATGGCGAGTTCACGTTTGACTATCTGGAAAGAATCAAGTAACGCGGGTCTTCTCGGTCGCGCACTAGAGCTGCAGCTCAGGTTGTATCATGGCCGAAGCCTCTAACGTAAAGACTATTCCCAACTGTATGCTGACAACATGGCTCTGAGAGAGACTGTGTAAGCTCTTTGTAAGATCCGAAAGACTTCCACGAAGCGACCGCCTTGCAGTGATGGCGGACACAAGATCCTACCCGAGGTCAGGATGCACCACATCCGGGCGATCGAGTTCATCATACCCTTCTGCAGTGCATCGCGAAGACCCGTGTCGGCTAGACTATGGTTGGATATGAAGACAGAGGCGCTGAGGTACCACAGCTGGGGTTCAAGGTCACGTTCAGCTCGTGCTGCGTAACACGCGTGCCAACTACCTCTGTGATTGAGCCCTTGAGCCCATTTCTATACACAGGCAGAGGCCATCGAAGCATAAGCTCCGTTATTGTCCGCTACGATCTGCATCTCTAGTGGGACAGTGATTGGTGCTATGAACCAAACTCCCCGATGGCTGTCTGCACATCGCCGTTAGCATCAAGCAGCACGTGTGACCTTTAACACGTTGACAATGCAAAAGGGCCCGAGATTCAGCACTGAGTTGCGCCTGCATCATTGTGCCCGAAATGCTGCGCTTTGATTTGGAGCATTTGAGCCATGAAGGGCTTCGAAAGCGGCCTCCTCGGGACTACCGTGCCGTGGCTGCCAGAGCGAAGCACGGCTTCTTTGTTGTATACACTATTCTTACAGTCGTACTCGTACATGCCATTCGTCGTTATTGTTTTTCGCTGGAACCGTCTTTCCCATCCTTCTCTAGTATCCGCATTTGCCCTGATGCCGCTATCATCTCACTGATTGTATTCGGCACCTCATCTTCGGACTCGTATATTCGATCGTAATTCAATCGGCGTCTCAGAACCGCACGCGCTTCCTTCAAGTTGGCGATGTCGAACGTCCACATAGCTCCACCTAGAGCCATGATTCCAATACTGACGCAATTCATAGTAGCCAAATTCAGCGCCTGGCAGGCATCTGAGAAAGGGCTAAAGTATTCGTGCGGGTTCGTGTTCGCTTCGTAGAATTTTGGCATTGTTCGCAACTGTCTTCGCCAGATAGCCTTCCGCGTTATTGCTGTCGATGCTAGGAGGCATGCGCTTCCGAGGAAGTATATCGAGAGTTGCCTTAGTGAGCGTGGGGAGGTGATAGGCGTGCCTTCGTCTGCGCTCTCAGCTGGAGGTTGCGGAGGGGTGTTAGCCGATACGGCTGGTGATCGGCCCATGGCTGGTAAGGTCGGCGCCTTCTAAGGCGCTTCCAAAAGCCTTATGTTACTGCTGCAAGTAACCTGGGGTGATTCTTTGGGTGACTGCAGTCTTAGTGCCGCATTCCGAATTCGTTGCGGACCCCCGACTGGATTTGGAGGCGCGGAGAAGCGGATTCAGCTTCCCTCGATCGTATCACCAGTGACTTCGTATGTGAGAGAATCGTAGCGCACTCTTTCCAAGGGATTTGAAACTACTCGTCTGGTGCAATGGTATGGAGAACGCATTCAAGCCATCTCAAAAAAGTTGCAATGGGACCGCGGGCGGTGGACCCGGGGCCCGTGCATCCTTGAGACCAGAACCTCGCGAGACATCCCGTTTCTTTCTCAACTGCACCCCACACCCTACAGCTTCTTCGCGATGCCTCGACTGCCCAAATCCTTTCAATATTGAACTTTACAGGTTTTGACTAGATTTGATGCGCCCAGCTTCGTATCGCCGCCCTTTCCAACGACCTATGCGGGGCGAAGATGGCCTCCATGCAGATGCAGTTCCAGTTACGCAGTCATCATTATCAAAAATACCCGAACCGCCTGACTGGTGGTTTCAGATCAGCTTCCCTAGCTAACTCAGCCGTGCTATTTCGCTGGTAGCCTTCCTATCTGCACAGCTAGCCCACTAAGTCTGGTAGTAAGCCTGCGTACCGCATTTTGCAGGACGACTAACATGCACCGCGTTTTACGTGACCTTCAACAAGCCATTCTGGCGCAGAACGACATACCATGCCTTTCCACGCTTTTCTGTATGCGGATGCACCGGATGCTGCATATGCATGCATGCATGCCTTCAACACTGGTTGCTCCTTTCCCAGTTTGATAGGTGATGTTCATGCGCATCAACGAAAAGTCCTTTTTCCACAGTCGTATCTTTGTCTTTTTCATCCCTTTTCTACTGAGAAGCAGAATTTTCAGTTGAAAGGGATCAAGACCCTGTAATCATCACACCTTCGACTTGGGGGGCAAGTTTTCGATGCTTCTGTTACTCGTTATGGTCCGGCTCACGGCATACGATCGTCGCGCATTGACCGCACACCAGCTTAGCGGGACGGGAAGGTCCGAGTTGACACCACTATCTCCCGATTGACTCTGGCTCAGACGTTCCACATGCCAATGGGCTAGCCCTAGGGTCCAAACTTCTGAATCAGTCCGTAGAGACGTATGCCCGGCATTGAGTGTTGTATCGTCACTCAATACAAAGAATATGGAAGCCGAGCCTGCTTCGTGTATGCTGTGTAAAGAATAGGAAGGCTGCGCCTTTCAGTCCAACAGCAGAAGCAGCGAGAAACGTGCATTCGAACGAGGCTTTGCAGGTATAAGACGGCCAAGGTACTTTGCTTTGTGGGCCCCTTAAGCACATAGCCCAACTGCTTTTCCCTTAGAGTCCCTTTGCAACTGATAGCCAAACGACTTTGCTTTTGGATGTACATTTAGGGCTACCAAACGACATTGCTTTTCAGTACCGTACCAAACATATAACCAGAGAAATCCGCGACATAAATTTCACGCATCCCACTCGTTTTATACCACACTCGTTTAACATCATCATCACACTCGTTCAACATCATTCCACACTTCTTCACTATACCTATCAACTTCAATAATTCATCATGATCTTCGCAAACGTCCTCGCTATCATTGCCTCGGTCACCGCAGCGGCCGGTGAAGGATACGGTGCTGAGGCTGCTAAGACCTCTGCCGGATATGGATACCCTCCTCCAGCAAAGGAGACGACCATTTGCACCCCTTCAACCTGGATCACTTCCAGTGTCGGTGAAGATAAGACTACCTACTTGTCTACCAAGACTGTAGTCGTTCCTTACACTACTGTCGTCGAGCACCTTTCTACGGCCACATCGCCCTGTCCATACACCACTACTGGTGAAAGCACCAAGATTGTGACTGCGCTCACCACCCATTACAAGACCAAGACTTACTCCACCGTCACCACCATCTACAACACCAAGGTTGAGAGCGAGGTCGAGTCTTCCACCAAGCACGAGGTTGTTCCCGTTGTGTAAGTCTTTTGCAACACCCATATTGACTGTGTCCATTCTTACTAACACACAATAGCTCCACCGGTACCTCCTACAAGACCGACGTCTCCACTGCTAAGGAGACTATCACCACCTCCACGACCTCCCACTCTGTATGCACGGAGACTACCAGGGTGCCCTTCACCCACATCTCCACTGGAACCACGACTGTCTGCACGACTCAGGGTGGCAAGGAGACTCACAGTGTTGGCTACGGTGGCTACTAAACGTGTGCAAGCTATGAGCGCGTGAACCATTGAGGCCATGAATTGAGATGAGGGATGATAGTCTGTGAGGTCGTGAAGTCGACTGGAATGCTTGTTGTACGTGTCGTGGTGTTTTGGATCGGAGCTCTGCACATTGTCGTTCTTCCATCACCATTTCGAGATTATATATTTCCTTAATGAAAAGTCCCGTTCATAGTCAAAGACGATTCCACTTGTACGCATGGCCATGACTAAGTTCCATGCAAACGGTTGCTCAGATGATGGCAGTTTTGACGTGTAACCCTCCCAACTACAGCCGCATACTGTGAAATAGTGTTCACGGGAAACACCTGCATAGTCATTAAGAATACCTTTTTCACTCAGGATCTGCACGCACACGAGATAACAGCCACTTTTCTAAAACCATTTTTACTTTCATAGTCTAAAGCTGTAGTGGTATCGCGATCAACACGCTGTAGATTCAAGACAAAGATCTCATTCCCCCAAATAGTCGACTAGAACGTGCAATTATCCAACTTCCCAACAAATCCAAAATGTCCCCTTTTCAAGTCTAATATCTCGACCTGTGCATCGGTCGCTCAGGCCCCTGCATCATAGCCAAGCGCGCGGGGTTCATGCCGAAAGTAGCAGCCTCAGAAGGCTCCTCGGCGGTCTCGGCCTCCTCTTCCCCACCAGCTTCTGCGCCCTTCTTGCCAGACTTGGCTTCCTTCTTTTGCTTACGCTCGCTCTGCTTCATTTCGAGTTCGGTCTTCTTGACGCGGTCACGGGCGCGCTCGTCGTGGAGCTTCTCGTTCTTGGCTGAGATTTTGGATTTGCGGGCTTCGCTGTTACCGCCGCCTCCAGCGCTGTATAGATTTGTTAGCTTACGGCTTTGTGATTTAAAGACGGAGTAAAGGCTGTCTGGGGTCAGAAAGAACATACCTGAGCTCGACGTTGATCTTCCTGCCCTCCTTCTTCTTGGGGTCGGCAAATAGCGAGTGGTGGTACTTCTTCAAGCACGTCACCATACGGTCGTAGCGATCGAATTCGACGAAACATGTGCCCATGAACTTCTCGGTACCCTTGTATGTGCGTAGGCGGATCTCGCTGGGCTTGATCTTCTCGAAGTGCTTCTCGATTTGCTCTTTCGTAGCGGAGTAGGGGAGGTTACCTAGACAATACTGTTAGACGGGGAATATAGTATGAATGTGTAACTGCACGTACCAACAAAGACGATGAAGCGGCCTTGGTTGGCTTGGACCGCGGCCTCGGCTTCTTCAGCCTCCTCTGGGTCTATCTCTACTGCAGCTTCCTCGTCTTCTGCGGGAGCTTCGCCATTGGTCTCGGCAGCAGCCTCTTCGTTGGTCTCTGCGCCCGCAGACTTCTTCGCTTTCTTATCTTTTTTCTCCTTCTTATCTTTCTTGTCTTTCTTCTTTTCTTTCTTGGCAGCTTTGGAATCGGCATCTTCTCCGTTCGTTTCAGCCGGTGTATCTTCTGTTGCGTCGTTCTGCTTCTCAGCAGCATCTTCCATGGGTGTGTCCTCAGCTTCAGCAATATCCTTGCTTTTCTTGGGCTTCTTAGACTCCTTGTCCTTCTTCGACTTCTTCTTGTCCTTCTTTGCAGGCGCATCGGTCGCGTCAGGCATTGGCTCGTCATCGTTGACGTTGATGAAGTTTTCAGAGTCTTTCATCTCGTCGATGAGCTCAGCCTCCTCGGCTGGCGCATCTTCCGAAGCGTCGGCATCTTTGGACTTCTTGGGCTTTTTGGATTTCTTTTCCTTCTTGTCCTTCTTCGCGTCTTCTAGGGCGTCGTCGAGAGCAGATGCGTCGACATTGTCCTTCGACTTCTTCGACTTCTTGTCCTTCTTATCCTTTTTGTCTTTCTTCACTTCGGTCGCTTCGACTTCAGGCGCATCCTGAGCGTCTTCGACCTTCTTGGACTTCTTAGACTTCTTGGGCGCCTCCTCTGCTACCTCGACATCGCGCTTGCGCTTCTTCTCAACGTTATCGACTTTAGACTTGGACATGATGATTCCGCAAAAATGTTGTAGTTTGGTTGTAGCGTCGCGAAACGAAATTCTGAGATCTTGAACTTTTTCTGCCGAGCGGTGAGCGCCGATCTTGTCTTGGCGCGTGAACCATGGCCGCAAAGCAGATCTCGAATATCGGCAGCACAGTCGCAACCGACAATGCGACCCTCCGCGCATCGAATAAAACTCCCGCAGGGCTCATTGAAGCCCCCGAGAAACCGCACATCCGACCGTCCTTGCCCGCGCCAGTTTTCGTACAAACATCCCCGCCAATTTCTCGTTGCCCACCATGGCTCTCCGCGCCCACAGCTTCCGTTCCTATACCCCTCCGGCCAACACCCCTCCAATGGCCAACTCCAACGCCTCTTCTCTATCAGCGTGAACCACAAGAAATTCATAAAAGAGACAGCGAAATTAAGTGTGCGGTATAGCATACTGATATTTCTGCTCACATCATGTTTTAGTATCGCAAGTTTGGGAATCCTGAGCGAACAGCAGGAGCGGGCCTTCCCATCACCGCACGAATGGAGTTTGATCACAAGGTTCAGATTCAGGAGAGGAAAGTGGTGGCAAGTGCCAGAGAACAACGAGGAGGAGGGTTTCCCAAACTGGGCTCGGGTCTACTCAGAGCTGGAGTATGCGCTGAACCGACTTGAAAATCCGGATAAGGATGGGGCTGGTTTGATGGCGCAAGAAGAGGGAGGCATTCTAGTTCCGGGCTTGGGCAAGGCAGGCTTCGATTTGTCGGCGAAGAGCGAGGAGTGGCGGCAGGGCTACTATGAAGTGCTCATGGGCATGGCCAATGCAGCAGAGCGACTAGATGGATGGGTAACCGACAAATGGAGGAGGAATGTGTGGGCACCAGAATTCGTTCAATCGGCCTCGAATCCACGACCGAAGGCGGTTCTCCCTGGAATGCCAGAACTACCCGACGAGGAACACCGTGTACCTGCCGCCGAATCACCCGAGTCGTTCTACCTCAAGGTCATTACGTCAAAGGGCTTCACCACATACCAGAGGCTTTCAGCTGCATTAGGCTATGCCGATTGGCTCAGCTTCAGGAAGTTACCAGACTCCGCCGAAGAGATGTACCGATGGGCATTAGACATCGCCATCGCAGGGCTTCCAACTCCTGAGCCCTCTGCGATCATCGACCGAGAGACTGGGATCATCTCTGCTACTGCGCCAAAGGAGACAATAACACCAAACATTGTCTACGCCGCCACCAACTTGGCTACCTTTTTAGCTGAGCAAAGAAGGGTCGCAGAAGCGCTACCAATCTTCGTTTCCATGCTCCGCGCTCGCATCAGCGCAGATCAGGCTCATGTTCCCACGATCGGTCGCCAAAAGGATTCCAGCTTAGCGGGCACTTTGTTCAGTCTTCTCCGGGAACCTGACTACCCACCTGTTCCCTCATCGGGCGACGAACCTCTTATGCGCAAAGAGAGCGATCGCTGCGAAGAAGCCGCCCTGAAGAACTATATCGGTGAGATACTCTTCGCGACTGCGGGCTCATCTGCAAGCCAGCGCCAGCAGGGTCTTTCTTGGGTTCGCGATGCCGTTTCCACCTCTAAAATTGCGCAATCCCTCGATCCCATACGCGCCAATGACGAGATTCGCAAAAAGTGTGAGCAGTGTGAGGAGGTCGGTCTGGAGTCCTGGGGAAAGATTATGACATACCTTGCTGCTGAAGCCAGGGAGAAGCGTGACCAGGCGAAGAGTGGCGGACTTACAAGTTTGCTGTGGAAAGTCAAGGGAACGAAAGGATTGGAAGAGGATGTTGAGAACCTGGAGGGTGAGGAGGAAGGAGTTACACTTCGCTTGAACAAGCTGAGAAGCAAGATGTTGAAAGAAGAGTATGAGGAGATGGACCGCAAGTATGCCAGGACATTTGTATTCTAGTTGCTGACCGTATTATATGTTCAAAATAAAGAGAAAGCTTAAAGGGCCATGAAGGGGCTTGTTGTAACATGAAGCCGTACCACAAACATCGATCCGACTGCATGAAAAGGGCTTACTATTGTTGTCCCTCCAAGCAAAAAAGCGACAAATGTTTCCAGAGCATATCATACCTACAGCATAGACATGCGATAATTCCAGCGAAACGTCGACACACTACGTGTACCTTTGTCTCAGCGACGGGGCCCTATTTTTGACTCGTGCGCAAAACTGCGTCATGGGTAAACACCACACGACTACAATACAAAGAGCTTCAAGAAGCAAAGTTTGGTCGGAATTGTCTGCCTGATTTCATAGGCTGTCATCGGACCCGCGGTCATTTCCGCATGCGCATTTTCTAGCGCTTCTCGTGGACGCCGCAAACCCACAACCCGCTATCTGCAGGCCGCTCTCTCAGCACAACCGACATTTCCAGCCCACAATCTATACGTAGCAACTCACAGCAGGCTCCTCTGGCACAGTTAGTTCAGCTCGCGAATAACCACCTGCCAGTAACGACATCCTCAGTGTTTCATGAGTCGATCATTTTAGCCTTCACCCTATCATTGTCGTTGCATCCCTGCACTCGGGTCGCCACATCCGGCCACGCATTAGGGTCCGAGCACACGTCGGCCAACCATCCACGCCACACCCGCCCGCCTCTTCAACTGACATGAACTCCGCCTGACAGCCGTAACTTGATTATTCCTGAATTAGCTCCCCACGTGTGACCGTCTTTTCCGTGTATTGGCAGGGGCCGAAATACTCGTCTAGAGGGTAAGAGCGAATGGGAAGGCATCGAGTAGACATGCATAGATGAGTGGAACTGAGCTGTAATAATGTGGGTGGTGGGAATAGTGGGAGGGCAGTGTGCATGGTATTATCAGGAGGGATAGGTAAATTGGCTCAGCAGGACGGAGTTCTATGTATAAGAGCTGCAGATGCCGTGTAAGATGGCTGCAAGTGCGCTATTTGGCACTGCCCTCGGTGCGATATTCGACACTGCCTTCGAGGCGATATTCAATACTGCTTTCGCGTTTGTCTGCTACCCTCATCCGCATATCGACAAGACGACAACATGGGTTTGAGGTTATTTGCTACCGTCGCGACACTCGCCGCATCCTTGGTGAATAGTGCACCGCTCACGCTGCAAGATAGGCAAGCGCTGACAGGCGTACCGGACTATGTGCTAAAGTATGGTGAGTGGTTCTGTTCATACCTTCGAAAACGGAGCTTCTCTGATATCACCCAGCGCCAATCGTGTACCTTCACTCCCAGGACGAATACCACCCGACCGACATCCAGGCATTCCTCAATCATACTACGCCACGAGTAAACTACAAAGAAGTCGCTGGGCCCTCCAAGCCTCTGACAACCTCCAATCTCGACCAGATGGGTAGCGATGTCTGGCTTACTTCCAACGACGATGTGACCAAAGATCCTGAATGGATCAAGGGCACGAAACCCAACAGTAAGGGAAAGACCGAAGGGGCAACCACCGCGGCTATCATTGTGAACGATAAAGGAGACGGCAACGTGGATGTTTTCTACATGTATTTCTACGCTTACAACTATGGCGGTGAAGTACTAGGCTGGGACAAACTGAACTTTGGTATGTCTCACCCATACCCTTGCTGAGTACATTGCATTCGCCAAACAGTCACATTGTGTTAACATGTACTCGTATCAGGTAACCACGTGGGAGACTGGGAACACACGATGGTACGTTTCTCGAACGGCCAGCCAGAAGGCGTCTGGTTCTCACAACATGCCAACGGCCAAGCCTTCCGCTACTCGACCGTCGAGAAAGATTCCGCTGGTATTCGCCCAATTGCCTACTCGGCAAAAGGCTCGCATGCGAACTACGCGATCGATGGTACGCACGATCACACAATCCCCAACCTCAACCTCCCCGGTGGCGTGCTCGAAGACTACACCGACAAGGGCACGATGTGGGATCCACTGCTCAGTGCATGGTACTACCGATTCGAGCCCAGCGGCGACAGCGGGGTGTTCAAAGCCTTTGACGACAAGGCACCAACAGCATGGTTGAACTTCAAAGGTCGTTGGGGTGACGAACAGTATCCCAAGGATGACGACAGACAAGTCATACTTTTTGGTCAAGCAAAGTTCTCTGGTGGTCCCACAGGCCCGGCGGACAAGCAGTTAAACAGAGAGAAGATTTGCCCCGATAACGGCAATCTTTGCATTCTGAGAAGTATACTTGCACCGAGGAAGAGGGGTATGGATGAGGTGATGAGCAAAGAGGATGAAGTTTTCATTTGAACCGATGCGATGAAGTTGATACCCCCTAGTACTTGTGGGAGTTAATGATCATTCCTAGTTAGGGCATTTGGTAATCGAAGCGTTACATATTCCACATGATTAAGCCAACTTACTAAACAGAGAAGGGACGGGAACCTAAAAGATATGTGACGCATTTGTAGAGGTACAGGTTACAAATACATGGAGCTGCAAGTAAGCATGCAGTCAGCCTCCTTGTATACCTTCTTAGCCAATGGAAAGAGAGGCATTAGACTAGTGAACAAGGGTTAAGGCTGGAATACGACGACGCGATACGATGACGTGCCTATTCGATTTGGAATCGAAGGGGTTTGCTTTGAGAAACCGGAGTGCTTACTACGATACTCCATATATATAGTCTTCTGAGCTACCTGGTAATGCAAGACAAACATCCCTTCTACATGACCAAGTAGGGCGCGAGCAGACACGAGATCTATCAACAAAACAAAGCTTTGAATTCACACAATATGCCACTTTCGACAGATACCCGTGTGTTAGAGACTAGCAATGGCCTTGTGAGCACGCTTCGCGGCATGGCTGGCGACGCTCCACACAGATTTAGACCAGGTACGCCGCCTCTCCTTGCATAACCCTTAATGGATGGCGATGAGCCAGCCTTCCAAAACACCATGGCTTGCCAATCAACAGGAAGGAATAATTCTCCCCTCCCCCAGATTTTTCTTTGTGGTGCAGACGCTAACAATCACTCTCGACGCAGCCCACGCAAAAGGCCATCTCCTTACAGGAACCTTCGTCCCCGCCCCAGCCGTCTCCGAACTCACATCAGCCCCACATTTCAATGACACATCTACACCGATCACTGTTCGCTTCTCTTCTTCCACCGGGTTGCCCACGATACCCGATACAGATCCCAATGCTAACCCGCGCGGCATCGCCATCCGATTTCACCTACCAGAGCAAAATGGTAGACACCAGCACACCGACATAATTGCGCATTCAACAAAGTACTTTCCCACTCGCACCGGAGCAGAGTTTCTGGAATTTTTGAAAGCGGCAACTGGTGGCAATGCTGGAGAAGCTGTGCCGGAGTTTCTCAGTCGACATCCAGAGACAGCCAGGTTCTTGCAGGATCCCAAGCCTAGCCCTGAGAGTTTCGCGACGGAGAAGTTCTTCGGGGTGAATGCGTTCAGGTTTTCCAAGGAAGGGAAATCCACAGTGATGAGGTATCGCATTGTACCTGTTGCTGGAGAGAAGCATCTTGACGCCGAGGTGATGAAAGAAAGGTCCGACACGTACCTCTTTGACGAGCTTTCTCAACGCCTGGCGCTGTCTCCGATTGAGTTCAAGCTTCTCGCACAGATCGCCGAGGAGGGTGATGTGACTGATAATGCGACGGAACTCTGGCCTGAAGAGAGATCGCTGGTTGAGCTTGGCACGATCAAGATCGAGAAGACGATGGATGACAAGGAAAGCTTGAAGGAGCAAAGGAATATCATCTTCGATCCCATCCCGAGGGTATCGGGTGTGGAGCCGAGTGACGATCCGCTGTTGGAAGTCCGTGCTAATATCTACTTGATCTCCGGGAAGCAGCGTCGGGCAGCAGAGGAACCGCCTGTGATGAAGGATGTTCTTGCCACGGATGCTGCGAAGGTTGCCACATAAGAGGGCAGCTATACATGAACCAAAGAGCCGGGGACAAATTGTAGATCAGAAAGTACTTATATTATCTTGCACTAAAGTCCAGCAATTCATAAGATTCAGAATGTCCAATCGTCTCGTGACACACAGCATGTGCTACTTCGTATTGGAAATCCTTGAAAATGATTCTAAGCTTCACATATACACGCCAGATGCGCAGCAATTTTCATCAACAAGCGTGTTCTAGAATTCAAGGACAGATTTGACAGAAGCACCCATATGTAAGGGTCCACTCGAGTCGAGTACCTGAGTACCCATACCCGTATCCACTGCTGTGGTAAGACTAAACCCTCAAGCTGTGCGGCTATTCGGACTCTGGCAGGAGGGCAGTGTGTTCGGCTCCATAACAGGGACTCATTGATCCGGTGACAATATTTCTATGCTGTATTTGGATAGTCCTAAGGCTGCCCTAGCAATGCCCGTGCATTAGGTGCTGAAGATTCTGGGATGCATTAGAGTAGGAACCTTTGTAGAAAATGACCTGCGTTAGCATAACGGGCGCATACTGATCTTCACGATAGCAACGCTCTTTTCTGAATGACCAGCCATACAGACCCGAAGACCGCTCTTTGTCTCTTATCTCTATTTCCAAGAAAAGGCTGAATATCGTATTCCGCCTTTCCCAATCAGCCTCGAACCAAGTGCGCTATCCGTTGGTGTATTATAAGTGGGTGGGCGAATGTGGTACATGATAGGGCGGCTGTTGGCAAGTGCCAACTCGACGGCTTGGATGTGCATGTAATGCCACGCGAAACCCTGTAATTAGCAACGGATTCTCTGTGCCCCGGTGACTGCGCATTGGAACTTGGTGGCTGGTTTGCTCAGCGAATTTCCTAGCTATCTGCCGTTTTCAACCGTAGCTTGTTGTGAGTTGGAATTTCGGTGGTACCATGCCGGTCGCCATTTGGAGTAGACTTGCTAGCATTCAATTGGAAATATATCCTACAGGAATATGCATCGTCGCTCCTATGTGGCGTAGTGGGGTGCGCGTGATGGCCCTAGTGCGAAAGCATCCCGCCCTACTCGAAAGCCCATCTTCCGATGACCCAAGTAAGCAGGCACAGAAGTTCCTTTGTTCTATGTAGTGGTGTGCAGGCATGTGCGCACTCGTGAAGGGCGGAACGTGCGGTAGGGGGCCAATTGGGATGAAAGTGGAGCTGCGGGGGAAGGATGACAGATCTCCTTGGCATCGCCTTCCTCAAATCGACAACAGCACTGCCTCTTTTAAACACACACCTATTGGTGTATGAATTCAGCCATGAACAATCGCATGGACCCATCGTGGGAAAAAGCAAGCCCTCTGTGGGCTGAGGGCAGTGAGTTACAATTGCAAACGCCAGTACACAACGGCCATTGTCCACACTATCCCCAAGTCGGCATACCAATGACAGTCTACACAACGGTTGTGGCGCTCAAGACCGTATATATCTGCTGTTAATATGGAGGATAGTAGTTGGTGGAACGATCGTACTGTCACGATCTAGCTAACGCTGCCCTTCACCTTTTTCAATACCTTTTCGTACGGCGGCACCAACGCGGTGAAGAGAACTCCAACAGGCTAGTATCTCATCACATGTTCTATTCGTCAAAATTCCGTTATACGAACCGGTCTGTCGGCTCAGTCTCCAGTCTTGCGTCCTTCGATTCTCTTTTCAGTCCCTGTGTGACGTCGTGCTCGAAGGAATCCTGTATCCCTCGCTAAGCGTATTTGTACGCTGAGTTCTAAGGTCCATAGCACTCGACGAACGGAGACGCCCACTCTTTGGGCTGCTTTCTTTTGAGTTGTAAACAGGCGCATCTGGACCACTTTCTCCGGATCCTAGGACCCTGCACCATACTCTTTTCTGGTTTCTACACTCCATGGTCATCCCTTCCGGGAAACACTATTGAACCCTTGCGTCGGCGCCATCCTTACACCATACATTCATATCCTACTTGGTCCTTCTCTCGATTGCACGGACAGTCTGCGCGTATCCACTTCGCCTCTACCTCACTTTCTCATCGTTGAATCACCAGGTGCATGTTCACGGTCGATACTGTGGCGCCTTTGAGAGCATTCAATTTGCGCTCAGTGAATTGAACATGATCAACAGCCCATCCACTCCCTTGAATGGATATATCAAGTACTACACAGTGCTACCGCCTCCATCCCAGCCCCGGATCGATTTGTCCCTCAACCGTCAAACATGGCTGCTCCACTCTCGCATAGCAAGGACTATGCCCTTATGGTAGCGACGCGGACAGCCTCAGTACTATCTGTTCTAGGTTCTGGTATAATCGTCAGTACATTCATTTACTTCCCTTTCTTTAGAAAACGTAAGCTTCCACGATTTTGTAAACCACAACGTGTGTTGACCATTTGCAGCCATCAATCGACTAGTTTTCTTCGCCACTCTGGGAAACATACTCACAAATGTGGCAACCTTGATGTCGGTTTCCACATTACCAGGATATGGGAACCTTCCCTCGGGTCTCTGCGAATTCCAAGGGTTGCTCATCCAATGGTTCATGGTAGCGGACTCTTTCTGGGTAAGCCACATTATCCATTCCCGAGAGCTGGTTACTGATATGAATAGGTTCTTTGCATGGCAACAAATGTGTTTCTCGTGTTTTTCTATGGGTATGATGCTCAGCAGCTGCGCTACCTAGAGAAGTGGTACTTTGCCTTCAGTTATGGAATCCCTGGAATACCAGCACTTGCTTACATTGTTCTCGGTCGCACTGGGCACCCCATCATAGGTCCCGCAACATTGTGGTGCTGGGTCGCAATTGATGTCGATTGGATGCGCATTGCATTCTTCTATGCACCTGCATGGTAAGTTTGACCCTTCTCGGGCCGAACTCCACTGATTTGATCAAAAAGGGTCGTTATATCAACAGCCATTACCATCTACTCCATCACTGGCTACCGCATTTTACGAAAGCGCGCCGAGCTGCACTCCGTATCCCGCAATTCTCACCAGTTCGCAATGACACGGTCTTCGAATGCTACCAGGGAAAGCACTATGAACCCTTTCTCTGGTGCGAACAACATTGTTGTAACTACACAGATCAAATGCGATGTCCAGCAACAGGGTACGGCATCCCGCAGCGGCACACCAGAGCCAGACCAGAGTTCGATCAGCTCCTTTTCCAGCACTCAAATGCTGTCCGAGAGCAACAAGGAAGAAGAGATAGCCCTAGAATCATTATCCGAACCATCTTCTACCAAGATTCCCAGAGTGCGTATCGACGACGTAGAAGCGCAGCATAGTCCACATCGTGGTACACCCGGACGGAACGGATACCGGGTAACGGTTATCGCGACCACCCCCCTAGCAGAGGCCACCGAGATACCAACAACTCTATCGACCTCTCGTCCTATAAAGAGAACCGCCGAGGGTCATGCTGCCGCAATGGCATACTTCCAAGTTGCCTTCCTCATGTTCTTAGCTCTATTCGTAGTGTGGCTACCGAGCAGCATCAACCGGATGTACCAGTTCATCCACAAAGACCGACCGAGTTTCGCCCTGAACATAATATCCGCGATAGTCCTACCGCTTCAAGGAGCCTGGAACTCCATCATCTATATCTTCACAACTCGAGCAGAGTGCAAACGAGCCTGGCGCATGACCGTCTCGAAAGTGACCGGTAAGCCTGCGAAACATCAGCCGCGCCACGATTCGTATAGAAAGGATACAATGACGAGTTCGCGAGAGACGCGGGAGTCTACCACTGATATCGCGCTGGATGAGATCTTCAAGCAGGGTACTCAGGTACGCTATGCTGAGGTGTCGAGTACCGAAGGCGTGGAACAAGATAGACGTCACGGCAAGCAAGCTTCCAGGTGATACGACGTGGTTGTGTTACTGTGGCGGTTTCAGCAGTGCAACGTGCTGCACTGCGTCTCGATTCGTTACCACCTTCTTCATTTATCACTACCTTGATTCTTTAATTGTACAGTCGCTTCAGTGTATCATCAACTGTGTTGTTACAGATGGATCTTGTTTGTATTGTTTCTTCTGTCGCTTTCGATTTTTCGGATTTTGCGACTTAGTTTAGCAGTAATGATACCCCCAGTCATTTGGCGCACGGCGTCTGAAATCATGCCTTGATCGGGTTTGCATGCATGATCAGGTGTGAAAAAGCCGGTGTACGAAGTATCGCTACAATAGGCCTCACGGTGCCAGAATCTTAGCAAGTACAATTACATGTGGCATAGCCACGGGGCTATTTTCAAGACTGACAAAATTCCACAACCTTCTCTGCCCTCTTACCCACCAACCCGTCAATATAAGCAAGGAATACATCTAGATCCAGCATGTCCACTCCACCACCCGTCACTCCGAGACACGGATTCGAGCTTCTGAGAACCTGGCCGCCCCACAAGATGCGAACAAACGACTTGTCCGCGTCGCCCTTTTTCTTATAGATTTCGAATACGACCTCTGAGCCCATGCCGACCCATACCATTGTCTCAATTTGCAAGAAGCTGAGGAGACGAGCGATGGATCCATCATGTGCGACATTATGGCGGTAAATAACGCGAGATTTTCCGTGGATGAAGCACCGAATATTGTTTGCGAGCTCTGCCATGAACACGCCGTAGGAGCCGGCGGCCGCTTGGAGTGATTGGGGGGAGTCGCGGTAGATGAACGAATACTCGTATTGGCCCAAGCGGTATACTGTATCGGCGTGCTGCTGCGATATGCAAAGGCTCGGGTCGCTGATGTTGCAAGGTAGTGGCTTGTCATGGCATTGTCGCGCGGATAAGTTGTCATAGTAGTGATCGAACCAGTTGTGCCACTCAGCCGAGTCGCTCGCGACACCACTAACGGCGTCCAGTGAGTTGAAAAGAGACTGTGTCGCATCTAAATGTGCCGTCCAGTTTGCGGCCGAGCTGCCGACGCCATAGGAACTGTAGAGCGAGGAAGCCGCGGGGCAGGAATAGCCAGGCTCAAGCGAATCGATATCTGAGGGCTGAACATGCAGGGGAACATTGTCGTCTGGGTTATACATACCTTCGACCAGCATACCGGCAACTTGACTGGTGATGACATTGTTCGACACGCGATATGTGACCTTGTCGCCAATCGTATCTGGCAGGAAGCCCAGGACGTCATGATAGACGTCATATAGATCTCTTCCGTGCTGAAAAGAATCGTCGAGCCCCTCACGGGTGACTTGAGGAAATTGACAGGAGCCGTTGAGACCGGGCTGCGCAAAGGGATTAATAGGATCGGTGTAGACACTCCAGTATGTTGACGCAGAGGTGTTGCCAGCGGGGTTAAGAGGCTCTCCGTAGTAGAAAAGACCTTGGTCTGTACACTCCCACCGGTAGGGTTCTCTTGGGAAGGTGTTGGACACGTATGGTGTGCGCTTGTGGTGACGGTGGATGCTGCGATTCTGTAAGTAAGACTTCTTTTCGTGTTCGTAGACCAGTACTCACACCTCGACATAAACCAGCTCAAAGTCATCATCGGCCTTTGCGTATTCTTCCTTTCGCACGTGAGGCATGTTGCACCAGTTGTACGTGCCATACTCGACACCATCTGGCAGCTGCGAGCTGTTGAACACGAAGCCGTTGGTCCCAGCGCTGTTGAGGACTTGATCGAGATCATTGATCCAACTCTTCTTCGGAGGATACCAGCTCAGATCCACCTTGGATACGTTCTGTGCTGAGACCGACGTCGCAATGGTTGCCAGCATTAGTGTAACATAGTTGCGCGAGGCCATGTCGACGTTGGCGGTTAAGAGATGAGCGAGCGTGAATGCGGTGCACGTTAGGACAAGCGCTGAAAGAGTGCAGAGGACTACATTATGCATTTTATACTGAATCTGACCAAGACGCGATAGCGAGAGCCATCGCAGATACAGAAGGTCTCATCATGGTTGACGAATGTTGGGGCGAAGGTCGTGGATGTTGCGCGCACGCGTTGAGGGCTGGCGTCGCGATTGGCCGATGGTGACTAGGGTCCGTCAACCGGCACATCACGGAAACGGACCATGAAGAGAGCCTCTTCAACCTCACCTTTGGCCCAATTTGCTGTTTGCTCCATCACCGAAACGAAGCGGGTGTCGTGCAATGAAACCTGGCAGGTTCCCGTCTTCTTCATGGGGATAATATATACTAGGCGAGATCTTTAGCAGGAGAAGGTTCATGCTTCACAGGAATTTGGAATGTAGAGCTAAGAACTACAAGTTTTCACATTTCTTCAAACCTCCCACCCCTTCACTACCTCCAAAGGACCTCCCCTAGCATCTCAAGTCGCTCGCTAAATACAATTCAAAGCTCCACCAGCACTGCATCAACCTCGCAAAAAAGCCACGCTCAGCGTAGACAGTCTGAGCAAACAGATACCTTTTGCCCAGAAGGAACAGTGTTAGAACAGCACGAATCTAAGGCGTACTAAACAATAGAAAAAGGGTATGCGCAATCTTAAAAACAAACAAAACAGGAGTATCAGATGTAAATCGACGTAAGAAAAGTATGCGAAAACTCCAAGCGTACACATGCATCATCTGGAACGCGCCGGGCTTGGAGAGACAGGATGTTCGACTAAAGGTATCGAGGCACTCCCTCCAAAATCTACTGTCCAGTAAGGGTTGGCTTCCATAGAGAAGGACTGGAAAGTTTTGGTCGAACGACAGGAGGGAAACTAGGCGTGGTATGGAGCGTTGAGACACCTAGAATTGATTGGGTCGGTATGGACGATACCCGCGGCTGTCAGCGCTGACTGCTCGGCCGTTGGTAGCAGGAGCTGAGAGCTGCCTCGATGCAGGTCCATCGGAAGTTGCAACTCGTCGCCTGCCTTTCTCTAGGCGGGTCGTCCTCCAGCCTTCGTACCACTGCTCGCGACTAGCCTCGCGGAGCTCGGAGCGCCAGTCGCTAAAGACGCTTTCCCTAAGCTTGACAAAGTCACAGTGCTCTGGATCGTAAGGGTTGGCGAAACCCCAAGGGAATCTACGACCGACAACCTCGGGGTCGTAAGGATCTGGCGAGATGATGCTGAGAGGCAAGAAGGGGGTTTCGGAGTCTTCGCTATGGATAGACGCGGAAATGGCTGAAGGCTTACGGCTGTGGCTCTTCCTAGCACTTGGTGGTGATGTTGGAGGCGAATGCGACTTGGTGGACGAGCTGGAAGAAGCCATTGAGCGTGCAGCCTCGGATGAAGAACGTTCCAAGATCTTGTTGAGTACTTCGGACTTGCCTTCACCTTCAGAAGACTGTTCGTACTCGTCCTCATCGCACTCGTCGAGACGGTCTTCGTCGTCTTCGTCACCCAAGTCCAGGTTCAGAGCCTCCAATGGGTCCAATTTGGCGCGCTTGATGGTGTCCCAAACAGTCTTCTTCAGATAGCGCATGTGAGCGCCAGTGATGGTATCTGCCTTGCTGATAACCGGAATCACAGTTGTCCTAGTCTGTAGCTCGCGCAGCACATTGAGATCCAGGTTCTCGTCCAGCCCTCCGAAGATAGCACTGCCAACCTTGACGACATTCGACTTCTTGCGAGCTTCGGCGATGTTTTGATCCAAGCGGACGGGATCCAAGATGAGGAAGACGCAGTGAATGTGGGTATCCTTGGCACCTGGAGCACGAACAACCTTTTGTTCCTCACTAAAAGTGTCTTCGAACTTGGACTCGAGAAAGGCCGTAATGATGGGGAGCTGGAAGTCAACGACATTCTTTTCCAGACCCTCGGAGTCCCAGAGGGTGACACCAACCCTCTCTCCGTCTACTTCAGTCTCGAGGAACTCGGAAGTGAAAGGCGAATCGTCGCCGCCTACTGCAGTCGCAGGTGGGGAGGGCGTGTGCGGTCGCTTACGGGCAGGAAGCGCGAGTGCAGTGCGAAGAAATTCAATGAAGGAGGACTTGCCGGAGCCCTTGGAGCCAATGACAAGGATACTACGTTGTTGTTAGCTACAATAGGTGCGATCTCTGTGCACAACATACTTGAAAGGTGTGGGGTCCTTCCTCCTGCGCACGCGACGAGGGCTGTTGACAGTGCTGATCTGGCTGCTGGCGTAGCTGTAGCGACCACGGTTGGTCATGCTCTCGGTCCTGGGGTAAGGATCGTAATCCATGTACGTGGAGGGCGAAGAGCCGACAGCGGGCGCCGGGGCAGGCGACGCCACAGCGGGGCTGGACTGGTGAGGCATCCTGTAGGTATCGGTTGAGGGACGACTAAAGTTGTGGGCATTGGGGTTATAAGTGCCGGCTTTGTTGGAGACGATGGCGATGGAGTCTGGGCGGGTCTCCTCACCTCCGAATGTGGCGATCTGAGGGAGGGCCGAGTGTGAAGGTAGGCGGGGTGGTTGCTTAGGGAGCATGGTAGCCTCACGCTGCCTGCGCAGAGCCTCCTCTTGGGCGAGAGCCTTTTGCTTTTTACTCATTTTGGCACCGGATGCGCTGCGATTGGTGCTATTACCACGAATTTCGGACGAGCTCTTTCCACTGGTCCGACGAAGGAAGTTGAAGCTGGATCGGCGTGGTCCTGACTGCTGGTCGATCGAGGATTGGGAGTGAGCAACTGAAGGGCGGGCAGAGGGGCCGGGTGAGCCGTCTTGTTGCGCCGAAGTATTAGGAGGATTAGGGGACCGGTTGTCGTTGGTAGTGGCCATGGTGGGCGGACAGAGACGTCTTAATATCAGTGGCTCGCTCTTCGCGCGCGTGTAATCTTAGCAATGGAGAGAGTCGCAGCTGCGCAGTCGGAAGACTTGCTGGGTTTCCCTATCCTCGGCAGGGTCTAGCAATTGCGGCAATCTGGCGTTGATAGAGAAATTGAAATTGGAGGAGGGAGCTGCCGCCTGTGTGGCAAGGTTAGTACCTGCTCAATGCGTATCCTCATGGCGCGTGCGGGTGAAAGGGCCAGGGTCTGGTTAGAGGCCTTCACTAACCTTAATGCCCGAGACTACTGCAGGAACGATGCAGCGCAATGGCACCCCCGGATTCTGATAAGAATTCGCCGTGATTGCGGCGAGGGAGAGGGTGTGATGTGAAGAGGAAAACGAAGAGGCAAGCCACCACGCTTAGGAGCCTGTGTGACGCGTCTTGGGGGAGTAGAGGGCCGGAAGGAGAGGAGCCATTGGCCCGCGGCTTCTCCAAGGCGGCATGCACCGCGGGAAATAGCAAAGGCAGCATCTGACTAGGGTGGCACGCACAGAAATATCAATGCGAAACGGCTGACCGCTCGCAACATTGATTGGCAGCGTGTAATTTACAATGCGCCCACGGCTGGTCCATTGCTTGGGACGCGACAGCTTCGTGTTGGAGACGGAGCCAGACTTCTGGTGGATCACCATCCATGTTGTGCTCCACGATGGCGCCATGCACATGAATAGGGGTTCCCGTTAGGCCCGCTGATCATCTTGCGAGGCGTTGGTGCCCAGCTCGGAGGGCTGAAGAAGCAGAAGCCAGGTGTTTCCGGGCGCCAGCGCATGAACGCCGTGTCTGATCCGACACACTGCTCCTGGGAACATCCACGACGTCGCGTCGCAGAAAGAGAGTGACACTATACGAGTCCAAAACTGCCGTCATCGCGCGCTCCCCCTCATCAATGACGACTCGGACTGACCGGGTGCAACAGATGTGCACGAAGGAGCATTTGACTACGCCACAACACCAACAATCTGCGCCTCGCGGGCATCCAAGCAACATGGCGCAGGATCACAACCACTCGAGTCGTGCGCCTATCGATATGCCCCGCACATTGCACGATTCAGGACTTTGAATCTTCTTTTTTTTCGCTTCGCCCCTTCCTGCGGCGCCGAGGCTGGCTGGCTGCCCAGACTCATGGTAACTTTTCATGCGGAACGCCCGCGGGCGGGATGCTGTGAGCATGACGATTACCTTTCGCAGTCGATACCCCAGCATAAACTTCTTTGATCTCGGAGACTGGGGCATCCCGGGCAGTATTATACATTCTAAAACGAAACATGAGCTGAATACTAGCCTATGTGTACTACATGCTTCATTACTTTCCAGAAATTGTCAATACCTCCAAAGTGTAAAAAAGTAGACGTCCAACTAAGCTGGACGCTACTTCGACCGACGTCTGTCTACGCCTGATACCTGCCCTGCTCTTCAATCTTGTTCATCACCTCCTCAGTGTGCTCCCATATCTTCTCCACTCCACCTTCCTCTCTTAGCTTCTGTGCTTTCTTTGTCTCTGCCAGTATATCTCCGTTCCAGTTCAGGAGATAGCTTCCACTGCCAGTGATGCCATCACTTCCCACCACATCAGTCGTCTCCGCACTTGCCTTTGGTGCGTACATTGGTGAAGTGGCGGCAAACAAATGCCTCTCACCACTTTCAACCTGTGGAACATATATGAACCAGCGAGCCAAAGAATGAAGCGCCGACGCGAAAACACCATTGAAACGGCCGAATAGCTCGCGCGTTACGCCCGTCTCTACTCCGGATGGGTAGGCATGGACGTAGGTGGTCTTTGGATGTTGATTTGCCAGGTGAGATATGGATAATGATGTCATGGCACTTGCATGCACCATGACATTCTTGAGGCTGAAATTCTGCTTAAGGGACAGGTCCGAGTAGTTGAGTCCCCCAAGTCTGAGACCGGCCTGTGGATCCAATACTGACAGTACACGTGAAAGACCGTTTGCTTCTGATGCTTTGTTGAGTAAGGGAGTGAGCTGCTGAATGAATCGCATACGGGCGTAGTAGTGGACAGAGAACTTTCGATCCAGCCCTTCCACTGTCTCGTCGCGACCGCTGAGAGTGAGATAGCCGGATGTCATGACCAGCATGTTGACCTGACACTCCTTGCTCTTGATCTCGTTGCATGCCTCATCCACGTTTTTCAACAGGGAGATGTCCTTTTGAATGAAGCTCACCTGTGACATGGTGTTTATGGAGTGTAGCTCCTCGATAATCTTGCTGGCCTCGGTAGCATTGCGGCCAACGAGGTATAAGTGGGGCGATGTCGTATTACGCACGAGTTCGCGTGCTGTGAATAGGCCAATACCGCTCGTGCCTCCTACAAATACTGCAACCAGGTTGGGTGGGAGAGACTTGAGCGATGCATTATGAGCGCGGACATCTGTAATAGAAACCATGACGTTGCTTTGGAAGGTGTTGTGTTGTATACTGATTAGGAGAGTCAAGGGGAATGTGTTGGAGTCTGCAGATGCTTTTATTTTTGTCAACGTTCATGTTGTTGCTCGCTTCGTGTATCACTGACGGGCGAATCGTTAGAAGGATGCCGGAATTCGTCCGCCAAACGGCCAAAACTCAACGGTCTATCCAACAGACTAGTTGGACAAGTCGATGTTGAGGCTGCAATATCAGGAACATCCTGATGCCTTCTGTTGCTGAGTGTATTGAACAGAACCACGGGACAGTCATGCGAGTTTGCTGATCCCCCACTCGATGAGGCTCAAGCCTCCGCAGCCTCCGAACGCAGCGCTAGACTCCACCAGACCCTTACTCTAT
The DNA here is from genome assembly GCA_029100535.1 of Stemphylium beticola. Classification (NCBI taxonomy): domain Eukaryota; kingdom Fungi; phylum Ascomycota; class Dothideomycetes; order Pleosporales; family Pleosporaceae; genus Stemphylium; species Stemphylium beticola. Next base: position 319,865 of record JARBXR010000005.1, on the reverse strand, counting down.
CATCCCCACCTCGTACAAATTGCATCATGCGGTCCACACTCAGGACGGTCCTTTCTGAGGAACAAGCGCGCCCGCCATGGACTCCCTCGGCGATATGTCTCCCACTCTAGATCCGACCCAGCTTGCCGCGGGGCAGGCACCTCCAACTCCACCCCACGAAAACGCCCTCGACGACATCTATGGTTCGGCACCTTCGTCACCAATTTTTTCTGCGCATGCCCTGCAGGCACGAGGCCATGAAATTCTTTCAGATCTACCCTCGCGTCAACGCGCGCTCGACACGGATGCCTATCGCGAAGGCCTAGCGAACAGCAAGGGCCAGTATGTACAGGAAGGATTCGACGAAGGCTATGCTCTTGGGGCAAACCTTGGGCTGCGCGTGGGCTACATACTCGGTGCTCTGCATGGATTTTTTGCAGCATGGAGAGGGCATGACGAACGAATCCACGAAGAAACCAAGGACATTTACGAGACTGCGCAAAAAGAACTGGCCATCGAGCAGCTCCTGGGTCAACAATGGGTAGACGAGGAAGGCATATGGAAGTGGGGTGTTGTAGGGAAAGAGGATGACCCCACGTTCAGGGAGATCGCGGCACAACACCCGGTAGTGAAGAAGTGGACGGGCAAAGTCCATGAATTGGCGAAGAGGTGGGATGTTGATCTGAGGGCTGTCGAGAAAAGTCAAGCGTCGCAAGAAGAGCTTCCATGAGTACAGTCACCACCAAGCGTTAGGGACTCTGGGCACTCCAAAGAAACAGCCGCCCGCCCGCTTTGCCCTTGCGATGGTGGAAATACCCGCTGGCGACCGTGAAACGAGCACGAACATTATGCCAAAGAACTAAGAAAACAACATAGAGATCGGCTCTGGAGGCCATGTCATTGTCACTGTAATCCGGTACCATTGTAGAGGCGTTCCTTAGGTATCGTAGCCCCGAGTGCTTTGACGGTCCATTACACGAATGGAAATGCGTGTGGGGTTTATGACAATGTTGAACAATGTTCACAGTGTGGCTTTCGGACAGGAAATTGGGGAAGCTCAAGCGCAGCGATTTTTTGAAAATCAGAACATAGATGCCTGGACGGGTTGAACCGGAGGGCTGACTTGATGTCCACGGGGTGCACGGACGAAATAGCGGCGTTGAAAATGCCGTCATGACTTTAAGTCCGAGTATGCGCGAAAGATAAACCAATCTTACAATTTGTTCCTCATGCACTACCACATCTCTTTTGTGTCGTTCTCGCCTCAACTTTGACAGTCATGATAAATGGCTTGTCTGCTCTTCGAAGAGCGCCTGCACATTATGCAACATGGAGACTGCTGACGTCAAGCGTGCCCCCCACGCGATTATGCCAGGCACCGCTTGCGCGCCGCCTCCAAACACAAGCATGGGAACCTCTGCGACCTCCAAACCCCGCCGACCTCCCAAAGCCTAGACAACGCAAAATAAGGCCTCCCTTCACACGCCGAACATGGGTCCGCCGCCTTGCTGCCATTTCCGCACTACTGGGCGCTGGATGGGTGATCGACAGGCAATTCTATGCCTCATCCGTCACCCGCAGTCTTCGCACATTCAAGACTGGCCTTTTGATTGGAATTGACTACAAGATCAACTTTCGTGCGCACCCGCCGCTTGCGGATAGTATCGAAGACCTACATGCGAGGAATGCGCAGAGAATATTCGACCTGCTACGATACAATGGCGGGCTATACCTGAAGATCGGACAGGCCATTGCAATGCAGAGTGCGATCCTCCCGCCACAGTTCCAGAAGATGTTTCAGCAAATGTTCGACGATGCGCCACAGAACGAATGGTGGGAGGTCGAGCAGGTGATACGAGAAGATTTTGGCAAGAGTGTTGAAGAAGTGTTCGGTGTCGGCTTTACCAGTGAGGCACAAGACAGTCGCGGCGTTATGGAGAAGACTGCCAGGGCGAGTGCAAGTGTTGCACAAGTACATTGGGCGAGGCTTGCAGATGGAAGGGAGGTAGCGATCAAGATTCAAAAGCGAGAGATCGCGCAACAAGTTGGATGGGATCTTTGGGCTTTCAAGGTCGTCTCCCAGGTATACACGTGGTGGTTCGACATCCCGGTTGACACGCTCGTACCATACATTTCGGAACGCCTGATGCTCGAAACCGATTTTGAGAACGAAGCAGACAATGCGGTGGAGATGAAGGGGCTCGTGGCTGGAGAGCCGCGACTCAATGGCAGAGTTTACATACCAGCGGTTTACCGCGAGCTCTCAAGCAGACGCGTCATGACAGCCGAGTGGATAGAAGGCACTAGGCTATGGGACAAAGAAGGAATTACCAATAGCTGGAAGGGCGGATGGCGTCGGGGCAGTCCAGGTGCAGGCGGCGAGCCCCTACCACCCATTCCACGAGATGCGAGGATCGATACGCACGTTCCGGAAGATGCTACGAGGCATGAATTCTTCAAACCTGACCGCAGCTCCTGGCGAGGCAAGGACGGCAAGGGGGGTCTTGGCGTCTCGCTGAAGACTACCATGAACACCATTGTCGACCTCTTCTCTGCGCAAATGTTCTTGTGGGGCGCCGTACACTGCGACCCTCACCCGGGAAATATCTTTGTCCGACGCCTGCCAAACGGCCAGCCTGAAGTCGTTCTCATCGACCATGGTCTGTATATTCGCATGGATCCCAAATTCCGCCATGACTACTCGTTGTTCTGGAAATCGCTGCTAGCCTTTGACAACGACAAGATTGAAGAAATCGTTACCGGCTGGGGGGTCAAGCATGCCGACATCTTTGCTTCTGCAACACTTATGCGCCCCTATGAAGGTGGCGACAACAGCGTTGCGGAAGTCCTCAAGTCTGAACGCAAGGGCAAGGACCAAGCTGAGCGCGCTTTCGAAATGCAAGCCAAAGGTCGCGATGCTATCAAATTAATTCTTGGAGATGACGCTAAATTCCCTCGTGAACTATTATTCATCGGGCGCAATCTGCGGATTGTCCAGGGCAACAATCAGTTCCTCGGATCTCCCGTCAACAGAATCAAAATCACTGGTCTGTGGGCGAGTAGAGCACTGATCGAGAGCAAGGATCTCAGCGTGAGTGAACGATGGAAGAACTGGATCCAGCATCTACGCTTCCGTTGCGTGTTGGCGCTTAGCGACGCAGTATTCTTCTGGAGCAAGATCAAGCAAATAATTGGTGTGGGCGGAGGTATGGAAGACGATATTGAAGCGCACATGCGCGTTATGGCCAAAGACTTTGGCGTTGATCTTCAACACGGGGTGTTCGAAGGATGATAGATGATAGAATTGTATAATAGGTGTCGGGTTATGTTAAGGATTGTCGCCGTGGATATGAGCGATTCCGCGGCTTACTACGGTGCGCTTATAGGCACGTCCCCAAGAGATGCCCAAAGCATGATGATTGAACTTTCACTCTTCTCTGAGATGTGATTTGTTGTCGGAAACTTACTCTAATACGTATAACCATCTGTTGTAATCTCGATATTCTCCCACTCTTGAAACTACAATCTATGAATGTCTAGCGCGTGCTCACGTGCTTCCAATCGTGCCGAGGTAAGTCGAAACATAAGCACCATCATCATTATTAAGCGCCTCAACCCTCTCGTACGTAAGAAAAAGGCAGTACATTGTTCAAGAGTCTCCGTGACATCTTCTAAGCCTTCCAGCGCATCCGAAAGGCACTGACTCGGCGTATCCCCCCCAACAAAGCCTAAGCCATCTCCTGCTATTGCCGAACCGAGGCCCTACAGACGCGTTTTGCGGGGAAAGCTTACTATTCATCACATTCTGAGATTATTAACGCGTGCTGAACGCATCGCATTGTCGTACAACCATTTCGATAAGACCCATCAGCTTCTTTCGGTCGCGAGAAGCGTTTTTGGACAGAACGTGGAGTTGTTGATCGATACTATATTGAGATTCTCCATTGCGAAAGGTGGTTGACTATCATGACTTCTACATCCCAATACTCGGACATCAATTTTGAGATCAAGGGGAAGATTGGTATTATCAAGGTAAATTCCATCTAGATCGAAGCCCAAAGAGACATTCCCTTGTTCAGAAGCACGTCCACATGTATACATCCGGGTAGATGTACACACTGACGCGTACCTAGTTCAACCGTCCCAAAGCGCTCAACTCCTTTGGTGGAAACCTCATCCCAGATGTCATTGCTGCTCTACGTGTGTTGAACGAGCACCCTGAAACCATCTTCACCGTCTTGACAGGAGAAGGCCGCTTCTTCTCTGCTGGCGCGGATGTCAAGGGGATAGCTGGGGGAAGTGGGGGGTCTTACAAGAACGATGCGGAGAAGAAGTTGGGATATCTGGGGAGATTCAGCTATGGTATGTCTGCACGATGCTTGATATGGCAGCCTTAGAAATCTGCCAAGTCTATTACAAGTCTGTCTGCTAATCAATCTCTAGCAACTGAACTTTTGCGTTCCATGATCGATCACAAAAAAGTCCTCATCCTCGCCCTCAACGGCCCCGCAGTAGGCGGTGGTGCCGCATGGTTCCCAGGTATTGCAGATATCGTGCTGGCCTCGTCGACCGCCTGGCTCCAGTGCCCCTTCTCCGCCCTTGGTCTTGTCCCTGAAAACGGGTCCGCTCTCTCCTTTGCCCAATCCATGGGCATCCATCGCGCCAACGACTTCCTGATGTTCGGTCGCAAGCTCAGTGCGCAAGAGCTGCTCGACGCCGGCATGTACAATTATGTCTGGGATGCGACGGGTGACGAGTTCCAGAGCAAGGTCGTGGGCTTCTTGGAGGAGCAGCTCAAGACGAACGATGGCAATAGCATGATTGAGATGAAGAGATTGCAGAATGCGCCGATTAGAGACGCAAGATTGGTGGCAGTGGTCAATGCTGTAGATGCGCTGGCGGAGCGATTTGTCGAGGGTGCGCCGATGGAGAGGTTTGAGGTTAAGAGGAGAGAGATGGATGAGAAGAGTAAGGCGAGGGCGAAGATTTAATGGTTTTCTAGTTGGATTCAAAAGTTCGTACGGTCTTTAGATATCCATATGACTGTATTTGTGCTACTTGAGCTTTTTAAATGTCCCATGCGTCAGCTTCATGCCCATTTGTGTTGCTGTTCAACTCTCATGTAGCAACTTTCCGCGCTCTCAGCTCTACCGCGCAAACTGCGTTGGCGGCGTGCAACACCGGTGGACTGTCGCAGCACAACAAGATCGATCATGCATTCATGCGTTACCCATGGCACACTTCACGCAGAGCGCTCTTTGCGCGATCGCTCCAATGGCTGTAGATGACAATGTTAAAGCGAAGGAGGCTTGGTGCATGCTGTTTATCGATTCTGTAAGTTCGGATGCCGAGGTGGAGGCTGAGGGCACGAGGCTGTGCGGGGAACATGTGTAGTGCAGCATCAGACGAACGGCTCTACCGGTATCGTGCGACGCGGCCGCTGGCCGAATCCAAGAATCTCTTGCCCGGTACAACACCATACCACGAAATTTCTGTCATCTATGGCTCGGCTATGCTTTGCGTCTGCAAGCTTAGAATAGAGAAGCGCGAGCATCGCCTGCGCGTGCACACTGTGTGCGCGGTAGCCGTTGTTCCCTATTCGGCAGCAAGCGGTCCATCCGGCATTTCTTCAAGGCTCCTACCGCAAGACAGGTATCCATCTTGGCCAGGTTCTCCAGAGGCACAGAAACTGCCGGCAACGGTTCGCGGGCGCTTCCCACGGGAGAGAGAGAGGCTTGGACAGAACGTGCGCTTGCTTGCCGGAACTCGGTTCTTCCCGCTGCGATCTTGTTTTGAAACACCAACACTCGCCCACACAGTGGCCGCGCCTATGGTGATGGTGAGCGCCTCGCGAGTGGGCCGTCTGTGGGCCGCAAGGCGGCTTCTTTTTGTGTACACCGGCTTACTATTCTGACGGCTTTCCCATGCTCACCCTCTCTTTCTCTCTGACTACAGAGGGCTCTGTGCGCGTTCTTCTTCTGGAACGGGCTGCTGACATTCCACTCCACGTTGTTTCTGCAGCCTGCAATCCTTCTGCAGGTCCCCGAGCTCAGCCCTACTGATTATTGATGACTTCAGCGTCCTACAGGTGTCCATCCAGTGAGGCACCCCTTGCCTGCTTGTCGCTTGCCAAGGTCTTTATTTGGGCCCTTGTAACCTGGTCGAATCAGCGCCAGATTAGCCGCCCTTGATTCCATCACCCCCCTTCTGCCGCTGCCCCTCCACTCGGTAACAGGATTATTCTTAGACACAGCCGCATCTGGCAGCACAGTAGGTATTCTCAAACAGGCGCTTCCGTTACAGATACCCCTCCCTTGTTCGAGGGGACGAACCGCTCACGTTTTGTGCGTCGGCCACTCACAGGCCCAATTTTGGTCGTCCCTGGCCCATTTTGATGGCGCTTGGAGTCGTGACCCAGTGAACAGCCTCCTCTTCGCCTAGTTGCACATACCATTCTCGGTACATAGGAGATCGATCCGGCGATTACAGAAACATATCCTGGTTTCAAATCAATTCTCCGAGCGGCCTACTGGCCTTTGTTGTGGATGGAGGCTCTGTATGCGGCTCATTGTATAAAGATGTTCGCCAGCCCCTTGATTGAGCCTCAGACAACACAGATCCAAAGGTACGAACATCAGTTCTCTCGTTTTCAGTTGTCAGAATATCTCCTACCTTTCGTTCTTCCTCTATCACTCTCGCTCTTCTACGCCCGGTCTACTCTAATCCTAATTCGCTACCTGGTCGCTTCCATTACTCTCTCATCTTCCTCGTCACCCCGTCATTCCATATCTCCGTTCCTGTCATCACTTACTTCTCTTCACTGTCTTCTCATTCTATTGGTCGACATGCCTAAGATTGAAAAGGGTCCGGCGCACCGCCTTTCCGTGTCGACCGCATCGGCCGCGGGCGGAACTCGGAGCTCCTCCTGGTCCACCAAGGATGACGAAACCCTCATACAAGCCAGGGCCCAAGGTCTCAACTGGAACCAGATCGGACCAAAGCACTTTCCTTCCAAGACTCCAAATGCCTGCCGTAAACGCCACGAACGGTTGATGGAAAGGCAGAACGCAGAACAGTGGGACGGCGTTAAGCTGGACGTACTGGCGCAGGCCTACATGGAAGTGCGACGGGAGATGTGGAGTCTGCTTGCCGCCCGGGTTGGAGAAAAGTGGCAACTGGTGGAGACAAAGGTGGGTGTTCTTTGGAGAAACCAAAGCCATCTCGAACAGCCTACTGACTTGACTCTAGTGTATGGAGAAAGGACTCAAGAATCTTACACAGGCCTATAGGTCGGCGCAGAAGAAGCTCGATAATGGTACCTACGACCACCATGAAGACAGCGGAATAGGCATTTCTGACCTCGAAGAAGAACAAGAGGATCATCATGTGGACATGTCCCATATGTCCACCATTCCCGAATCTCATTACTCTGCATACCAAAGCTACCCACAACAACAGCAGCGGGTACCGAGCATCCAATCTATGCTGCACCCAATGCAGCAACAGCAGCACCCTCAGCATCCACACCATATGCAACAGGCTGTGCAGCAACCCATGCATCAGCCTATGCAACAGGCGATGCCGCAATCAGTGCAGCAACCCATGCATCAACAACCGATAACATACGCATCGCACCACCTATCGCATCCGCAATAGACATTCGACGTCTCTGTTACCTGGCTTAGGCCTCTTTCATCCTTTTTTTTTACTACGCATTTCATTATCACGATCATTACGACTTTTCTGGCTCGCCTCATTACTGCAAAGCCGTTTCTTTCTGTAACAATACCCATCGGACACCCACCAATACCCCTTCACTACCATTCGGTAGTTTCTCTTCAAGACCCTCACCTTCATGGTGGATTTAGACTAGCCGTTACGGCAGTCGTTGTATACACTCGAGCTTTTCGCACAAGACAGCGGAGGACGGTAATCGGGATTGGAAAAACAGGACACTCACTTGCGCCTAGAGTTGGAGCAGCACAGGGGCTTCTTTGGCGTCTTTTGGCTTTGTTTATGCATTTTTGCGAGCATTTGGAAATACATGTCTCCCACATGAAAGGGAAGATCTCGTGTAGGTTTCTTGTATTCGTATGCTTCTTGTCTATCCTTTTTCTTCATTCAATGTTTCCCAGCTGCATAGCATGAATTCCTGCCTTTCAATCTACTTCGATTCACAAATGACAATTCTTACCATAACGACACAAACGATGACATGATACTAACCGCCGGCGAGTCATGAATGCGCTGCCCTCAGACGTTTCCGTTGTCAAGTTTCGGTGTCGTCTTTGTTGCACGAGCACAGCCCCGCGCAGACACAGCCCCCAGCCAAGTCCCGTCTCACCAACCCCGAAAACTTCCAAACATAAGCACACTGAACAGCGATCAATAGCTTCGTGCATTCACTTTGCAAGGCCCCCCAAAATTATAATTTCGTGCAGCGGCACGATAGCTACCCGTCTGCGAGTTCACGCGACGAAATAAACGTGGCTCACCTAGGACGGCAGGCGATGGCGGACATGCGGCTCTAAAGACTAGTACTCCCGCGAGACAGGTTTGGCGCTAAAGGAGCATCATGACATAACCACCAGTGTCGATTGCGCGCCAGCATGCAGTGCGGCCCCCAAATTTCCCACGCCGCGACTGACAATGATTGAACGAAAGAACAGGGAGAAGAAGAAGAAGAAGAAGAAGACGATTACGCGATTGAGCAATGCCGCGAGCCCCTCTCCTTCGCGTTCCTTACACCGACCCCCTCCCGGCCCCTAGGATAATTCCCGCGAGCGCGACGACAGCGAGCGGTGCCATTACCGCACTGGTGAATTTCCTATCGCCCTCGCTCTCTACATTGACAACAAACCATTCCTCCCTCCCGCCATCACGCGTAGCGCCATCGAGACTCTCGAACAAACTTGGCCAGAATGGAGGGAATCATCGTGCGGGCAAGACGCTGCTTCTTACCGGCGCTGGCATCTCGGTAGCATCTGGCCTGGCGGATTACCGTGGCACCAACGGCACGTATACGCTGAATAAGACGTACCGGCCCATTTACTTCAATGAATTCTGCGACAATCATGAGGCGAGGAAGAGGTATTGGGCGAGGAGTTTTCTTGGCTGGACGAATTTAGAGAGGGCGAGGCCGAATAAAGCGCATGAGGCATGTGGGGAGTTGGGCCGTCTGGGTGTGGTTGAGAGGGTGATTACGCAGAGTATGTGCTTTACTTATTCTCCATGGGCAAACCTCTTGCCCCTCGCGTCTGATATTCTCGGAAAACAGTACTTGTTGGTGGAATGCTGCTAACGTGCCAAATGCGCAGACGTCGACTCCTTCCATCCAACCGCACACCCTCACCTCCCCACGACAGAACTCCACGGCTATCTCCGCAACCTCGTCTGCCTGACCTGCCGCAACGAATACTCGCGCCGCACATTCCAGGACCAGCTAGCAGCTCTGAACCCCTCATGGGCGACTTTCCTCGCCGAGATGCTCGAGTCCGGCGCCCTGGACACTGAAAACCCAGCGGAGCGCCGCAAAAAAGGTCTCAAGTCGAATCCCGACGGTGACGTCGATGTCCCAGATGCTCCATACACCACCTTCAGATACCCAGCGTGTCCTACGTGTCTCGATAGGCCGCCGAAACGCGCAGACGGCGGCACGGTCCGTATACAGGTTGACAAGGACGGTGCGTGGGATCCTAGAAGCGAAGGCGGCGTGCTCAAACCTGCTGTTATTATGTTTGGCGAGTCGATACCTGCGGCGACCAAGGTCGCTGCTGAAGAAGCCGTGGACGCTGCGGGAAGAATATTGGTCATTGGAAGTAGTCTTGCCACTTACTCCGCATGGCGACTTATCAAGAAAGCAAAGGAGATGCAGATGCCCATTGGCGTGTTGAACATGGGTGGCGTAAGAGGTGAGGAGACCTTCTTTGGTGATGTACAGGATACGGAAACGGGTGGGGAGGCGGCAAGACTGAGCGAGAATGCTGAAATAGTGCTTCCGCAGGTTGTGAGGATCTTGCAGGAGATGAAGGAAAAGATGTCGTAGGATGTATGCATAATGACATATCGTGAAACGCGAGCGAAATGGTTGTTTGAGGAAATTATGTGCGAAGCTCATGTGATACATTGTCAAGGAAAATGTTGCCGTAAGAGCTACGCGGTACTGGCTAACAAGAGGTGCGGCAGCTGTCGGTATTGAAAAAGCCCCGCCTTCTCTTTCACACTTGCACCCGCAAGAGGTCTTCTTCAAGAAGGATAACAACAAACGGAAGAAAAAAAAGACCCCGAACAATCGTCCCACGCACCGGCTATGCAAGCAAACCACAAAAAAGAGAAAAGCCATCTCCTACAACAGACCGAAATCATAAACACATAAACCATCTCTTCCGCAAAGCCACGGTCTACATGCCCCTCCCCTGCCCATCATCACCATCAACATCTTGCACCAAGATCCCGGGGTTCTTCTCCACTTCACCCTTCTTCTGTTGCACCCCTCCAGCCTTCCTCCTCGCCTCAACAAGCACCCCCAAATCCCTACCAGGAATTCTCCTCAGCTCCTCGCTGCACCCCCTGCAGACCCGCAACTGACACCACGTACACGCCCATTTCCTCTCGTTGCCGTTTTCGAAGCACACCATGCAGGCCATGGGTTGGAAGAGGTTATTGGACCAGATGTTGTGGGCATGGCCCGTGTAGCAGTGTAGCTGGGCGTTTGTGATTTGCGGGACGAGGGAGATGTGCAGGGGGATTGGGCGCTGGGTGAGGGGTGTGAAGGGAGGGGGTGTAGCTGGTTCGACTGGTAGGGTTGCGCTGGGAGGACCGTTTTCGTCAATGGGCGAGGTGGGGAGAGAAGGTCCAGGGAAGGGTGAGAGGTTGGCGTCGCTGAGGTCCGTGGATGTTGGGCGAGAAGGAGCGCTTGACGGACGGAAACCAGGGGAGGGTGCTGGAGGATCAAGAGAGGTGGTTCGAATAGGATGTTGAGCGTCCATGGGCGGGGTTGGAGCATGCGGTGGTGTGAGTCTTGCGGAGGATGGTTGTTTTGCTTGTTGAGTATCAGCATCGGCAGCAGGCTCATAGCTGAATGGACGACTCTGGTCGCTTGGTGGGGGCAACGGTGACACAGGCGAGATCTCAGAGTCCTTCTTGGCCAGGTCTGGTTTCAGTGTTGGGGAAGGCGTCATCTCCGGTGTGATGGTTTGCATATCCATTGTGGGCACCGGAGGGGCCGGCCTCATTGCCTATAGTTATCATGTTAGCGACCAGATCTTGACGGCGAGAAGAAGGTGCCCGGTACCCTGAATGGTCTGCTATGTTGTAGTAGCATCTCTATCTGACGAGTACTGGTGATGGGAAGGGGAGGCGGATATATACCTTCAAGACATTAAAGCCTGTGGAGCTCTTGCCTCTCATGTGCAGGGGTGATGCTGGAGCTTTGACGCGAGGGTTTGAGGGTAGGCCAGTAAAAACCTTCTTTGGTGGTGCCAGAGGCTTAGCACCGTCCTTCTCTTCATCTGGCGTTGGCGGGAGCTGGCCTTGCATCTGACGCAGCTGTTCTTCTGACTCAGCTTCGCCAGACTTGGAAACGGCTGCTTGACCATCTACACTACCCTTTTCAGAAGCAAGATCGGACTTTTGACTGTCGACACTAGCGTCCCTGAGTGTGGATGTGGGAGGCATCGGACTGCCTTTCCTTCCTCGCGGTCCGCTTCCTAACTCTGCTAGGCTCTTGAATTTCTTCAGGCCGTTTTCCGCAACGGCTTTGCGCTTCACGACTGGGGGTCCAGAGCTAGATGAGTTCTCCGCAGGATTAGCAGATTTGCCGTGAGACAAAAGAGAATCGGTTCGTGCAAGGTCTTTCGCTTGCTTTGAAAATTTGCTTCCCATTTCCTCCTCTTCGACGCTCCTTCGTCGCTCAGATTTAGCTAGAGGTGAAGGAGGAAGATCTTTCTCTGCTGAGCGTGATGAAGGGACAATTCGAGATGGTACTGGGAAAGCCGGTGTAGGGGGAATGCTTGCTGTGGATCCGTTGCTGATAGTCAGCTTCAGAGACGCTGGCTTAGAGTCACGGGATAAGCTGCGTGACACGATCCGCTTCCTTGGTCGTGGTGGTGAGTCTTGAATCGAGCTAGCAGGCGACACAGGTGCGTCTTGATCGTCTACTGACCGTTAGCACATTAAGTCCGGATCAAAACCGCTAGTCGTTACGTTGCTACTATAGACGCGTTGAAAGGAAAGCAACAAAGAAATGTCGGGGATTATGATGACGTGAAACCAGGGCGCGGCCATTGCGGGCCCTGGTCACAGCCCAAACCAGCAAACCCATAGACTCAAGGTCCACACAGCCACTTTGCTTTTGCCTTATCGGAGATCAGACGGGTGCTTACCTCTCAACTGAAACTTGGCGTCCATTCGCTGCGCAGCCGGAAGAGGCTTGCGTGCGATGCTGTCGGATCGTGGCGGAGGCGGGGGCAGTTCCTTGAGCGCCGGCACCGGCGAATATGATGAAGGGGATGAGTCGCCTCGCCCGAAAGAGTTACCATAGTCGTTGAGTAATGCGCTGACGATATCTTGACGAGAAGAAGGGGCCGAGAGTAGACCCTGCTGAATGATGTCGGTCATCGTGACTGTAGGAAAGGGAATGTCGCGTGGCAATGGACGTGTAGTGTTGTGAAGAAGGGTAACGAATGAATATAAGGCGTCCGAATAGACTCGTTGGTAGAGAACGTGTGGGCTAGTAAAGAACGTGGAGGCAATGAAGAGAGTGAATATGCCACGATGGACGGAGAACAGACAGGTTCCAGCCCGATTAATATCGCCTTTCAAAGATCACGAGTATTGGAAGAAGGAATGAGAGGAGAGAAAGGGACGCGCATAGCAAACCCTCGCGGCGAAGCTGGACGTCTCAGGTACAAGAATGGACATGGGACACGGCTGACGGACGAGTGGTCGGGCCTTCCAAACGCATGAAGCGTTTGACCAAAGGGCCAGGAAAAGGCTGACCTGTCACAGCTGACGACCTCCGACTGCGCGGATTATCCATGCAAGGACCGAAGCGTTGGAGATGACAGGATGGCACCTAGCTCCACTCAGACGCGGGACCGTATCGATAGACCTGTGATATTGGAACAGTGAGCAAATGTAAATTTCCGAGCCTCATTATCAGGTGCACTTGATGTAACTTATCATAACGGCTGCCAAACTTAATGAGCGCGCGTTACCGTTGGAACGGAGAATACGGGGTCGACATCGGGACGATGAAGCACCGTGACGATGTCTGACAAACCAGGGGTTCTTTCCTGCCTAATAGCGGCACCCCGCGCAGGAACCTGGGTATGATCTGCACGTGATGAGCTGACCACGCGTTTCAGGGTATCGGAAAGGCAGATTCGGAGTCGATCGAGACAATATGCCGGATACCTGGCTAGATCCACGGCTGCGCAATGCATTGATGACGTGTGTGATGTTCGCAGGTCCGCATATTATCGTCGCCAGATTTACATGGGGGTTCCATGTTTTCAAAATGCCCGTAATTTCCTTTTGGAAACATGTGCTTTAGTCGAGAACGAAATGACGATGGTGTAATACAGGGTGTTGCGCAAATCGAGGACGGGAGCGGGCCAAAGTGCACGACCGCAGCGGATAGATTAGATGGTTTGGGCGCCGAACCTCCCGGGCTCATGGGTTGTGCGATAGTCCTTATGCTCTCTTGGAACGATTTTAGTCCGATGGAATTGTAGAGGCACATGGACAAGTGTTCATGAAACATTTTCTAGATTGCTTTTGAGTATGAACGGCTTTTGATCGTTTGATTATGCAGCCTACGTAGTGCCGCTATCCTAGTGAGGCGGGGCATTCGTACCAAGTCTGCCCTTGTACAGGTCTAGATACCTCCCTACATCTTATGCTCTCTTCATCATATATGGGAACCGGTGCTTTGCACCCGCAAATCCCATGGGTATTCTTCTCCAAATCTGCAACACCCTGTAACTAAGATTTTAAATCCTCCCATGCGCCATCGCTAATGATTGATCGTCGAAAAAGTCGACGTGAACTAGAATAAGATATTTACAAGAATAGAATGTGTAGGGTATCGCTCCTTCATTGGAAGAAGAAAAATACAAACATTAGAATAAGAGTTATCGTAGGTGTGAGTGATGCGCTTGTTGTTGCTGCGGCACCTTTGAGTGGAGCGGCCGTGACGTTGATGAATGTGGACCCGCAGGCTATGGAGATTTGCTGCGCGGCTGAGGTGTAGGTTTTGGAGATGGGCTGTGTGGCATTGTTTCCGTAAGAAGCAAATACGCCCATTGCTTGTTGCAAGCACGAGTTGCAGGTCGGCCGCGATCCACCTGGGAGTTCCTGCCCGATGGGCAAGTAGTATGGATATGCGTCTCCAGGAGATGTGGTGTTGCTGACGGCGTTCGCGAAGCAGTAGTTGCCTTCTTCATCGTGCAAGCAACTCGCCTGATATGACGGCTGGTAGGCAATGAGGCCGTTGTAGGCCTGTAATACCAAAGGATTATCGCTATCGTAGTCTGCTTTGCATGCTGTATCCGATAGCAGCTCTAGCGCAAAATTATCAAGGATTGGTTTGCACTGGGTCGCGTCCGCTCCGCAAGTCGCGTCGAGGGTTTGGGTGATGCGGAGAGTGGATTTGGAGGCGTCAAAAAAACTGCTTGATGTCTGCAGCTGGTTAGATTCGTACGCATATGCAGGGACATGTGCGAACTTACCTGTATTAATAATGAGAAAGGATGGCAGTTGACGAAATCCTGGCTTTGACGGAGCCGATTCAGGAACTTGGCGCACGAATTGGTGAAGTTATTTGACAGTCCAGTATCGAAGGCCGTGGGAATGGTGAAGTCGCTCTCGGTCGCATGGGAATTGGTATTAAGGGCTCGTTTTGCCGGCGGTGCGGCGAGGATGTGAGGGGCATCATGGTCGCGCTGTAAAGGAGGCATGAACCGCGAAACTATTGGCGGAGGGCTTAAGTCAAGGTGTAACGTCGATCCAGTCCAGGCAAGGTCGGTGTCTTCGACGAGCAGCGCTGGTCGATCACCATGGGCTTCAATCGCGGAAACGGGAGCAGCCAGGGAACTGCAGGATAGAAATACGACGAGCAGCAGGAGCAGCGCGCGGATGTCAAGGCCGAGGCGTGGTGACAGGCGCAGATATAAGGGGACATAACGGCAGCGGTTTTCGTGTTGCCTCTTGGGTGTTGGCAGGGGATGATGGTGCGACAGGATCGCTTGCGACTCGCAAGTATCGAAACATTGGGAATCCATTTCAATAGAACGGCTCGGTGATGCTATAATTATCCACGGAAGGGCGACAAACTTGGACAGCCCATGACCGTCCTTTTCTGATGTCGGACAGTACCGTCACTGCCGATGACCTCTGTTTTTTTTTCTTTCCTTCAGAAGCTCAGGTACGGGTACCTGCAGCAGTCCAGGAAGCGTCCGATGCTTTTTGCGGGCCACCAGGGGTGAAGAACGGCAAAGAGGAAAAAGGCAGAGAGTGACAACCAGTTGGTGGGGCTTGCTTAACGATGTCGATCAGTACCAAAAAGCCGTTTGGAACAGTGTTTCGCGGAATTTATTAGCAGCCTCAAGAAGCGTTCTGGCATGGGAAGGGCGGGACCTTATGGTGATTGCCATAGGACTTGGGCATCCTGCAAGCCACGACCGCATAGCTGGCCTGCTAATTAACGCCACGCCACGGCTGCCATAGACATGCAAGACCTGTCGCTTCGGCTGATGACTGGCAATGCGATTCCGGCTAATAGAGCCTTCGGACAAGTCAGAGTCTGTGAGTCAAACGACCATGATAGGTTAATCGTGGCTTGGTTCGTGCAATGCAATATATGGTAGCCAGATGGAGCCATGTTCTGGCCAGAAAAACGGGACGCCAGTGTCCCTAGACGGCGCCATCCCTAATGCACCTGCCAAGGAATCCCCCCTGCGCGGCAGCAAGGCTCATTCTGTACCTCTCCTGCGCGAGGCACGCAATCGCGGCGGGCAGCATGCAGGGCATTGCGAGGGGCAGCGCTATCGAGATATTGACCTAGGTACCTGGGTACCTGGGAGCGCGATTGCTGCTGAAGAGGTGCTCCAGGTCCGTAGACGATATTGACGCTATCCTTAAGACATTGACTTATTGACAGGACGTTTTCGCGCTAAAGCGGTTGCCAGCCTGGCTGTTCCTGCACCAATCTCGCCATCGCCGCTGTCAACCAACACTCTACACCATATCGCCAAGCCAATAAGCCACTGCGAACCCGCGCCCCTATCGGCACACTTCCTTAACACCCTTCTCCGTCCTTATCAGCTACAGTAGGCGAACCGACACAAACTACGCTCTCATCGCGCGTGGATTGTCACCTACTCGACCAGCGCCTTAGCTGAAGCGCCAGTCCAGCCGAGGCCTATACTACCATCTTTGAAGAGAAGGTATAGACGACAGACAGAGCATGCACAGCCTCCTCAACTAGCACTCGCTGGATCCTTTGATCGTTTCAACATTGCCCAAAGCCCGCCGCAATGCATTCCCGTTGCAGACCCAGGCGTCCGTTTATGATGACCTGATCTAAGGACCTTCTCCACATAAAGCCACTCTTGGTCCGTTTTGTTCCTCCATCGGTCTACGGCCTCCAGGCTGCACCACTAGTGCTCACATTTCGGCTCTCCACAACCTCAAAGCGCATGCATTCGTTTGCAAACAGCGGGCCTTGAACAGTAGACACCGATATCTTGACCGGCATTCGTCCGGCTTGCCATTTTGGTGTCCTACACTACAAACACTACCATCACGTCGATAAGCCGAAATCGACCATCGCCCCACGCTTTACACATTGAGCCTAGTCTGCCTCGTCCATATAGCGCCTGGCATATATTGCTCTCCTGGCACCTGCAGCTTATCTGCTCAACAGATCCCAACGGCACTCCACCCTCAAGGAATCGCATCGGACAATCCAGAACTCTCCTTGTGCCACCTAGACCTCTTGTTAGTCAGGTAAGGGGCTTCGACATCGAACGCACGTTTTGAACAGCGGATCCCATACAGTGACGGCTCGTCTGGATATATGACCGTTGGCAAGCGTCGGTGGTTCGAGGAAGAAGTGCTGGTCGGCTGAGCATTCAAGAACCCTGCCATACAAAGTGTCATCCCTGAGAAACTTCTCATATCCGCTCACGACGGTAGAGACAGGGGTCAAGCTGTGGCGCATTAATCAGTGATGTTAACACGTGGAAAGCTACGCACCACTCTTTTGATACGGCATCAATCATCTCTTGTGGCATGATCGGAGTATGCACAATCCCTGAACATATCAACACATCGTCTGCGCAAGTGAGATAAGCGGAGCACACCTACCAGGGCAGACTGTATTGATGGTGATGTTCTCTTTCTCCGACTTGTCAGCATCGGAACTTTGCCAATTTGACATTTTCTTGGGACTCACATCTTTCAGTACACGTGCCGTAGCTCGGACAAAGTTGACGACAGCCGCTTTGGCCCCGTCATACTCTGGATAAGTTTCATGGGGAACAATCGAAGCAACACTGGCAGTGACGACTATCTTGCCACCAGGTACTCGATTCTTGCGGAAGAAGTGGATCGCCAATTGTGTGCCATAGATGACGCCCTTGTAGTCTACGTCAGTACACAGCAAATCTGGTTTCGGCGGGATCCTATCGCAGTCAGCGAAAGCAACTACCATGGCATTGATGCCTCACTGATCGGACCCGCGATGTTCGAAGATGAAGATTGAGCTGCAAATCTTAGCAACGTACAGGGGAAAGTCATTGAAGAACCTACCCCTGGTCGACGATACCCGCATTCGCGCAGAGCGCATCGATCCTTCCATGACGATCCCATACTTGCTGGAACATCTCAGCTTGGCTATACCTCATTAGCCTTGAAGTCGACGGATCGAAGCACTACACACCTGTCGTAGTCTGCGACATTACACTGGTGGAAGCTGGAATCATCACCTAATTCTTCTGCAAAGGTCTTATTCTCTCGAATGTCGGCAACGGCAACTTTCCAACCTTTCTCTATCAACCTTCGGGCAATTGCCATTCCGATACCACTATTACCCCCTGTTACGATAGCGACCTGTTGTTCAGAACTCATGGCTGGTTTTACGTGCAGTCTATTGAAAAATGGGGGGCACTAAACTTCTCGTGCAAGAAAGCTATGTCTTGGGTCAAGGCACAATTGCTGTGTTTTGTCGGATCGTGCGACATCTTCTATCTGGCTGAACCCACAGCGGGCTCCGTTGAGGGGTTCCGTATGTAATCCCATGCATCGCCAATATAATTTGGATGTCGTTACCCGCTGTTTGTTTGTTTTTCGACCTACTGCCGATGTCAGATTCCTTTTGATATGCAAGCCAGCGCCAAGCCTTTTGATAACAGCCTTGTAGGTCCCTCAAAGTTGACTCCTTAACGTTCCTTGTCGTTCGCTTGAGATGGCAAGACGTCTTGTTTATCATAGAGCCGGCGTAAAGCGGGTAAACACATCCGCTCGCGGACTCAGCTGCACACCACTACCAAAATGGCATACCTTGACATCTCGCAGGTCAACGAGCAACCATGCTCTTTTCGCAGGCTATGTCAACTACTCGCATCATCTCTCTCTGCCTCAAGAGGAGGCTAAGGAATGCGGGGTTTGTGGTCCCATACCCCCCACACAGCCAATGGACTTGCACTTGGTTAGAAAGGGCAGCGTTCCACAACATCGCGTGGCGCGTATCAGCCGATCAATGGAGAGTGGTGAACTATAGTGATGAGCAGCCCGCAGAAAGGCAGCGTGCGACAGGTTCAGGACGTATATAGGCCAAAAGCAGCACCAATTTAGACATGTCTTGCAATATTACTACTCGTACGAGAACGTGATCTAGAGGCCACCACCGGGACCCACTTCTGTAGTTAAGATGGACGATTTTTACCTCTTCGCAAAATGTAACTTCGTACCAAACAGATACAGCGATGTGCTTGAAGCACCCCTATTTTCCACCGACATCACTTCCGTCATCTTCATCAACATGCACATCATAGTGGCAAGCAGCATACGATGACCTTGCCTCCTACGTCTACCCCTCCGAGTCGACCATCAAAACTTACTAGTTTGGTATTCCAATGGATTATGCACACGACCTTTGCAAGACGACCAGCATGCTCGCTTTCGAGATATACGGCAGCCGCGATGTAATTCCCTCCCAGCTCGCAAGTCACCAGGAATGCCACTGACTGTGGCAACAGGGTCTGTATAATACCCATCTAAACTCGCCGGCGATGTCGCGGTTCTTGAAAAGAGTCCCCGCAGCAAGCACGACCTGCCTGGACCTCAATTATTATCGCCTTGTTGCCGGTTTCCTTGACTCTTCGCGCGGCAGTGCGCCCGCAGAGATCATGCAGGATATTCGCATCACGTGTACTTCCGCTTCGCGCGACACATTGCTCACTTGCTCGACCAAACTCGTCACTACCATTCAAGTGGAGGCTAGTAAAAACGCTGGCACGGGGGATGTGTTGACATATATGGCCTTTGCGTCGCTTGATGACGATGATGGTGCGAGGATCTTTGGCGGGTGGCGCACGGGAGACGGTTTAGAGCGGTTTATTAGGAGAGATGTCATCAAGGATTTTTTGGAAGGAGAGTAAAGAGAACGTAAGAGCAATGGATCAGAGGCTCTACGTGCCGAATGGAAAGGGCTGGCTACATAGGGGAAGCGGTTTTACCGGAGAGATGGGAGAGAAATCGATGATTTGAGATGGTGTTCAAAGGCGAGAGTGATGGCATGCAAGGCGTATACGAAAAGCCCTGCGATACAATTCTGGATGGCTGCAGGCCGATCAGATATGGCCCTAGATACGATCAGAATGACCTTTGAGGTTTGGTGATGTATTGATCAGCGTGCAGGTTTCAATGGGTCAAGGTTGAGATCCACAACTACCTAAGTAGCTAGCCGAGGCATGAGCAGATACGCTAGACCCAACTTAGCACAGGGATCTATCTTCCTCGCAACCCAATCGTCGAGTTACCTGTTTGCTATCTGGATCAGCCGTCATATCAAGGATATGATTCTATCAAGCATGTTTTAGCCAGTCTAGAAGCTTGCGAGAGAAGGGCCATGTAGTATCCAAGGTACACGTGCTGGCATATCTTCACATGTACTCTTCAAAGACAGCCTCATGAGGCTCGTTGACCAATTCGGCGTCCCAAAATCTATCCTTGGCAAATAGAATCTAGTATTTCCTACCACTGTATAGAATCTCGTCACTGGAGACTATTTGGCAATGCTGACAGCGGCAATTCCCCTCCAAGTACGGCCGAAAGTTACCCAGACACGTCAGCACAGAACCTCAAACTTTGAGCCCGACTGTCCCGCAATTTCAACCCCACCTTCTTCACAAGCTTGCTCACACACAGTCAAGTCAACATGGTGGGAAGATCCATCGTAAGAAGTCCCCATGTGCATGTTTGATGCAACGTAGCTTACTACTAGATGCAGTATCTCGCCGCGCTCGCGGTGATAGCGCCGTACGTGTACGATCGTTACGTTGCGCTTGCGCCAATGCTTGCAAATGCACCTGGGAAAATCGAAGACGTCAACGTATTCAAAGCTTATGAAGTGAAGTTTGGCGACCGGCTTCGCAATTGCGAAGACGTGTTGTTTGAAGGGGGGATGGGCGTCGCGTTCTTGAGCTGCAACCCGGGCCGAGACCGATGGAACACGGTTATGGTGAGTCTTCTATATTATATACAAGCTTTCTTAACAGAGGAGTGTTATGGTTTCCAAGAACTGGTAGAGCTGACAGACCGCAGGGTACATTTGCGCCACCCGTTGCAAAACGAGACGACCAGGATAGCGCACATATCTGGATCTATGACTACTCTACTCCTGAGATCCCAGACTCAGAAGCCATTAAACCCCTCTCACTGGAAGAATTCCCCCATGCGGACGACTTCCAGCCGCTAGGTATAGAATTCGACGCTGCCACATCGACATTATACGTCATCAACCATTCTCGCAACTCCGGCAACATCATCGAGGTGTTCCAGGTTTCCGTACAAGATGCAGTAGCAAAGCACATGGTAACATTGAAGCATCCGCTGCTTCAAACTCCCAATTCCATTCACTCCCTGGGCGACGGCAAAATCCTTATAACAAACGATCACTACATCGGATCCTTGAAATCAGGCCTCCTGTCGAAGATTGAAACATTCTCTGGGATCCCTGGAGGCAGTGTCGTGTACACAGATATCCACAACCCGTCGCATACGAAGATACTAGCACATGTACCTTTTGCTAACGGAATTGCGATGATCAATTCTACGACGGTGGCCGTTGCATCGTCTTCTAAATCGGGCGTTTACTTCTATACTTTCAGCCCGGATACTGCAACTTTGCAGTTCATAAAGTACATACGCGTCCCATTCGCCGTGGACAACTTGTCAGTTGATGGAGCAGGCAAACTCCTCATGGCAGGCCACCCGTTTGCCCCTGGGCTAATGGTTGTAAGCAAGGGAAGGGCAAAGTGCTATATGCAGGGCTCAGAAGAGGAAAAGAAGGCGTGCGAGTGTACGGCGCCGAGCTGGGCAGCGGAATGGACTGAGGAAGAAGGGTTAAAGACAGTATACAAGAACAGCGGAGAGGAGTTCTGTAGCAGCTCTACCTTTGCAAGGGACATCACCAGGAATGTGGGTATCATTACGGGACTGTACGAGAGGGGATTGCTAGTAGTCAAGAGTTGAACATCTAGTGGGAGTACTGGTATTGAAGAAGATCTAGACCATCAATCAGGCGCTGTCAAATAAGAGTTGGTATATCGTATTACTAGCCGCGCCTAGGGGTGTTATTCGATACTCCCTACCGCGGATCCTAGACCACCTAAATGACCATCTGTTTCTTCTGAACACTCTCCGTCTCGTAGTTTTCTCCATCATACTCGCCCACCTTCCTCTTCGGCCTGAATTTCAGCTTCACGACCAAGCTCTGCTCGCAACTCTCCTCCTGCTTGATTGTCCAAGGCAAATAAGTCCACCGCCTCCCTTTACCCTGCTGGCTTGGTGCACGCTCGTCAGGTAAATAGTTGGCATCGTCTTCATACTCCCCTTTGCCGTTAAAGTGAGTCCACTGACTGCTATGTATGGACATATTCTCTCTATAATCCACCTTCAACGCACCATCAGAGTGCACAACAATAGCTTCAAGCTGCTCAAGAGCTTCCGCGTCGTGGTTGACGGAATGGAACTTTCGGGGGAGATGTGTGACGTATGTTTCCGGGTCGAGGATGTACCGGCCGCAGCCTAGGGGCTGAGGTTCGGGATAGAGTGGATAGGACGGCAGTGCTACGCTCATTAGCTCTTGTCTTCCATGAATTTTAGTTGAGATGAACTTACGACACAACACCCCCTTCCTGTCTCGCGGTAGTCCCAGTCTCAACAGCTCAACCTGCTGCTCACACAGGAAATATTGGGGTATACCGTACATGTCGCAGACGCGTCGCCAATGCTCCCAGCTCTTGACATACAACGCGGGTGGGTCACTCTCCCGCCTCATCCGTCGCGTATAGTACTCCTTTTCTCTGAGTCTGTTGCTGGGCAACTTCTCGGTAACCACGTTCGGCGGGTTGTGCAGAGTCCAGAACCTGTTGTTAAAGGGAGCTTTCGCGAACCATGAGGGGCGCCAATGTAGCGTGGAATTATCGTTAAAGCTTGTCAGGACTAGGAGGTCTTGCTGTACTCGTTTGAGCTGATGGTTGCAATCCACGAGAGCTTGAGTTGGGCTCTTGGGGACGAGTGACGTTGCCGTCAAGAGAACTCCACCTCGTTGTGGGGATGTGAAACTGATACCGGTCGGAGTCGCGATACCGAAGGTGAAGCCAGGCGGCTTGGATACATCGGGCTTTGGAGTATTGGGACCTAGATAGGGCGATGTAGTGCGCCCTTCCATTGCTATTTCCGTGGTTGTGGGGAAATTGGAAATATATAGGAGCATAATCGCGTTCGGCGGGGATAAGTACTTTTGGAGGCCCTTGGCAGAAAGAGTGAGTACCTAGGTAGGTGGTGACGGGTGAGGTCCGTTGTCCGAGTTCACTTTCACGGCTAACAAGAGGCTTTTTGCAGAGATTAGGAGAAGTTCAGGTCAGAATACAGCCGCGAATACCTTGCCCATAACAAACAGATTTAGACGTCACTACCCGGACTGGGTTGCCAATCGACAATGAATCACGTGATTAACACGGCAAGTGAAGCCTCACGCGACCTGAGCATCAGCACATGTCAACTGCACTTGTAAGACATGAAGAAAACGTCCGTGTATATGCTTTACCGATTTCGACTATCCTCTAGCCGAATGTACAATATAAATGATCCCCAAAACACCACAACGTTTCGCGTACATACTTCATGGCTCTTTACGAAAACCTTGTATGACTAGCCAGATTCTCGAATTCAGGAAAGGGGTGACGAGGACGACTCCCCTGTCCGCCATGCAGAATGGAGTCAAGCTCGTCTCTGAACTGGGTTGGATGGGGCGGCGGAGGTGCAACCGAGACCTTGGGCCGACTGGGCAGTTCCCAGTCGCCCTTGCGCTTATGTTCGTCCATTTCCTCTCTCAGTATCTTGACTTGCTTCTTGATCTCGACCCACAGCTCCAGTTTGTCCAAACCTGAATCAAATCCAGGTGCAGGGTCGTATGAGTCCTCAGAATGCGCTCTACGCCCGAAATTGGCGTGGAGAGTACCGGTAGCTAGTTTCATCGGATCTTGAGGACCTGACCATCTCTCTGCTTCGCGTTCCGCATCAGCAACGCTCTTGCCTCCACGAGCAGCGATGGCAAGAAGTGCTGCGACGAAAGCCTCTTGCATGTAAGCGAAAGAGAACTTGGCGGTGATCTCTGCGATCTTCGCGCAAAGCTCGTCGGGAAAGTTGAGATCCTCGTTGTCCTTGAGCTTGTGTTGCCAGAATTTGGCGTATTGAACACGCTGGTCAAAGTCGGGATCTGGAAAGTAGTATTTACGATCAAAGCGGCTCGGCCTCTTCGCGATACCTGGGTCCAACCTGTCAAGGTGATTGGTAGAGCCGACCATGAGTATACCATCGTTTGACTTGAGTCCATCAACTTCATTGAGAAAGTATGACCGCACGTTATCGTTGATGATTGAATCTAGGTCCTCAAAGACCAGGTAGCATGGCGCTTCTTGGCGAGCTTTGCCGAAGATCTGCTGCAGAGCGTATTCGGGTCCTCCAAAAGAAGCCAGAGAGCGAACGTAAAGGGTTGGCACGGCGAGCCTAGAGTCGCCATTGACACCGCGTTGATAGAGACTGTGCATCATGGCCTTGATGCTAATCGTCTTGCCATTACCAGGTGGGCCGTAATAGATAACACCGCGCTTCCATGGCACCTTGAGGTCTTCATAAGTCTCTCGACCGTCGAAGAAGTTTTCTACGTCGGCAATGAGCGATTTCTTCATATCCTCATCTAGTATGACACTTTCCCAGTTGCTCTTTTGCACCGAGTTGTACAGCTCTGCACTCTTCTGCCAGTATCCACCATCAAACACCCACACCTCGTTGTGCAGTTCAGCTCCCCATTCAGTAGCGTTCTTGACCAGCTCATCCACTTTGTGCGATGCGTTGGACAAGATGTAGTACATTACGGGAGTTGGGTATGACGCGGCCCCGTCCCGCCCCTCGGCAATGTATACGATGGCTTCCTGGTCCTTCCACTTGTACATGTACTTGCCGAAGATGACACGTTCGACCATGCTTCCAGGATGAGGGTCAAGTCTCCTCGATGGCGTTATGTACATGCGTTGCTTCACACCAGGACCATAGACGGGGTCTTTGACGACATCTTCGAGGGGTGTGGCCGTTGCGAAGCCGGCAGAGGCATATGCGAGGAGGTTGAATCTGCCCTGGGGCACGACGATGAGGTCGAGGTTGGGATATTGGGTACGGATCGCCTCAATAAGCACGACGTCGGTGTTGATGCGCTTGGCTGACGAGTGGTCAAAGTATGAGAGGCTCGTCATGTCCTCGTGGGACGCGTTGGTGGCCATGCTGATGATGTACAAGGAGCTTGCGCTATCGGTGGACGACGCGGGTATCGATGTTAACAAGTCTATCTGCAGGTCGTCTTCTGTTATTTCAAATTAAAACAAGTTGAATCAGCTATGAAGGTGTTCAGGAGTATGTTTTGTTCACTGATTGTTGCCTAAACCCCGAGTTTAGGCGCGCTGCAAGCTTCCCCAACAGGGAGGCTGAGCTCCAAGCAGCTTGCTGGAGCTTCCCCGCGCTAGGAGCTGATCGACACATCTATTACGTAGCCGGCGTTTCGTTTGGGACGCGCATCAACACCATCGCAGATATCACGACTTTTTGATGGCTGCTCAGACACAATGCGCAATGCTGTTCATTCCGAAATGGAAGCACGTCGCAGTCGTTTCTGCCTGCTACAATCCGGCCATACTCTTCCGTGCCTGGCGTGGTAGCGAAATGCGCCAAGTTCTTACCAAGCCGGCAGCGAGTGACAAGAAACGCCACTTTTCTGCCCTGGTACTCTTTATTGCGACGTCCTTGGTCATGTTTGATCTCGAAGAATAGCAGTTCGTACAGTTTCCATACTCACCGAATGCACAAACCCTCCAAAGCCGGCAATCGTCTTTTGAACCAACAGCGCTCGCCATGATGCACGCTCACCTCCAAGATCTCACCAGATTCGTTTGCACGATGGAGGCGCCTTGATGATCAAGTCATTTCTTCGCTGCGACATCGCGGAGGACACGAAGAGCCTCTCGGTCACTTAGCCCTTAGGGGTAGCTCACATCATCCAGCCTCGGTAGACAATGCCCCAACTGTTCGTCAGAAGCTATTTCAATTTGAAAGCTGCCGGAAGACCGAGGAAATTTCTCAGCCACCTTTGGTGACCTATGGGTGACGATAGCTTCTCTCCACTTTCCCACCGTCCCGACCTCTGGCTCGCTCTTGCGCAGGGACAAAGTGGAGTCCTCAGATCTCGTTTCTCCACAACCCAGGTGGACCCTACTTCGTTTCCGAAGGCATCTGGATGGAATTGTGGAAGGCAACCGACCACAATGAGTGGAAGCAAGCGTGCCATATGCCAACGCCGTCACAGGCGGCCTCCCTGCCATTTTTCATCTACTTGCGGCTCCGTTAATGGGACGCACCTATTGCACAACAGCTTACCAAATGTGTCGAGCCGTAAACAGGGCACTTCAGCCATCACATGCAGGTACCATTGAACTTCTCAACGTTATGTTGGCACAGGTTCCTTTAGAGCGCTTTGCCTCACACAGTGCCCTAGTACGCTTGTGCAGACAAAGGAAACTCGTATTCTTAGAACAGACTGAGGATATCCATGGCTTCGCCCCATGGTTGAGGATATGGTCAAGCCAACGTGGGGGGCACAAAAAGCATTGCATGCAGTGCCACCACCACTTTTCGAGGGTATACCTTGCGCATGGCATTAGGCTAAACTGCTGCTGTATGGCGCAATCTTACAATGTCTCACGCAGATGATTACTTGCATGCCTAATATGACCAATGGTGGTGGAAGCCAACAATCATGTATTCGCTTCGACTCGTCGATATTAGCTTCGCCGTATATACTGCCCCTTCCGCAGGTTGGCAGGGAGACTGGATGTACATCATGTGCAATTTCCGTTGAGATATCTATCAACCAAGTATCGGCATCCTCATATGCAAACCTATCGCGTTGGCAACGGAGACGGAACGGCAGGATGCAGGGTCGAAATGACTTGACAGTTCTTCCCGCTGGTCCGGAGGACGCAGCAGCCAGCTTGCGTCTCAACCGCGCATCTAGGGTGGGTGCGAGATTTTGCTCCACTGGCGGCCCCATACAGCCCCGGAAGCCCAGGGAGAGCGTGGCCTCACGCGCTACGCTAGGACTACCCACCCACAATTGATTCACGAATTTTCTGTTCGGTGTTTTGAAGGTGGATGAAGATCAAACCCTAAATTTTGGAATCAGCTGAATACCGTGTGGGTTTTGACTACGAGCCCACTGCTGGTGAGAGAATGCTGTGTTATGTCATGATATTGGAACATGCCGGTGGATGTCGCCGAGGCTCTTGGACAAAGCTTAGCCGCCAGAGACCATGCACGACGCCATCAGCCCGTTCGCTCCGCGGCCTTGGAAACTCAACGGGTCAACGAAAGAGTGGAATTTTACGAGCAAATTGCTTCTGCAGCAGCTGTAATATTGCCGTCTGTATACAGCACGAGAACTCTTAAACTGCAAGGTTGCGCGACAACATGAAGAAGTCGCTTTCATATCAGGCGCGACCCGCGACATCCGGCATCCCAGCTCGTCGGACACGGGGAGAACATGTGTCCACCTTTCAGGTTCGAGTACATGGTCAAACCTCCTTCGCTTCTAACTGCTCCGAGCAAATTGAGCGTTGGTCCACTCTTAGACGCGTTTTTCGCAGGGGCCCTCTCATCAAGGGTAAACTTGCAGTCAGACCGCCAGGATAAGAAAACATCAAACAGTCCGTGTGTTATACGATGTTCAGAGGAGCAGTTGTCACCGCGCAAAATTCGCATTGGAAAGGTCAAACGGATGCCGATATGTCATGGTCACGAGTAACTATGATGTAATGCTTGGTATGTGGAGGGCGACCCGAAATCGGGAATTGGAGCAGCAATCCCAAATGCTCCGCGTCATCACAACAGCAAAACTGCTCATCTGAATGAGACATGGCAGTGATGGATCGGTTGGCGCATCAATTGCAATTCGATTTGTCGGCGTCCGTCCGGCCTCGGTAAGGAAGCCTTTGGTGCCGATCCCACGGCGCAGGCTGCTTCGATTCGACAGAATGTCGTTCGTCCGCCCACCGTGCCCTCACTGGGTTGACCATCAGTGGAGATCCATGCTGTCCTTTTACCCGGGCTGGAGAGGCGTCTGTGGGGAACTCCCATTAGTGGTCCACCCTAGCACTTGTTTTGGGATCTTATTACCTACCCTTAGTCGCGGGGCTAGTGCCAGCATGGGATGACGGCTCATGGCACACGTCGATGGGCCATGCTCCCCCCTGCGAGCTGTGGTCGTTGGTCTGGACATATATCAGTCTCTCCGCTCCCCCAGACAGACCTCTCCTTCTCTTTCCCCAGACTCTCCCATTCTCAACCTTAAGAGTTAGTCGGACCTCTTCGCACGTCAAATCTCTGCAGATTATACTCGACACTATGGCGACAGCTCGTGAGCACAACGACACCGAGGTAGGTTGCGCTTCAATTGCGTACCATGTGCTCAGTCTAATGATGATTTTTACAGCGCGGTCCAAGTTTCGAGAAGACGACCACCAACGGCACCAGTGGAATTGACCATGCTGCTGGAACCAACGGCGGCGCAATGCCCAAACAGAGGTCACCATACGACTATGGCGGCAACCCTCTCGCACACATTGCCACCAACGACCCGGACCTTCGTCTAGCTGCGTTTGGTGGTGAATTTCAGCCTGGTCTATACAGGCCACCGAACCGCAAGTTCGCCAACCCAGCTCCTCTGGGTCTCTCGGCTTTCGCGCTCACCACCTTCGTTCTGTCCCTGATCAACGTCAACACACGTAGTATCGGAGGCCCGAACATCGTTGTAGCCCTTGCGTACGGCTATGGTGGTCTCGTTCAGCTTTTGGCTGGCATGTGGTATGTGCAATGACAGTTTTCGAGGTGGACTTGAACTAATGTACATCTAGGGAAATGGCTGTTGGCAACACATTTGGTGCTACTGCTCTCTCATCCTACGGAGGTTTCTGGATCGCCTTTGGTATCGTTCTTACCCCCGGTGGCTTCCAAATCGAGGAGATCCTTCTGGAGTCCAACTCATTCTACAACTCATTTGGTCTCTTTTTGATGGGATGGTTCATTTTTACCTTTCTCCTCTTGCTTTGCACCCTGCGATCCACCGTGGCCTTCTGCTTCCTCTTCTTCACCCTCGACATGGCCTTCCTTTTGCTCGGTATCGGCTATCTCAATGCGGATGCGAACGGCCCTCAGGGTGACTGCATCGTTGCTGGAGGAGCTTTTGGACTCATGGCCGCTTTCGCCGCCTGGTACAATGCGCTCGCTGGTATCGCAGACAGCTCCAACAGGTATGCATTTGACCTGTTATCGACTCACAAGCTGTATGCTAATTATGTCCCAGCTTCTTCGTTATCCCCGTTGCCCACTTCCCCTGGTCAGAGAAGGGTCGCGAGCGTCGCAACAAGGTGGACAACTCTGCCGCCCGCGCCGATGCTGGTCACACCGCTTAAGGCAGTGCATTGAATGCATTGATCACGATGCGCTTGCGTGCCAAACGCGTCGCTTATACGAATATGGAAAAGATGGGTGTCATGAGGAATTCGGCATTTAATACGCCGAGGTCTAACGAACATGACATTGGAACACGCACCAATAATGTTGTCGCCAAATGAGGGCGATCAATTACTCCTTTTTAATAACTGCCTTTCGAATACCCAACGTTGAGCATTTTCCATCTCCGAGAGGGAATCATTCTTTCATTGAGTGCTGTGAGCCATGAGACGCGTGCAAAAAGCCCAAATACCTATCCAACGACCGTTAAGTTGGGTGCGAAAAGCAGCAGCGGCAACTGCTTATTTCCTCAGGCAATCAATCTCACGCACAACCGCCCATGGCACTCTCCGCGCCCAGCCAAAAAGCCACCCCATCACTAATCCTTCCCCCCGCGTTCCGCACCACAGCATCGGTCGATGAGTGCGCGACGCGACGATGAAGAACACGCCACGGCAAGCCACATAGCACATGATTGTGACGTGCGCCATGCTTCCCTCTTCTTAGCCAAAGCATCTCAACAAGCCCCTGTCCCTGTCTCCCGGGCTTTAGGCGTTCTTGTCCCAAGACCTTCTCCCGCCAGCATGTCGCAGGGGCGGCAGACGGGGTTGGCGGCCTGGGCTGAAGTCAGAGGCGCCGAGTTGCGCGCGCTATCGCTCACGCCATGGTCATGACGAATGGTGATAGCGCAACTCTCCCCTTGACGGGAGATGGTCTTGCACGCGATGGATGCGGAGAGAGCGGGCATGAAGACCATGGAAGATGACGTGATGGTAAGGTTTGGAGGGAAGTTCCGTTTGTGCGATGGCTGGGATTCAAGACTGTGATTGTGATGTTGTACTTTTACATTTTCAGTATGCTCTTGCATGATGTGAACGGGTTTATCAAACATGCTTGACACAGTGCGATGTTGACGCTCGATATCACTGGCCATACGCACACAGTATAGAAAATCGAGCAGACACTCGAGCGTTGTATGAACATCCTTGAGATGTCTTACATGACCTTAGGCTGTGTTTAGCTGTGTCGAATTGAAAGTCCGCTGTCATATAACTTTATTCCCGGCATGGAAATGAACTTAGACATGCATCTCTCCACAGTTCGAAGTTCATAGCTACGCTTGAGTGAAGAATGTCTGATTATTGTTATATGCAACGTATTATCTACACACTACCGTTGGGCACCTGAACGGTGCCATTCTCCTTGGCACCCTCCAGTGGCTCACCCCAAATTTGCTTAACAAGCTGCTTCTTATTAATTTTACCCATCGCATTCCTTGGGATGGTGTCCACAACTTTCATCTCTTGGGGAATCTTGTAGTTTGCAAGCATCTCTTTTAGCGATCTCCTCATGTCAAGCGCAGACCATGCTTTGCCTCCTTTACTAGCAGTCTTGCCTGCTTCCGAAAGCACGACCACGGCAGCTACCTTTTGGCCCCAGGCTTCCGAAGGTAGACCGACTACGGCTACTTCATCGACCTGAGAAAGGGAGAGCATCTCACGCTCAATTTCGAGAGCGGAGACCTTTTCTCCGCCTGTTTTGATTATATCCGCTGATTTGCGGCCATGGATGAAGTAGAGAGGACCCTTTGCCCATGCCTGATCGCTCTTGCCTGCTCCTTCAATGTTCCTCCGGACTGCGACGTCTCCAGTCTTGAACCATTTTCCTTGGCCGTCGGCGTCCTCGGTAAACTCCTTGGAGGTAGCCTCCGGGTTCTTCCAGTACTCTCTGAAGATGGTTGGTCCACGTAGTTGAATCTCTCCCTGTCGCTCACGGTTTGTGGCGGGGTCAATTTCTTTACCAACCTCTATGACCTCTCCATCTTCGGTGTCTACAAGGCGCGCTTGTACCGAAGGCAGCGGCCAGCCAACCGATCCATCCACGCGGTCTGCGTAGTCAAGGCCGCATGAAAGCGCCATGCCAACCTCGGTCATGCCATATCGCTCAAGCAGGACGTTACCCCCGCTAAGCTCTGTCCATGCCGATTTCACTGGTGTAGGGAGGGCAGCGGAGCCTGATATGTTGAGACGCATATTGGACGGGTGGAGAGCAGTCTTCGTTGCAGCCTGTAGCTCAGGCGAGAGATTTGGGTGGGAGGCAAGGAGGCGAGTGTATATGGTCGGGACGACCGTGAGGAAGGTGATGGGCTTCTTCACTGGATCCGGGTTTGGAAGGAAAGGAGCTGCCAGGCGGTCCCAGACGGCTGAGGCGTTGAAGGGAAACTGGAATTCGATGGTGCTACCAGCGAAGAGGGGAGTGAGTAGCGCATTGACCGTTCCGTGGATGTGGTGAAGGGGTAGTACGTGGAGAAGCACATCCTTGGTGGTATACTTCCATGCCTCTAGCAGTGAGTGGGACTGGGCGGTAAGCACATCTTGAGGGAGCAGCACGCCCTTGGGACGATTTGTCGTTCCTGATGTGTATAACATCATACCCCCCAGATGGCTTGTAGGCTCCTCCAGGGTGACATAATCATCTGTCTTGCCCATCATAATCTTCTCCTGCTTGTAATTGATAGGCTTGGTCTCCATGCCCTCCTTGAGCACATCATCGGCTTGACTCTGGAACTTCTCCGACGAGAGGAGCATAAGAGACTCGCTCTGGTCGATGATATATCGCAGTTCATGGGCGGGGAACGTGGGCGATAGCGGTACGGCAATTGCGTGCGCGGCAAGAATAGAGAGGAGTGTTACTGCGTATCAGTCAGTCGCTGAGCTTCAAAGCTTTTGCAGACAAGGCCGGGAGGAATGCGCACCTACATAGTCGTACCCGTTTTCTACTAGAAAGGAGATCCGCTGTCCCTCGGCGCTCGTTCCATTGCAATTCCGCTGCAGCTTGTCCTTTGCAGCAGCGACGTCGTTGACGAGTTCTCCATACGTGAAAGTCCGTCCCGAAAGAGAGTGAACGACAGCGGTACTTTGTGCATCGTGCTTCTTGATAGCCTCGAAGATGGGTAGGCGGGGTAGTGTAGATGCCATTCTTGCCGTGTGCAAGAAAGGGTACGCGGAAGGGAGGGGGCAATGGGTGTTGTAGGCGGATAAGGATGTTTTGTGTCGTGTGAGGGTGCGCGAGAAGAGATTACGCGCCCACATGGCGGTAAGATGTCCGAGATCTGCGCAAGAGATGCAGGTTTCGAGGCTTCGGAGTACGGCAAATCGGTAGGTGAGATGCTGTGTCTACTCCCGAGTCATGTCGGCATCCTTCTCACAGTGAATTGCGGCTCAGAGAAGCTCTTCAGGGCAGGAAAAGAATTGCGTCATCTGGAGAATGTGATTCCGATGAATGAGATGGGCATCCAGCTGCTCTTGACGCCGTGCTGTGGCTTCAATTGCTCTTCTGACTGCGCTGAGCACTTTCGGAACCATGACGCGACCCCCGTCAGAAAGCTTTCCGAACCCGCCTTGGCGCGTGCCTCGGCTCGAATTCTAGTTCCGACACAACCATCCTTTCCACCACCACGGTCGACATCTCTCATTGGCTCTCCACTAAACGGCTACCCAACTAGGAAAGAAAACCTGTACATGTTCATTCGAAAGGCAAGCCTCGCTGGAAGGCGCTTCATGTCAGCCATGGCTCAATCCATGACTCCAATGGAAGATGCTCTGCGATCAAAGGTACCCAGACGTGGTTCCATGCCGTGCTGTGCGTACATGTATTGACAACCCGTCAGATCACAGAAGCATTGAAACCCACGAGCCTAGAGATCTTCAATGACTCCAACAAGCATGCACACCACAAAGCTATGCAGGGCGTCACCAGCAGGGAAACACACTTCCGGTAGTCTTGAACCAGTCCGCTGATAAACACGACTATACATTAGATACTGACTTTCACAGCGTCTTCATAACGTCCCCAGTCTTCCAGGGCAAGATGCAGCTTGCGAGACATCGCATGGTCAATTCGCTGATGAAAGACGAATTGGCAAAAGAAGGTGGCATTCACGCCTTGCAGC
Organism: Stemphylium beticola; assembly: GCA_029100535.1. NCBI lineage: Eukaryota > Fungi > Ascomycota > Dothideomycetes > Pleosporales > Pleosporaceae > Stemphylium > Stemphylium beticola. The sequence continues at coordinate 286,588 of JARBXR010000005.1, read as the reverse complement.
TCATTACCCGCACACCAGAAGAGGACGAGGCTAGGAAACAAAAGGAAGCGGCAAATTCGTAGAAAAAATTCATTCCAGATACCCAAGCGAATGTAAGCCCCGGACAGAGCAATCAAGTGTCAGGATAGCGCAATGCTATCCGTCAAGAACGACCCAGTGCTACTTTTTGCACTTTGTGGTCCACAAACCCTTTCCGTTTCATCTGTTTCTGACACTCGTCTATCCGCTATCACGGCCATCACACGGTCCATTCCAATTAGCACAGCTGTCTCTCGTACCGAGATCGTCACAGCCACCTTGTTTGTTGCACCAGTACACATGTTTATCCGTGCGTCCAGACTGGACCACATAGCCACCATAGCTGCTAAACCAACAGTAACCGCAATAGAGGCCTACAATCGATTAGCCATCAGCCTCCATTCTCGAGTAGAACACGTACCTGGATTCGTGACTTTGGCGCACTTGCAGGCCCGCTTGTCAAGGCTAACAGGCTCAGCGATGGCTCCAACGTCCAAAGAGGCCTCGCGTGCAAATTTCTCGACGGCGTCGACGGGCGCAGGCTCAGGGAGAGCCAAGGCGCTGCCAGTAATGAGCAGGGCAGTGAGGAGGGTCTTGATGAGAAGCATCGTGCAACTTGCAGTGTCGTGAGACCTATGCGGGATTTTTATATCACCAAATGCTGGTTCAGAAAGCTTGCAAGAGAGACAGAAGTCATACGCCCTCAATCGATGCGTTTATATACCTTCACGGACAGCTTCTTCCAACAACCTTGCCCCCTCTTCGCTTCTTTTGTTGCAACCTATACTTTACCGATGGATGGCATCAAGTAGTCAAGTTCAGCTCCCAAGACAGTATTAATGAATACGAATCGATTGAGGATACACAAAGTCGTACAAATTAACTAAACAACCCAGATCTGAACAGCTTCCTCAGATGTAAGAAGAGGAGCTGAGCTTCCCCGCATCTTGGAAGAGCCCTACCATATCCACTACAGGCTTTCCCTTACAAACCTTGCAGCGTCGCTCGCAAACTTCGCATTGCTCTCCATGTCATGCACGTAGGGTTGCACAAGATCAGAACGATGACATTGCACTCTAGCTCAATAAGAGAAGCAAGAACTTGGCGACGAGTCAGTCTACGGAAACACGAAGAATGCGACCTTGGAGCATGGGTTGCACAGACTGTACTCGTTCTATGCAAATTCTATCACTATCTGCATTTTGTATCTATGCCTCACTCTAGGGTACTCTCATGGACCAGCTATCTAGATACCTTGGCTTTCGAATCACACCACTACCGGTGAGCACCAGTGGTTCAGCTTAAGAGGCTTCAGGCTAGCGTCTACTCGCCAACAACCTGACCATTTTGCTTGCCGCCCTCAATCTTCTCACCACCCTTGAATTTGAACCTCTTCAGTCCCCGCACGCCAACATTGATCTTGAAACAGCATCCTGCAAACTCGTCAACAGGACCTCCATTCTCACCACTCGTACCACCAGCGCTAGTAATGAACAGTTCGTCGCCGGCAAAGCATGGGCAGGTGGGTTGACTAGTTGGAACCTTGATCTCGGCAACAATTTCGCCCTGGGGTGAAATCCTAAGGACATGCCACCCGCCGTGCAGAGCCGTCCACATGTAGCCTTCTTCATCGATGCAGTGGCCATCTGGAACAGCATCTTTTCCGTAGCGGTTGTCCTCTGGCATGGTGAAGAAGGGACGCTTGTTGCTGATAGCGCCAGTCGCCGGGTCAAAGTCGAATTGAAAGATGGTCTTTGTTGGGCTGTCGGCGAAGAACATGGTGTCATCCTTCTTGTTCCACGTCGTACCATTAGGAATGGTAATGTCGCTCATTGGACGATCGAGGCTCATGTCGGGGTTCAGACGGAAGACGGCGCCATCCGTTCTCCAGTCGGATACCATGGGGTCGAACATGTAGCCTACCCAAAAGCGACCTTGGGAGTCGACGGCACCATCGTTACCACGCATGAGCTCGTGTTTCTTGGTGCTAATTTCTGACTCTGACCAGACTTTCTTAATCCAACGGTATTCGCCAGTTTCTTTGTTTGCAACTCCGAAGCCGAACTTGCCACCAAAGATGAATTCCTTGTCGTTGCCTTCAATGTCTGCTGTGCAACCCATGGAGATATCGGTTTCCTTTACGACCTTGAAGCTTGATGGCCCCTTGTTCATATCCACGCGCATCAGCTTCTGCTTCTCAATGTCGAGAAAGCGGACCGTGTTGGTCTCCTCTTCCCAGAACGGGCCTTCGCCCAAAGAGCAATGTGTTTTGAGCCATGGCTAGACAGTAGTCAGCGAGTTGGTCTCTCTGTATGACGACTGCAAGCGTGGCGCCAATCATTTTCGTCCCGGAGGTGGTCAGACAGATATAAGAGTCCTGCGTCGCGTCGCGTCGCTCACAACGCGGCTGCATGACCTCAGCGGGGTAGAGGCTACCGAAGCCCAAGTACCCCTCGTGTGCCACCTCGAGCAACAATACGAAAGCACAAACTGACATACCTCTGTAATTTCGTATTTCTTGACACCAGACATTGTGGAGGATAGTTGGGCAGTATTCTTGGGTGTAGGAGTACTGCTTGCGACGTCCTTTTGATGGCCGTTGGCTTGTTGATGTTGTTGTGTGTTCTTTCCCGAAGCGCCCGTCAATGCGGCCCTCATGGAGAAGCACAATTTGGATAGCGTCGCTCCCATTTTCGTATGACGTCCCGATGAGCCGCCAATGAGGCTAGAATGTCGTTTCCTATCGTGCTCGCGTCGACTATCACTCCAACATGCACCACTTTAATGCGGATACCAGGACGACACTAATCAACGCGCCTCTCTATGCAAGAGCGGACAACAGCCCAGGAGATGTATCGAAGGTGGAGCAACATTTAAAAAAGACCTCGCATCACGGATTCTTTACCTACATATTTCTACTCTGATGCAGAACACCCGCAACGCCACCAAAGGTTGCTGCCGTTCGTGCGGTTCGCTCGGACGCAACACATTGATGTCGCACTCCCAATCAAAGCATGCACCAGGCCGCCGAGTGTCCATGGCTGCGCATTTCAATGAGAGCACGATTGGTAAAAGGTACACAAGTAGTATAGCGAGCGGCATTGCTCGTGGGATACACGCTTGGTGAGGCGGTGATAACGACGCTTCTCCGGCTAAACGGTCCGCCAACGCCTGCAAAAAGGGCACGTTGGCTATTCCACGGCAGGCCTGTATCTTTGTTCCGGCTGAGCAAGACTAATCTGGACACGGAGTTTGCATATTCATGTGCCTTTTCAGAGATCATGCCACAGCCAAATTGATTACCCAGGTCGTTTGGACGATCTGGGTCGATATGATGACAGCGGGCCGGCTTCAGCCTCCTGGTCCCTTCCGTTTGGATGATAGCCACGTTCTGATACTGCACTCATTTGCCTTGAACTCGCGCAGAAACGCCCACATCAAATGATTCTTATACCCACAAACCCTATTCCAGTAACAGGCAAAGTTTGTCATTATTTCCCAACAGCAGCATTCGCTCACCCATCAACATCGGGCTTTTGGATACTCGCCCATGCCGGAAAAGTACCAAAACTATCTAGGGTCCACCGAAATGAACTTTATCTACGTACCGCATATGCACAAGCCGATTCCTGGTAGATGTACATGTTCCACGGTCAACTTCACGTGTCAGAGTAACTCCTGCATCACCTGCATTTATCTCTCAAATGAGGAGACAGGTCTCAAACTTGGCTCAACTTTACGGCCATATGGTTGCGTCCAGTAAATACCTCGATCTCATCCCAACAAAACTTCCTTCCCAGAAAGAGATTAGTATTACTCTTCTGCTGTTATATACTTCCACCAGTCTCCGTCGTTGTCTAAGAAACTCCGTGGGGAATAAGGCAGCCTCAAGCGCAGAAATTCTCAGTTCCTTCATCTTTGGGATGCAGTTCTCATGCACTCTCCCCTCGATTTCTTCGCTCACTGACTCTTCAAGCCCATGAATTATGCGTGTGCCAGCTCTGGTCTTCTGAGGCGTCAATTCCGCTTTCCCAAGACGTATCTTCTCGGCCTCCAATTCTAGTGTCTATTCTTCGCCAGTCGCCTCGAGAAGAAAAAGTTGGTCGACACTTCTAACGCTCTGTCCTCAGTCGCGTCTTGCAAATGTTCTCCTCGCGTCTCCGTCCCCACTACATGTCCATGAGATGGACGTTAGCGGGAGACATAATTCGGGCATCAGTCGATGCTTGAGCTCTCTTATCACCGGTGAAAGCCCACGCCAGTCCCGATATACATCTTCCCGTAGCAGAAACGGCCTGTTTTAACCATACGACTAAGTGAAGTTACAATAGTAAGAGAAAGCGGTAAAGGTGTTGGCGCTCACAACGCAGTGCTTCCGCCCATTACGCGGCTTAGGTCGACATCTTAGCAGCTCACTACCATCCCTCACTAGACAGTCTCTCCATGAACTTCGAGATCTATACCTTTCTCTTGTCATCTTCTAATTCTTCCTCCAGTTGAATACAATTACCTCAAGCGTTACCAGTTGAATAAAGCACATCCTAATCAACTATGAGAGCCTCTCTCGTCAAGTTCGCCGGATTCGTGCTTTACATACACAATCTACTACCGGGTAAATTGACGCTGCCCCACGAAAGAGATGGCAAGGAGCCAAGGGTACACACACTTGACAATGAGGACTTTGAAGACAGCGCAGATCAGATCGACGACGAGGCTGCTGCAATTTGGAGCCTGGCCTGGTAGCTAGTGCTGTGGGGCTCAGCATACGTGTGGTCAAGAATGAGGGCGTACCCAAAGTGAATTTTGAGGGCAACGATGGCGGCGTTGCAGATTGGACATTCGAGGGCGTGGAGTAACATAGCGGAGGCTTGATGGCAGCTTCCGCGCACACGCAGACTGATACAGATCTCTCGCGTTGCCGACAATGTGATCAGACGGCACCGTTGAGTCTATCTTTCAGCCCTATCCGGACAGAGAGCATCGGGCCTACACCGTCAGTCACGAGTGCAACACTTCTGTCTGGTACTCAAACTGCCGAAACCGAAGATGAACCTGATCAAGAATTGTCTCATTCGGAACTGACGATAGCCGTCGATTCTGGTGAGGCAAACTCTGTCAAGCGCAAGGCGGAAACATTGAGCATACGCGACTCTCCTATGCACAAGCGCGCCAAAAGCACCCATGGATCTACACCCTGGCCACGCCATCTATACATGACATGTTACCGCACGAACCCAATGTTCAGGGGCGATGTAGAAACTCTGCACATCGACCTTGTGGATGGCACAGTGTCGTTCAAAGGCTGGTACGGCAAGCAGCATTGTCGTATCTTTAAGTGAAAAAAATCGACCTCACAAACGCCACCAGTACGTCATGCTTGATCAACCCCGTTGACTGATTTGTACGTCAGAATCTGCAGTCTAGCTTACCTGAAAACTAACTTGTATCAGCTAGAGTAGCATACTACACATACGAAGACACGTCCTTCCACGTGACAGATACAGGAACAGACGGCTCAACCCACTACCTCAAGATCTCCAAGCAAACCACCAAACAGGAATTGACAGCGCTCTTCATAGCCGACTGCTCAGCACTAGGCTGGAAAGCATGGACCTCGGATACCGATACCACACCAGGACCCATTCCCGTGCTCAGCGCCAAAACAAAATTGAAAATCAAACAAGATCTACGTGCCCCTCGTACTATTCCAGCTTTCCTTGATACCGGATGTGTGGAGACGCCAGCAAAGACGATAGTTATTGAGGACCTTGCCGTCATGGTCGATGCAATCGTCCACTGTATCGATTGGGCGTCGCGTCGCCAGCCGGTTCATGATCCAGAGACTGAGCACAAGCTAGCGAGTGACCTGGAGCTGTTTAGCGCATTGCAGAAAGAGAGAAGTCTGAGTAGAGAGGGTATGTTGACGTGGGGGTTTACGGTCGAGGTGAAGAAGAGGGAGGAGCTGAAGGAGATATTGAGGGTGAAGAAGAAGAAGAAGAAGAAGAAGAAGAAGAAGAAGGAAGAGACTATTGTTAGGGAGGAGTTGTGAGAGGTGGGCTGCATCAGGGACCCATGGTGAAATGGAGACGGGAAATCGGGAGGGCAGTATGCACGGGAGATTCAGGAGAGTGGGCCTCATAAAATGTATGGTAGTGAAAGGAAGGGTTGAAGAGCATTTGTGCTTTGCATTACTAAAATCTAAATCCATTCACAAAGCCCTGCTTGTGTATCTCGATCCCGTGGCATGCCGATAATTCCACTTTGATGGTTCCGTACAAAAGACAACACCGTGACTCCATACATGAAGAATTGCAATAATGCGACAAGATCAATCAAGCAGAAGCAGCAGCTCTCTCGTCATTCTCACCACCGTTACCACCAGTCAGATTGGACAAGAAGTCTTGGTACCTAAAGACTTCCCCTCTGCCTAGGCCCTTTCCTCCCTTGCCAAAGGCTCGCCGCCCACTGAAGCCTTCGACGACCATGTCAATCTCGCGCTCTGTAAGCAGCGTCTCTCCTGCCTCTGGTGCTGTGTGTAGCATGGCATCTTTCAACTCTGCGAGATCAATTTGGCCGTCGTCGTTATCGTCGAATGCCTCAAAAGCTGCGCTGAGTTCGCTCTGGTGGGAGAGGTTGCCCAGTAGATCGGATAATGTGGTCAGGTAGGTGGCGAGGTTGATGTTTTGCGCGCCGCTGAAGTACGTGGAGAGTTGAGATGGGGTGGCTGAGAGACCGAGTTGAGATAGCATGTCTGCAACGTCAGCGGCGTTGACGTGGCCATCGTCGTCGCGGTCCATGACGCTGAAGGATTCTCGCATGCTATGTAGAAGAGGTGGGGGAAGTTTTGAGAGGGCATCGCTGGAAGCCATTCGTTGCATGGGCGCCGGTCGGGCTGCTGGTCGTTCGGGCAAACGCGCGGGGGAGTGTGCTGGCGAGCGTGCTGGTGAAGGTGCTGGCGAGCGGGCTGGAGAGCGTGCGGGAGAAGGTGCGGGTGAACGTTCTATGAAGCGCTCTACCGGAGTTTCCAAAGCCTTTTCGACAGGCTTGACTTCATCAGTGGGCGGCGATGGCTTCCGGAAGGAGAGAGGGGGTGGTGTGTCGTCTCTCGCAAAGCTTTCGAACTGGGCGGCAATGGATGCTGTGCTCAGAGGGCGTACGGTGTTTCGCGTCGGGGGAGCTACGTCCCGGGTTGGTGACACATTGCGTCCGGGCGATCCAGGTGGCTCTGGTGTGCCCGACGTCGCGCGTGTGCTCAGCCATGTCGGGGGGTTTTGCGATGCGTTGCTGGCGGCCGCCGGGCGGGGGACGGCTTGTGAGGGTGTCGTCGGCGTCTCTTTTGGCTTGAGAGGGGAGCTGTTCGGCGTCGAGGGTCTGAGGGTAGAGGGCGACGCTTCTCTTATCGAGCCTGGTCTTCGAAAGGGCGACTGGCGCGGGCTATTGAAGGACAAAGGCGAGGGCTTATAGGGCCCTGGTGTTGTCGACTCGACATCCATTTTAGCTGCATGTACGCGTGTGTGTGTGGTAGCTGGAAGTGTCAAACTTACCATTATGCCTATATGATTGCTTTTTCTCGGGTCGTGGTGCGGGTGCGGGTGCTGCTACTGCTACTACTACTGCTGATGATGATGATGATGGTGATGATGTCGTGTGTTGACGCTGGCCCATGTTCGCGCCGTGGCCTGGCAACCACGCGCGACCAACCCCCCGGCAATCGATAAGCCAGGTGCCGGGGTATATTCACTCGGCTCTGCAGATAGCGACATTAGGCATTATGCGAGCCACCTGCATTGTCACCGCCTCCAGAGTAATATGCCGTAGCCATTTACGCTTTGGTGACCACGTCTTCTCCACCAAACCCGCCATGGTCGCTCGCGTGATATCGGTTTCGGAATTCGAGGGTTGCATGTTGCATGGCCCCCTAGCACTAGCGCCTGTAGATCGATAGGGAAGACCAGCATCGGAGCCCCGAACAGAAGATGGAGACACTCATGGCCGAAGTAATCGCACAGCGGCCAAGCGGTCCTAATGCCGCTCAGCCTGCATCTGCCTCTCTGCAGCGCCAACCCTCCTTCTCCTCGTTTCCGCCCTCGCGCTCGCCATCAACTCGCAATGGCCATTACCCCAAAGCCCGCTCCCCGCAACCCCCCATGCTTCGGGAGGGCGACGAGGACGACTCCATCCAGTCGTCGCGCGACTCTGACCAGCAGTCCTCGGCGGACCCCCAGCCGCGAGCAGGTATGAAGCTGCGTTCGCAATATCCCGCCGATGGCATCGAGAACCATGTCGAGTACATATTGGTGGCTTCATTCGACATAGATCGCGGCTCCATCATGGAACACCAGTACCCGGCCGCTATTAGTGGGGACGAGACGATGCTGGCCGAGCTCATGTTGCCAGACCAGGCCCATGTCCGGAGCCAAGACTGGACCATTTTCTTTTTGCACAAAGACACGACAGCCGAGGAGGAAGAACGCGAGGCCAGGAGAGAGCGCCGCAAGAGAAGAAGGCGGCGGAAGGAGGGTCTGGAAGACGACGCGACTGCTGGTGCCGAAGAACACGACGAGGATGACGATGACGACGACGACGAGGGCGACGACGACACGGAAAGCGAGGCTGAGCCAGATCCAGACGGGCCACCATTAGTCTACGTCTTGAACCTGGTCAACACCAAGCAGGACAATACTGTGAAAAGGTATGTCGCCGACCCCTACAACAATCTTCCCTGAGACTAACATTGCACAGAGGTGCCATTGTCAAGGCCATGGCCATATGCACGCGACACCCTTTCCTACACATATACAAGCCGCTCTTACTGCTGGCTCTCGAAGAGTATTTCAGAGCACCGGTCCTGGAGACGCTCGCCTCCCTCTACGACGCCCTCAATGCCATGGATCTGTCACTGTTGCCCAAAATGTCTCACTTGGAGAACTTCGTGCTAGGCGCTAGCGACGCGAAAGACATGTTTGTGGAGAAGTTCGAGCTCATGGTCCGGCAGCGGAGGCGGCTCGATGCTGCGAGAGAGTCGGATGACACTTCCTCCGATCCCCAGTCAAAGAAGAAGACGTATGCCGTACCTCGAGACACGCACGAGTTTGAGTCCAAGATCAACTACAACGGTATCCCCGTCCCTGTCAAGATACCAACTGCCCTGAGTCCCGAGACTGTGGGTGACTTTTCCCTGATCAAGCTCATACAAACCTTCTCTACCCCCCACGCCACACAACCACAGCCATTCGCTTTGCATCCACATCTGACCACGAGCGGCGCATACACCCACCCCATCATCGTACTTGTCAACGCTCTCCTGACACAGAAGCGCATAATCTTCATTGGACACAATCGCCCTTCAGGCGAAGTCGCAGAGGCTGTACTGGCCGCATGTGCTTTAGCTTCTGGTGGTGTCCTGCGCGGTTTCGTTCGGCATGCTTTCCCTTACACTGATCTTACTAAAGTGGACGACCTGCTCAAGGTACCTGGATTCATTGCCGGCGTCACTAACCCTGCATTTTCCTACAAGCCAGAGTGGTGGGACTTGCTTTGCGATCTTCCCACTGGTCGTATGAAGATCAGCAATCGGATCGAGTCGGCCTCTCCAACAGAGGGATCACTGTTCTTTCAGCAACAAGGCCTTCCGTTGAACGGAATCGGTGGACCACCCAGCTTCGACAGCAAGGGTGGCTTAGATTCAACCGGCGATAACCAATTCATGGACAAGCTTCTCGAAAGCATTGCCAATCGCCACGGTGAGAACGCTATACGTGCAAAATGGCGTTCCTGGGTGCTCAAGTTCACCCGCATTGCAGCTGCTTTTGAGGAAACAGTCTACGGCGCATCTGCATTGTATATTGGCGCGCACGAGACCGATATTGGCGCATACGGCGTCTCAGGACATGGCTATGTCTGGTCTGATGAGGGCTCCAAGCTCCGCGAACTTGCAGCAAACGTTCATCGTATTGAAGGCTGGCGCAACACAAGAAGCTACTACAGCTGCATCCAGGATCTCGCAAAACACTGGAACAAGAGGCCAGTTCGAGGCCTCGATATGCATCATCAGCACGACAAACTGCGATGCCTGAAACTCACACATGATCAATCAGCAGCTATCTATCTCGCACTTGCACGATGTGTGGAAGAAGCGGGCATGTCTAGTGAAAGCACCAGTGCTTCGTCGACTGATCTCCCGTCCATGGCGCAGTCACTTACCCTTGCCAACGACTCCGAACGGAAAGCGAGTGCCCAGCTGCAATACGAGACCGTACTTCAGCTGCTCTGTGTTATACCTGACGCCGGCCTTTTCTACCTTAGCCTCGGTCTTTTCCATCCAAGGCAGGATGTCCGGATGGCTGTCGTGAAGCTGCTAGAGAGAATCATGGATCACTCTGCTGGTCGACATTACTGGGGGCAGCTAGGCCGCTTTGCTAAACTAGCCTACTTCAGGGTGAAGAGGGAAGAAGCACAAAAGTAGGCATGATAGTACTTGGCTTTAGGTGTTGGATTAAGATGATGCTGCGACTCTTGTGTCGAAGGTCGACTTTACGCGACAACGAGAACAACCTTAATGAATCGATTATCATATGCATATATCGAGCCCATATCAAGCGTTTACATCTAGCGTGAAGTGGTATCAAGGCTAACCCAACGCGTCGGACATTTAAATGATGTTTGGTAGACTCGTATCGATACCAGCCCACGCCTATATCCCTGCATTGTAACCCCAATCTCCGCCTAAAGACACTGGCCCAAAATTTCCCGCTTCACCCCTCAAAACACGCGCGCCGCACCGTGTCTCTCGTGTCGCAAACCTCCTATCGCTCTCTCAAGTCTCTGGCGACTCTGTCAAAACTACATGTACACCAATTGAACCATTGGGAAAGAGAAAATATGGCATCCAACACAACCGTCGAGCCACCGGCCATCAAGAGGCTCGGACGTCCCAAGAAAGCCGTAGCTGAAGATGCGGGGACTACAACACCAATGGTAGACGCAAAGAAGGCGGCGAATACAAAGGCTGCTGCTATAGCAAAGGGAAAGATTGCGGAAGAGAAGAAGGAGAAGAAGCCAGTTGCGAAAACAACGAAGCCTACTGCTGCAAAGAAAGATGCGCCCGAACAGTCTACACCAGTCACACCAGCCAAAAGCCGAATACTAGACCAAGTACGCGCAAAGGGTACACTGAAGCAGACACAGACTGTCAAGCCAGACGGTAGCAGTAGCACTAGTGGTGTGAGCGCAGCAACAGAAAAGACAACAACAACACCAGCAGTCGCAGCAGCACTCTCCTCATCCTCGCAACCCACCCAACGAACAACCACAGTCCCCCTCCCACGCAAACCAGCCCCCGCACCCTCACCCATCCAGCCCCTCTCCCACACCGCCGTACGCTCCTCCACCGCCGCACCGCGCCCCCAGCAACAACAACCTGCAAACAACCCTTATCCCAGCACCCTGCGCCCGCCGCAGCAGCAACAACAACAGCCACACCAATACCCACAACAGCAGCGGCCATACCCGCCCGCATACCAAAACACGCGCATCATAGAACCTACACCGGATATCCGGCTGCCGCCCAAGTACAAGCCTGCTGCACGCCGCGTCACGGCGATCATAGTGGGTTTACCTATTGTAATTGTGTTTGGGTATGAACTCTGGGCGAGGTGGAGGGGGAAGGAGGTCAAGAGGAAGTTTGGTGGGGACGGAGTGTAAGGAAGAGGGGAGTAATGAGGTATGTGATTATGTGTATGATTTACTTGTTGTATGACTAGAAGAGAGAGAGAGAGAGAGAGAGGAATATATGTTGTATATGAAGTTGGTTTACTTATTTATTTCTTGGTTCTTGATTTACTGCTAGATTCTACTACATGTATATAGAGTCGAATATAGTCCCAAGCTCGAGCATCTTCTTCGGACTTTGTCCAGGGATACCAAGCCAAACCACACCACCTATCTTCGCATCTCCCATCTTCATACCCTGCAGCCTGCTTCTCTCTCCATCTCCTCCCCCTCGTCCCAATCTAAAGCCGATACAGATGTGTTAAAGTCATCTAAAAACCGCCAACGCACAATGCGTCTATGACCCAAGTTGGAAAAAAAAACGGGCGCCGGAAATGCTGACGACGCAATGGTATACTGGAGAAGAAGAAAACGCACAAATGAAAAAGAAACGAAGAGAAGGCTGACATGTATGTACAAAAGATATTTTTTTTCTTTTCGAAAGGTGAGAGTAAAAAAGCTACATGTAGCTTTTCTTCCTCATCAGCATACCCCTCGTTCCAGAAGGATCATGCGATATGCCTGATGCACTATTACGTCTACTACCCGGCCTACTGGCCGATGGAGAAGGTGTTGGCCAGGCAGGCTCGGGTTCGAGCATAGGAGGGCCGACGCTGACGTCAGGTGTAGCAGGACCCGGAGGGTGGAAAAGGCGCTTGTAACGTAGCTCGGGTGAACTGGGTGTGTTCCCTGTTGTCCACTGTGAGGTGGCAGATGTCATAGTGAGACTGAACAATGTGCCGGTGCGTCTTCGTAATGGGCTGTTGCTGGCAGGTGGTGGTGTGGGCTGAGGGAGTGGCTGCGAGACGGCCTGCATGGAAGCTTGTGGTGTCGAGGGCCATAATGTAGGACCCTGGAAGTTGGGTGATGTAGGCGGTGAGGGCGACGAGATGCCCTCTGTGATGTCCGAGTCTGGGTCTGCGAAGTAGTCTTGGTCAGAGGTATCGTTGGTCGACGACCCCGGTTCCAGTTGAATTGTATCAAAATCTGGGCCGTCTGTCGACCGGCGCTTAGGACGATTTGCAAGGTTCGCTTGCTTGGGCGCGGAGAGTGGTTGAGAAAAAGTTTTCAAACTTGCGCGAGACAGGAACGGGCTGGTGGGCGCTGATTTACGAAGGACTGGGCTTGGAGGGTTAGTCCTCGACTCGAATCGTGTCATCTTATGCGTTGACTTTGCTCGCTTGCGTTGAGAAAGATTGGTGTCTTGGGAGCTCGTGCGCCTGATATCGAGATCGTTTGGTGGAGGCGAGAAGACCAGTCGCCCTTTCAACTTCTGTATCGTGTCGTCTAATGCAAGCTCGATGGCGACATGGTTCTGTATGCGTGAAAGCTTCGGCCAAGTTGCCCGTTTGCCAGTAAGCATGCATCCAACCATGTACTCTGGCGTCGGGTTGCTTAAGACTCTAGGGAAGTCTGCATAGTTGATCTTGGGAAATATGTTGATGTCGCCAGAGTATTTCTGGCTGAGAACTGATTTGCCTTTCGTAACAAGGTTTGGAAGAAACCCAGTATCTGCCAGCTGCTGGAGGCGGTGCATAACCTCGCCTTTGCACAAGCTAGCCGAAAGACTTACCCAACCAGGGCCGGCTGCAAGTTGCTGTTGAGCTTCTGTGGGAACTAGCTCTTCCTCCTTTGCCAAGAACGGGACTACATGTGGATTGACTTGCGAGACGATGAAGTGGTTGACATTGAATAGTTCCGCTAGTCGAGTCATGGGTAGATCGTTGTCCACGGAACCGTCGATCCAGGTAGCGTCAGGATTGGGGTCCCACGGAACTTCCAGACCGGTCTTCGGGTCTTTTGCGATAAGGGAAGCTTTCTTGTAAACCAGTGGAACCGAACAGGATGTGCACCTATGCATGATAAGCAGAAGCAGGAGATGGTCCCAGATAGCCGCTACTTACACTGCTGACCAAATCATGACGTTCGGCGCTGTGATGTAATTCAACAGTCTGGGCAACTCATACAGAGAGGAAGTCGAGACGGGTATGTTCAAGATGCGGCGGGTTCGGTTGTATGCTTCTTGGAAGGTCATGTCTCCGAGCAACTCGCGCATGACTCTCATGAGATGCGAGATGTCGAAAAGAACACCAGATTTCATCATGCGCATCGCCTTGCCCATGATGCCATCTGGTTGGTCTGGGTTTCCAAACACGTTGAGGTCGCCGTAGCAGAACTCGTGCATGACATCAGGTATTTCAGAATCGGTTTTGGTGCAGAGCACGGCACAAACGATGCTTCCAGCAGACGCTCCGGATATGATGCGTGGCAGGAGATGGGCGTCCCACAGGCACTTCACCACACCAATGTGATTCATGCCGAAAGTTCCACCTCCTGACAGCAGCAGTGCGCTTCGGCCGAAAGACTGGCGTGTCTGCAGGAGCTGGTCGACCAGACGTCGTGGCTCAACAGGACATTGGGCGCCCTGCTTCTCTGATACGTCGAGCAAAGCAGTCAGAGTTTGTTGGGCTGATTCGATGTACCTCTCGATCAGCCGCTTGGTTCCGATGTGCGAATGCTTGTACAGGCGCAGATGGCCCATGTCGCCCAATCCGCGAGTGAGAGTGGTTCTTATCAGGAACAGCATTCTCTTTACGTCGCAGCTCAGGCGCGCGTCATCCAGCTCCTTCAGACGGGCAGCAACCAGATCCACATTATATTCAGGCGTGTCATCCTCGTCTTTCCAGGCTTCGTTGCCCTCTAAGATGTCGAGCTCGGTCGCAGCGGCTTTCCATTCGTCGTAGGTCTCGGCCTGGATGGCGATATGGTTAGCATGTGATAAGAGTAGCACCAATGTGCGGAACCCACGTCTTTCATGCGCAGGTACAGCACCTGCCGACGATTGGCTTCCGCTGCACCCGCATCTGGCTCAGGCACAAGGCCGTCGTCTAATGTGCCCACGAAACTCCCCACCGGGTTCCGGACCAGATGCGCGAGGGGGCCGAGGAAGCCGGCGTGGCTCTTGCTCTTCTTGACAGCCTTCTGCCCATCTCGTCCTCCTCTTACGTGCAGTCGGGTGCTGCCGCCTGCAAATATCGTGTCAGACAGCAATGACATGGAGCGTTGGTGCACGCCATGCGCGAATGTTGCGAAGCCTGAGTTGGCGGGTCCGAAGAGGGTCGAAGGGCCGACAGAGACGCTCGAGGGCAGCTTTTGAACTTGTGGGGGTAGAAGGGCAGGTGACGAAATCAAAGGCCCCAGACAATAACAGTGGTTCGTAGCGTAGTAATAGTGCTTTTCTCTAAGACGCGGTGTAGGTATTGGCGGAAATGGGTCAACTGCAAGCGGTCATGCGCCAGGTGTCGCGCAAGTCGCGGAAGCTGCGCCACGGGCTTGTTGCTTCAATTCTTTGGGTGCAAACTTATCGATTTGACAACATGCGCGCAATAATGGTAGGCATCGGGACTTGAAATACCTGGCATTGCCAGTTGCGGGCTTGAGTGCATGGGGGCGTGGGCGCATGTGCGTGGGTCATCGTCATTCATCGTCAAGGGTATGGCTAAGCAAAGGCGGGTTGGCCTCGCGTCCGTGTTCCCATCCATCCAAGCCCGTAGTGACACGAAACATTTTTCGGGACCTGCAGAAGGCCAGCAGACTACTGCACCTACTGTCATGGATCAATTTGATCATGTCGGTCGCTGACAACGCTGAGCAGAGACGTCTCCCGCACTTTTTGCTGTCCGGCAGCGACTCCACCAGCTCGAATCCACTCATACTGTGTCGAGCATGAGTTGGGAGGAAAGCCGACCAAGACGTCAAGGTATTCCCTGGCTCCGACATCGCGATCCCGCACTGCAGGCAAGGTAAATCCGGAGAAGTTGCAAACGTGGGGCAGCCATCACTACCTATTTTGACCGCCATCTTCGATCGCTACAGAGCACGAGATCCAGGCGCATGAGACAGCAGTGCACACTCAAAAAGCATATGGGTGTCAGAGTCATGGTCATCCGGACTGGAGCCAGGCTTAGATACGGCGCCTTTTCACATGTCAATCTTACTGGGCTATCTAGTCTGCCACAAAAAAGGAAAGGGACGCGACCACATACGTGCAGAAGCATGCAAAGTGATAAGCGCGCTGATTAATGCTCTAGAATGCATTGCGAATTTGGCTATGATATACCTGTATGGACACCGGGTATCATGCAATCCACAAACCGGAAATGTGAACGCCATAACATGTGCGTATGCCTTACGTCCCTAAACGCCGCCTGCTGTACACTTGTCCAATCCTGGCTTATACCCGCGTCTTCAGAATCCGAGTCAGTACAGGTCGCTCGCCTTCCTCACGATCAACACGGTACCAGCCCGAGGGCTTCCCCGTTTTTTCGAATGCAAGGTAGACTTTCTCGAGGTTACGTAGATAAACTAGCACGTTCGAACCAGGAATATCATCAGGTAACATCAGCTGGGTGAAGGCATCAAGCTGTTGACGAGATAATCGCTTCTCCATGAGCAAGAAGTTAACCATAACGTTGTGCGAGCCGAAACCAATCATGTTGAGCTGATAGGGCAGATTCGCAGTCTCTGCATACATCTGTCGGCAGATGCTGTTCAGTAGCGTAAGAGATGTCTGCGTCTTGATATACGGCTTAGCAGCTGCGTTGTAAGGGTTCGTTTTGCCGTCTATGATGGTGCAGTTGTACCTGAAGACAGGTACGACTTGCTGTATCACCTTGGGCTTGGTGGGATCGAAGGAAGTGCGGTACGTTTCGTAATTGATGTTGATCGTTTTACCCCCCAGAGCATACTTGTAGATGATATCTCTTACGTTCTCGGGGAGTCGCAGGAATGGCGATTCCGCCTGGTTCACAGACCACCTGGTTCAGTCAGTCCTTGTACACGAGACACATTCTTCAAAGGGCACTTACGTCTGGGCTTCACGTGAATTTCTCAATAGCAAACAGCCATTAATGGTTTTCCGCGGCGCTGCAGTCTCTGTGGCCTTGTAAGCCCTCGGTTGATAGGGCGCTTTTGACTGCTCATTCTTGATGATACGCTCGAAGAGCTGCGATGTCTTAGACGTAGGTGACGCCTTCAGTGACTTCAGCTCGCCCTTGACAGTATGTCCATTGAGTCGCACAGCTGTATCATCCTCCCGCAGTTGTTGATGAGCTTTCTTTTGCGCCTCAGCTGGCGGTGTAGGTAAATGGCTTTTCCTCTTTCGATCATTCTTCATCATCTCTACAAACTGTTCTCGATCGTCTTGCATGGTATCGTCATGTGGTCTTGCGGCCTGGTATCGTCCACTATTAAGGACCTTCTTGAATACGCGAAGATTTTTGCCGCTTTCCGATAAAGGGTCGAGATCCATGTCGGGGATTGAGACAGGGCCACCAAACGCGCCATTCTTCGACGCGGACGCCTTTTTCCCTTGTCGGCTTGAAGGTGGCGTGGGGAGCTGCAAGTCATCTGATTCGCCATTAACCTTTGCCCGCTTCCGGTCGCCGTCGTCCCCATGGGTAAGTTCGAAATCGTAGGGCACCTGTCGCTTTTTTTCGGGATGTCGCCGTGAATAGGTAATCTTTTTCACCATCTTGCGACAAAACTCCAGAACCTTTGCAATGAGTGCGAGAATGGCGAATAATGCGGTTGAGAATGCTAGTGTCAAGTCGACACCCAGCGATGGAGAAAGTTTCGATGCTGTGGGGGAAATGGTAGGTGCCGACTTCGAGGTAACGGTCGGTTTGCTTGTGCCAAGTTGGGTAGTGCAACAGACCAAGTGAAGGAAGAGCGCAAAGCGAGTGACCAAACAGGAAATCGATGGTGAAGGTCACTTGCACCCCTCGCATTCCCCGAATCTGCTCAGTCTAATGGCGGAGTACAGCAGCCTAGCTGAGCAAACAGCATCAGAATATTAGTGCGCAGCGTGAGTGATGTTGTTTTGGGAGTAAAAAAAGCATACACGCGATGTCCTGCGGACGTGGGAGACCGTGTGTGCGCCGATCCGATGTAGAAAGCGATCTCCGCATTGTCGCGGTCTCACGTGTAACCATGGCGAATGAATCCGGTTAGTCTGTAATCGCTATCACATGATTGGTTAACTCCCATGAATACCCTGCCGAACACGTCAGCAGTGATCAGGATTGTGGTGAAGACTCTTAATCAATTCAGATAATACCGCAATGCTCTGTCAGATTGATTTTCATCCGAGAGCCGTCCAAAGCCGTGTCTGAGCTGACAAGCATTCCAAGCGCCATCCAACTTTCCCCGCGTGCTTGTTATCATTTAGATCTAACCTCCTACCTAGGTACCTAGGTGATGCGTGCAAAACAGCTCTCCGTCAAGCGCCTAATTTCGGATATGATAACCTAGCCCGTAAGACAGGCGGTAGTATGTCCTGACATCGCGATCCTTCACATCTCCTCCAATTCACCATTAAAAGATTCTTCACCAGCTAAAGGCACTAGAAAGATCCTTGATCTTACAGATTGCTTACCAAAGTAACGAGAAAAGTAGTTGAGCAAATAGCAGAGTACAGGGGTTTCGGCTATAAGAACCCCCCCCCCCCCCCTCGAGTATGCTCGGCTTGGTGGCTGCATTGGGTTTTTACGGGTTGCGTACAGCTTAGAGTGAAGAACAGTCACTCTCAAACTCGAAGTGAGAGAAGGATTGCCAGAAGTACTGGTCGAGGCCAGGTTTCGTTGTGGCGTCTCCCTTTCATCTTCCATGTCTCGTTTCCACACTTTTGTCACTCACTTTTCTCTTGTCTTTACGCACATCACTCCTACAACAGCCCGCGCTGTCCTCTCCCACATCCTCTTGGCTGTGTAGGTGTCCTCATACAAGTACAAGCAAACTCTGACGTCATCACCACGCCCAACTAGCAACTGCTACGCTGCGATTTTGGGAAGTTGCGTTCACCTCGAATCTCGTCCATGCAGGAGCTGGCTAGCCATCTCCCCACCCGCTACTGCTAAGCCTTCCTACAAACACCACCACCAAAGAAAAACTTAAATCCCTACGCAGCATTCTTTTTACTCGAAATAGAGCGATCGTAACGAGCATGCCGTTTATCACTTCAAAAACTGGTTTGTCCTTCCCTCACTGTCACGGTCAAGTTCATGTGTTGACTGTGGGGATGCAGCTACCACCCTTTCTTGGGACACCTTCCCACCACCCCCGCCGGAGGCAGAGTCATGTGAGTTGGGTAACACACCATGCCCGGAGAGAACTGACATTTGTTGCTCCAGGGACTCCCCCAGTGGACTCCATCCCGAAGCCAGGCGCGTTACCCGACCGGCGCTTTAACCGCGACCCAGAGAGCGATCGTCGAAGCAAGTCCTTCAAGAGGGAGAAGAGGTACCTCAGCACTGGACAGGCCGGTAGCAACACCAGTAACGGACCCGTCCCTTCAGCAACCATGGACACCAGTGGTCTGGGGTCAGGACTGGGAGATTGGCCTGCTCCTGCTCCTCGTGCTAGTGGATACTCGAGGGACCTCATTTCTACAGCCAACTCAGTCAAGCCCAGGACTCATTGCTCTGCCACCCCAGATCTATCGGCCGACTCTGGAAGATCGGCTTCTTCATCCAAGAGTGCAGTGCCAGCTTGGGCAGCGCCGCTAGAGAAGGCACTGGCAGAAGAAAATCAGAAGATCGCACCTGAGACTGTAGTGTCTTCCAGCGTCGCAATGAAGGCAAAGTCCAAGAACGATGACAAGAGTTCGACCCCACAATCCCTCAAGGACAAGACTCGCCTCATCAATGGTATAACATCTGCGTCTCTGCAAGCGAGCCCCGGTGCGAATCCAGGTGCCTCTTCAGCCGCGATGTACTATGCAACGCTCGCGCAGAGAGAGCACTTCGTCAAGGATGAGGCTCCAGCTTGGACTCTAGCCACGACCGAAGTAGGCACCGAGGACGCAAAGAATGTAAGCAGCGTATGCCACATATCTCTTTTGCACAGGCTGATACAATACAGGCATTGCACCTACATACCGCGATGGTACGAGAGTACGACAGCAATCAACGGACCAACGACCCCGACGACTCCAGCTGCGTAAACCATGGACACAAGGTCAAAGTCATGCTTATTCGCGCAATGGAGCATGAGCTTGACCTCGAAAAAGTCGCGTCGGAGCACTCGCTTTTAAATATGAGTAGTAGCGAGCTTAGGAGGTACCACGACAAGACTTACTCCGCTCACAGGTCCTGGTGGGACGCAGAGAGCAGGGCCTAGACTACGTCAGTCAGCCTTGCCACGATCTCACATAGACACCTCTTTTCGATTTTGACACTCGGATGCAACATCTTCAGAATAGTGAAAGCACCCACGTTTTCTCTCATGAGAACTTCGTCAGCCGTCATATAAGGTTCGGTGGTCGACGCGAGCCCTCATTTACTTCCACATTGTATTTGTCTCGAGGGGATCCAGTCTTGGGGTTTGGAATAACGCGATTTTTGAGAATGATGGAGTCTATCCAATCGATGGCCATGATCATGGAAGTTGGACGGGATCTACTACAGTTAAGCACTGGCTTTCCCGCCTTACGCGAGCAATCTTGTTCAATGCATCATTTCATGACGCATCATCGACAACGCATATGAGGCAGAGCGAAATCTCTGGACGAATTCGATTCTATCTGAAATTTAGAATAAATCATGGTTTTAGCTCCAAACTCCCCTATGTGAAAACTCTTGTAATGCCATCTCCAAGCTAGACATGTCACCACAAAGATGCCCAACAATGTATGATATCGAGTGGAACTTTCCATCAATTGCTTAGAACTTATAAATCTTCATCTGCACCGTATGGGGCTGTAAGGAACACATTCTAAAAATGGCGGTAACAACTTGGACAAACCATTAATCATAATCATGGCCTGAAAGCAACATATCCAATGTGTTCTATAATCGTCACTCCCCTGCACTACTTCCACCCAAGCCCGCCATGACGAACAAGTACCCCAATACACTACTCTGAGAAGGCAAGTAGTTACGAGTGCAGCTGAATGTCCGTGTCCTAAGAGGCCTTCCAGGGTCTGAAGGAGGAGTTGGGGGACTAATGCAGGAAGGAACTGGATGCCGTTAAGACCTCGGGCGAATGAGAACAGGGTATTTAGCTTGAGGCGGGACTATGAAGACAATGGTATTGATGCAAAAGCAATATCAAATCAGTTCTGAGGTAGGGCTGTGCAATGCGTTGACTTCCAAGCACGACCTGGAAGTTGAATAAGAGCCAATTAGGAGAGATGCAAAGCTTAAAGGCTGGGGGTTTGGGCATTTTAGGAATGGGGGTACCTGATCCCGCGCCTTCCTTCCTTCTCTCTGTGTGGGGACGTGTGCGGAAACTGGCTACTTTGGTACGCTACTATATTGACGAAGTACTGGTTTCCGCACATCTAGTAGTTGAAATGATAGAATGAGACATGGTTATGCCGTATTCTTTCCGAGCCGGACATTGTGATTTGAAGGGGCGGTGAAATCTGGAGATGGAAATAGGCAGGGCGACACATGTGATGATATGCTCACTTCTTTGTATTTGCGAGTGCTTTTTTTTTTCTCGTTACCTGCGCCTGTTCGAGTTGAAGCTAAATGGACGGATTTACATATGAATCCCGAAAACAGTGAGGAGAGCGCTTCAGCCGTGCTGTGCGGGGAAGTTCGAAGTACCATGGTTCTGATCGCGGGTCGTCTCGCGCTTCCGTCAACAGCGTCCACTCAGTAGCTGCATATTGCATGTAGACCGGAAAGTCATCGTAATTCGATATAATAGATGTTCATATTGGTTCAGATTAATGAACTATATCCCCGCGATTCCGGTCGTGGTTGCGATGCATAAGAACAATCATCTCCCCGCATTTTCCGCCTTTCGTGCTTCAGTTAAACCCATGGTGTACCAACAGAGCTTACAACCGCTTCTCATCAGCTCGAATTCATTCCTGAGTTAGTATTTCTCTGTCAACTGTTACGTGCAACAGTGCTAATTGACACCATCTAGATCATGATCTCGTACGTTCGAAATGATAGCGACTCGAGCTCGCGTGGCTCTCCTGGCCGCAAGAAGGCAGCAGCCGATGCGATAGAAATGGTTCCTACACGTAGCGCTGGCGCCGAAGACGAAGTTCGTGGTCCATTAAAACTCGACGAGGCGAATTCGGTGGAGAAGACAGGATACATGTTCTCCACCCGGAAGAAGTGGCAGATCTTGACTGTCGTGGCCCTGTGTCAGACGAGTATGAATTACAACGCGGCCGTCTACTCAAATGCTATCGGCCGTCTCAACAATCACTACCATCTCGGAAGCAACCACTTCACCAACGCCAGGGCCGGAATGGCTTGGTTCTTGATCCTATATGGACTTGGATGTGAACTATGGGCCCCATGGTCTGAGGAGTTTGGACGATGGCCGATTATGCAGTTGTCTTTGTTCACTGTCAACATGTGGCAGATTCTGGCTGGCGCCAGCACCGCTTGGCATCAAGTACTGATCGCTCGTCTCTTCGGGGGGCTTTGTTCAGCAGGTGGATCCGTAACTCTTGGTATGGTCGCAGACATGTTCGATCCGGAAGAGCAACAATTGCCTATCCTCTGGGTTAGTCTGTGGAGTTGTCTAGGTTCAGTTATCGGTGGCATCTGTGGCGGACCCATTGAGCAGTATCTTGGGTTTCGCTGGAACTTCTGGATCCAGCTCATACTCGGTGGCACCGTTCAGATCATCCACGCCTGTTACGTCCCTGAAACGAGGTCGACTATCATGCTTAACAAGGAAGCAAAAAGGCGACGCAAGCACAACCCAAACGACGATGTCGTTGGCCCAACCGAAGACGAGAAGTTCCAGTGGAAGAAGGTTCCTAGTATCATGGGTCGTCCATACAAGATGCTGGTCTGTGAACCAATCGTCGGCTTCCTGTCACTGCTCAGCGGCTTCAGTGACGCGCTCATCTTCAGCTTCTTGGAGTCTTACGGTTACGTGTTTGGCAAGACCGGATGGGACTTCACTCCCACCCAACTTGGGCTCGCGCTATTCGCTCTCTTCATCGGCTATTGGCTCGCAGCATTCATCTATTTCCCCGTCATCCGACGGCACAATCAACAGCGCGCGAATGGAAAGGGTTTGAGTCCCGAGAGCCGACTCTCAGCCCTCCGCTGGGTTGTATTGTTGTTACCCATTGGCCTGTTTGGATCAGCCTTCGTCGTCACAGGTCCGCCCCTCCCATGGATCGCACCGCTTATCTTCGCAGTGCTCATAGGCTGCGCCAATCTTGCCATCTACTTCGCCACCATCGATTATATGGTCGCTGCTTACGGGGGAACGTATTCGGCTTCAGCGACTGGCGGAAATGGTTTCGCTCGAGACGTCCTTGCGGGTATTTGTTCCTTCTACACCGGTCCAATGTACAAGAGCCTTGGGGTGGCAAAATCGACCTGGGTACTCTTTGGAATCTCAGCGTGTGTTTGCATACCGGTGTTCTGCATCTACAGATGGGGGCCTAGAATCAGAGCTCGAAGCAAGTATGCCGAACGGATCAGTAAAGATCGAGAGGAGAACGCCGCAGCCAGAGAGGCTATGCAAGCCAGACGGAAAGCCTTGGCACATCCGCCACCGGCACAGGTATAGAACACTGCTTTATGTGCGATCTATTTGATAGCTGGGCGCCGACGTTTGATTCCACAATTTTTGAGGACTGCGTCTCTCGTGTCGACAGCGTTGTCTCACGCAGCAACGTCGTTGCGATTTTTGTCGCCATATGGAAACGGTTCCTGGCCGGGAGGAGATCTAGCCATGGATATGTTGGAAGGCGGGACTGGGATATGGATAATGTATATAGCTCAAGCACTTCTTTTGGCTCGTGTCAGGACCTTGCTTATGAATGACAAATAAACAGTAGGTGCGTCATGAATGTACATATGCTACCTTGCAGTCGTCCAATGAATCGACACCGATGTGTTTAAAGACATGCGCGGTAGTTTCTGGGCTTTTGGGCGTTGCGTCTACTCTCTGGTAGTTGCTGGAGACATCGGGCGGCGGAACCTGTGGTGGGGAAGAGGGTGGCTAGCGTCTCACATGACAGCGCGTCAGCACTTGACGGCCCGCGCCTAGGCATTTCAGCCTAGATTGCGTCTACACATCCGCGCGACCCATGATGCGAACGAGCGCAACCGTTCAGTGAAACAAACAATGCGCATCATACCGAACACGCTGCCGCTCGACCTATAGACCGCCCCGCCACACCCTCCGACTATGTGGTTCTTGGAACACGAGAGCCTCTTTGGGGGAAAGCGCGTATGGCTACGCCCAGGATCGCAGCAGCTCTTCGGTCGAACCAAGTCTGCCGATAAGGATGGCCCACAGGGGAGGAATTGGACGATTGATAACAAAGCTGTCTCGAGAAAGCATGTCATGCTAAAAGTGTACGAGGTGGCACCAGAAGATGGCACCAAGCTTCACAAGAGGTCGGTGGTCGAGGTTACTGATCTCAGCTGCCGACAAGGGACTACTATCGATGACAAAAACACACTGAAAAGTCAAAAGGCAGACGACGGTTCGATAAACTACAGCAACGAGATATTGAAGGGAACAGAACACACTATACGATTAGCTCAGGGTTATGCGCCATTCAAGATTGTCTGGCGGCCGGTGGTGTTCACCTACGCGTCCAAAGAGTCGAGAGATAGTAAAGCCCGCAGCACGCAATTGCACTCTCTAGACATCAAGACCACCGCTGACTTCGTATTCGACAAAACAACCCATGTCGTATCCGCGAAACGAAACCTGCCCAAAGTCCTCTCGGGTCTGACGTCCGGCAAGCACATCATCACTGCGGAATACCTTGACGCTATTCTCCAAGTCGCAGTGACATCGGTCGACGAAGCACAGAACTATGTACCTTCTAGTCTGGAAGAGGACTTTGACACCTGGTGGCCGAGTGAGAAGGACTACATACCGGCATCAGGCGCAGAGCCAGTCGCTCGACCGCAGGAAATGCTTCTACCCGATCTCTCAAGGTCCGAGGTCTTCTCGGGTCTGACCTTTGTGTTTTTGAATGAAGGTCAATACAGCAGCTTGCTTGACCCAGTCACTGGTGGAGGTGGCAAGGCGTTGTTGTATGATGTTCGACCAGGCGGAACGACCGTGGAGGAGTATGTCGACTACGTCCACAGCGTTGCGGGCAAGAAACGACGCGGCAAGGCTGGCGAGAAGCTTCCAGTCATAACAGTGCGATTGCCAGCTTATCCTGACACCATGGAAGCATGGGCGACAAACTTTGTCACTGGCGCTGATCAGGCACTTGGCCAGCGTTCCATTTTACAGAACGAGTTTCTCGATGTGATCATTACAAAAGACCGAGCTTCACTCCAGCGACCACCTGCAGAAATAATTGATATTCCCTCTAGCGCACCTACGTCACAGTCAGTTGTAACTCGACGTTCCAAGCGCGCTCCGACTCCAGTTTCTCGGTCCGGAACACCTTCGGAAGCCCTAGAAGAAAGCGCACCTCCAACAGAAGAGCCGACAAAGATAATCCCGCGGAAGCGCGTACATCGAGCGAAGGCCAGCCGCTTCACTGGTTTTGACGATGACGAGCCGATCCCAAAGAAGAAGCCGAAGATTGAAAGTACTCAGGCGGAAAATGTGTCTCAGGCTGCTCCTCAACCGACGCCGTCGATAACGGCTTCACACGCGCATATTGATCCAGGCACTGAAGAGCAAGCCGCTGCACAGTCACACGTCCAGGATACGATTGAAAAAGAGGAGCAAATGGACACCTTATTCCCGACCGCCGCAAAAATCAGAAAGCAAAGAGCAGCTACTCGGGCTCCATCAGCCTCAATCGAACCTGAAGCAGGCAGTCCTGGACAAAAGTCTACCTCTAAAGGTGCGGATGCTTTGGCACGACTCAATAAAGCAAAGGCCAAAGCAGAAAAAGACATCAACATCCGCGAGCATACCCGCCAGCGTATCAAAGATGAAGAAGATCGGCGCAAGGCAGATGAAGAAAACCTTCGAGAGGCGCTTGAAGGTATCGACATCACCGAGCTCAAGAATCTGGCGAAAGTCGAGGAGATGGACGTCTTGCCCCGGCAGAACAGGGGCACCACGCGCAATCAGAGTCAAGCGAACAATGAACGCTGGGATCCAGAATGGAATGGCCGCAAGAACTTCAAAAAGTTCCGTCGTCGTGGTGCTGAGCAAGGTGTTCAAGCCCACAAAGTTATCGTCACGCTTGAAGAAGCACCTCCAAAGAAAGGTTTCGGCATCGGTGATGCCTTCTTTCTTGAAGACATCGAACCATCTTCGCGTTCACACGACAGCCGGCGTAGCCGCAAAGAAGTCAAAGATTCTTCCGAGCCGGAGTTGGGAGGCTTTACTCAGCGAAAACGCAATACGCAATCTCAGTCCCAGCAAGAAGTCATCAATGTCGAAGATAGCGGGCCTGATGATGAAGAAGTGCCCGAAGAGCGTACGCAGAAGAGCAGTGGAAGGACGCAAAGGATTGCAGAGACACAGCTTGAAGGTACGCAGACACAAAGGGGTAAGAAGAGAGGATCCGGGGCTACGAGTGGACCGCCAGCGAAGAAAGGGAGGTTTGGTAGAAGGGACGATGATAGCGATGATGAGGAGACTGGTTTTAGGTTTAAGCGAAGAACGTGATAATTGCTTGCATGGTGATGGAGTATGGGCTGTATCATGGAATATTTACTTTCGTCTTATCTGCGGAGCATGATACCCAGGCAGATGGTTAGGAGTGGCAAATTCGCAATATCACGTTCAGAAGACATGTGTAATGCCAAAAGCGTATATTCATATCGGTCATATAGACGATGAGTCTAGCGCCACAACGCCATCACGGTAAATGGAACCCGCATGACCCATGCTCATTCAGTATCATGCCTTGCCACGCAAGAAACAAGTCATTTCTCCGCAGACTCTAACCAAGTCTTCACGGTTCATCGCAGTCTTTTCCACGGAACGTCTCCAAGTCGCCCACGTCCTCCTCGCCTGCTTCCACGTGGATGAGGTCCCCGTTCCTCTCGACCGCTTTATTGCATATCGAAGCCCGCCGCTCGCAGTGTACGTATGCGCAATCTACCGCTTACGCTCGAAGTAGGAACTCGAGCCGAAAAGGGCGACGCTCTGGTCCATGACGGTCTCGCCGACCCAGAGGTAGCTCTCGAACCACTTCTGGGCGCTGGGGTTTTCGCCAAAGGTATCTGGCTTTACACTGGGTCTGTTGTTTAGCTTTAGCTCTAAACTTTTTCAATGTCGCGGCTTTCTTTCAGAAGGGACAAGGGATATAGATGGCTCGGACGTGGACTGTACAGCAGTGGCGGGTGGTGGTGGTTGCGCTTGAAGTGGAAGGTCGGATGGGGGTGGGACATACGTGAGGCCAGTTGAGCGACGGACGCCGGCGAGGAAGGCGGATACTGTGGCTTGGTTAGCCGGGTGTTTCGGCGAGGTAGGTTCTACATGTGTGCATACTTAATACCGCGTCGAAGGCGTAATGTGCGACTTTGCCGAGCTGCGAGGTGTGTGAGCTATTGAACATGCGACTCGGTGGTCCGGCCGGCTACTTACGACCATGTTGGGTAGGTTGTGGAGGTGATGGGTCGGTGCGGAGTTGTGTATGGGGAATGGGTTGGGCGATCACTGTTCAGGAGGTATGTCGGCTGCAAGTGGTGTTGGTTGTTGTTGAATGGAAGGATGCGGTGTAGAGTAGTGGAGAGTGAGACGTGTGGCTGGTGCTGTACTTAGTCACTCCTGCATGTGATTGTACATAGCGGGCTATCTGAGCTGGCACGCGACTTCAGGGTTCCCTTGGTTCCTGGCCATCGAGATCACGACTATACATCTGAACCATACGACTATTTGGACATACTAGACACGATACAGGTGGTTCTAGGGTCGCCATCTGTGGATAGCTTGCTGCAAGTCATCCGTACGGCCTCGCGATGCCCTATGGCTGCGCAGAAGCCGTATCCACTTATATGGAACTCGAGGCTCCCCTCGCATCAGTGGAAGGTGGGCAGCGATTGAACCTCGGGCATCACGGCCATGCGGAGCAGATGCGGGTGATTTAGGAGCGAACCATGTAGCAGGCAGGTGATATATAGCTAGGCCTTCCTCAACGCGGTGAATCCCCCCAGGGCCCTTTTTCATGACCTTGACCCCATGAAACCTCCAAGACACCACGCATCTCCGCGCGGGTAGGACCACAGTGCAGAAAAAAAAACATGACACGCCAGCAGCCGGCCGCGCACCGATACACCAAATCCGATAGCCGACTAGCCAGTTACGACAAAGGTAGAGCGGAATACGGCGCCGAGATTTCCAACAGCTCTGAGACGTAGCTTGCGTACAGCGTCTTATCTGGGCGGGATGCTTGAGCGCAATGAGGCGGCAACGTGGGCGGTTTCGAAGAAGCAAATGGGGGTGGGTGTCACAGCCAGCTGCCACGGGCCGAGAACAGAAAGCACATGCAGTCAGCAGGCCAGTCAGCGAATACCAAACACTGTTATTAGATCCACCTTGTTCCAAGTTCCGTCTGCCATCGCAATCAGTTTTCAATTCCTATATCCAAACGCGCCGCCGCTCAGGGTACAGCCCCACGTACTAATCAGCGTTACTAGCGCCGCTACTGCTGCCCCTCCAAAACACGCCCAACAGCCAACAAAACTTCTAGCCCGTCGCCGCTGAAGATAAACTTGTCCAGCGCCATCCTCTCGGAACCAGTTTCACTCAACTTTTTCCTCTCTCCCTCCCATCCTGCAAGCCGCTGCTATATTCATTGGAGCTTTTGTAAAGACTCCTTCAGCCGGCCCCGCACTCCGCGACAGCGACTCAGTCTCTCCGCCTCACAACCTTCTCTGTCTCCATACTATCCGTAGAAATGGCGAACTCGTACGTACAAAAAAATCTTCTACAGCAAACTTCAGGTTGCAGCAGTGATACTCGGCGCAAGCCCGGGTATACATGCGCAGCACGATACAGCAAGCCTACGAAGACATTGAAGTTGGCCTTCTTGCGCAGTTCTTGCTTCCTTATGGGAATTGTATGAGACACTGTGCATTCAGCTGCCCCTTCTTCAAGTCGCAACTTGCCAGGGTCAACGACTCGCCGCGACCAAGCCCCAGGAGTCATCTGGAGCCACACTGCATTTCAAACACCCGCTGACACCGCCCATAGTCTAGACCACCTCAACTCCGGCAGGACCAGGATCGAGTGGCTCAGCCAGCTCAACACTGAGTACACACCTGCCAAGGAGTACCGAAGAACCTCCATCATCTGCACCATCGGCCCCAAGACCAACTCCGCCGAGAAGATCAACGCCCTCCGTAAGGTCGGTCTTAATGTCGTCCGCATGAACTTCTCCCACGGCTCGTACGAGTACCACCAGTCCGTTATCGACCATGCACGCGAAGCCGAGAAGACACAGCTTGGCAGGCCGCTTGCCATTGCCCTCGACACCAAGGGCCCAGAGATCCGAACGGGTAACACCGTTGGCGACGCCGATATCCCCATCAAGGCTGGTGCCACCATAAACATCACTACCGATGAACAATATGCTTCGGCATGTGACGACAAGAACATGTACGTCGACTACAAGAACATCACCAAGGTGATGGAGGCCGGCCGCACAATCTACGTCGACGACGGTGTCCTCTCATTTGAGGTCCTCGAGATCACAGACGACAAGACGCTCAAGTGCAAGTGCGTCAACAACGGCAAGATCTCGTCAAGGAAGGGTGTCAACCTGCCCAAGACCGACATCGATCTCCCCCCACTGTCCGAGAAGGACAAGGCCGATCTCAGGTTCGGTGTTAAGAACAAGGTCGATATGGTCTTCGCATCCTTCATCCGCCGCGGTAGCGACATCACTGCCATTCGCGAGGTGCTCGGTGAGGAGGGCAAGGACATTCAAATCATTGCCAAGGTCGAGAACCAGCAAGGTGTAAACAACTTTGACGAGATTCTGAGGGAGACTGACGGTGTCATGGTTGCTCGTGGTGACCTTGGTATCGAGATTCCACCCAGCCAGGTCTTCATTGCACAGAAGATGATGATCACCAAGTGCAACATTGCCGGCAAGCCCGTCATTTGCGCAACTCAAATGCTCGAGTCCATGACATACAACCCACGCCCAACACGCGCTGAAGTCAGCGACGTCGGTAACGCTGTTCTCGACGGTGCCGACTGCGTCATGTTGTCTGGTGAGACTGCCAAGGGTGACTACCCTGTCGAGGCGGTTACCATGATGCACGAGACCTGCTTGCTTGCTGAGGTCGCTATTCCATACGTCAACGCGTTCGATGAGTTGAGGAAGCTCGCTCCCGTACCTTGCCCTACTACCGAGACATGCGCAATGGCAGCCGTCAGCGCTAGTCTCGAGCAAAATGCCGGAGCTATCTTGGTTCTGACAACAAGGTAAGAATACCGACAGTTTGTACACTTGTGATTCTAACGTGCATTAGTGGTACCACCGCCCGTCTCGTCTCCAAGTACCGTCCGGTTTGCCCCATCATCATGGTTACCCGCAACGAGATGGCCGCTAGGGTGAGTTTGCCCGAAACACGAAGATTTCCATCACTAACCTAATCAGTATTCCCACCTGTACCGCGGCGTTTACCCATTCTATTTCCCCGAAGAGAAGCCAGACTTCAAGACCGAGCCATGGCAGGAGGATGTTGACCGACGCCTGAAGTGGGGTATCATGAACGCTATCAAGCTCGGTGTGCTCAGCAAGGGCGATCCAGTCATCTGTGTACAAGGCTGGAGGGGAGGCATGGGACACACCAACACACTCCGCATCGTTCCGGCCCAGGAAGACTTGGGTCTTGACCAAGACGCATAAAAATAGCGTTGGAGCGGAGACATTCGATTCTTAATAGAAGGTGTGTGTGGGGAGAGCGCTGCGCAAGGCGCATTTACATGACTCGTTCCAGCAAATGACGGTCTGGCGCATGACCACCAGATTTGGTGTAGACATTAGTAGACGAAGACAGCTTTCTTAATGAATACTTTGCGTCCCTCATGACCCTTGGGCCAAATGACTCTCCCCTGGTAGACGCAGACGACTAACGTGATGTACACTTGAAAGGGTAGGACGGCAAAGAAGCAACCAGGGATAATTCCGCTCCCGGGCCGTGCGCCAGCAACACTAGCCTCCTGTACACGATGGTGAGTACATTGACCGACGCACAACCCTACCACACCCACCATGGACATATCTGCGCTAGTGAATCATGATGGAGACGCAACGGTGCTACCGCGCCGTTCGCTCTCCAACCCCCATTCAACAACTGCCTCCTCACCCATCACCTCGGCCGGGCGCATACCATCGCCGCCTAAAACCACACATAAGCAGATGTCGCTCAAGCGCAAACGCCACGACCCAAAGCCAATATGGGCCTATCGCGAAGGCGAAGAGCTTCCGCCAGAGCTGAAGCAGCTGGAAGAACAACAACGCCAGCAGTCGCGTCCACCTCCACCAGTCGCGCAACCGCAACCGCAGATGCACGCGCAACCTCCGCCGCAGGCTGCTCACCCTCCTCCCCAACACCAACCGTCGCCGATTGCCGAGCGCAACGGACACTCATCGAGCGAAACCGGCGTTGCGCCTCCAGTGATGCCGGTGCACGAGCTCGTAGGCTTCGAGCGACCCATTTCCAACGATGCGCACATCTACGACGACGTATCACGTACTGTAGGCGAGTTCATATGGGGCACGGCCATCAACAACGAGGCTGTGCGAAATGCTATCGCGGACCCCAAAGTCCAACTGGAGGTGGAAGCGCGCTGGGGTCAGATAATAGACAAGCAGACGGACCAACGACTGCGTGGGTTTTGGCGCACCGAAACTGTCTTGAACACCGATGTCCTGGAAGTAAAGTTTGAGAGCACCATGACGGCGCTACAACACAAGCGTATGAATATGTATCTCAACACTCAAGTGCAGCAATCAAAAGCGCCTGGGATCCCCCGACCTCCGATCGATTACAAGCACACCTACGAAACGGACATGTTCTACGAGCTGGATCAGCAGGGCTTCAGTCAGTTGAATCCCATCGTCCAGCGCCTCATAAGCGCAGCCGGCAGCCGACAGCGCGTTCGCGTGACCCGCGACAAGAACTCGGGCGAGTTCTTGCGAGCGATCATAAAGCATCGGATAGGCAATCTGGAAGTCAGTTCTCCAAAGACTGAATGGGACTACCGCATAGGCATCAACTTGGAAATAGATTTCCCGGGTCCAATCGAAAGTCTTAAGCCCGCCGTCGAGGGTGGTAAGACAGTAGAGGGCATGCAACGGCAAAAGGATCGCATGTCCTACTCGTGGCTGGGCGCATATCAAGTTGATCTGACGCAAGTCTCGCAAGGACCCAGTAAGAATCACGAACTAGAGTTAGAGCTTGATTCTGGTGCGCTCTTAGCAGAAGCCAACAAAGTGAGACGGAAGGAGGTCAGCAAGTACGAGAATCTGATCAACGGCATGATGAACAATCTGCGAGTCTTGTCGCGAGAGATGACGGTTCCTGGTGCCTAGGGGAGCTCAAGAGGAGCTAAGCTGTAATACTATCTTTGTTTATGAAAGGCGTTTGGAAAACCAATGAGGGTAACATCAGCGTTGGGCTAGCATCATCATGAGGAGTTAGGAGTTAATACTTTGGAAATAAGATACCCGATTCTTACTACACTAACTGCGTCAAGCTGTTTCCACCTGCGCGTTGATATGTGATGGTTTGTCTATTACATGATGTTGAAAGCGTGTCCATTCCGCAAAACTTGAAAGCATGCAGTCTCCAGATTTTTAAGAGGCAATGAATATGCTCGTCATATTCTGACACCTGGAGTGAGGCGTCCTTTTGAAGCTTATCGTGGGAATGATGCGCAACTAGCGTATTATGTCATGCTGAAGTGGACCAGGGTCGCCGCTTCCGAAACTCACGAGCTCTGTTTAGACCATCACGTACACGATTCCCCGAACTCACCACCACGGCGCCACGCCATCCCTATCAACCACCCCCCAGCTCCATACTCTCGTCTCTTTCACTGTGACCGTCGCTATAGACTTGGAAGCAACACGGTCCCATAGCGTCCTTTGATCGCAGGCAAGCCCGCAGGCGCCACTGCGCAGCTCCACACCCTTCTACCCGTTTCCGCAACAGCTCCCTCTTCGTTCAACGCCGCCGACGGCTGTTCAACATCACTGCCACACCCATTGTATCCTTCCAACACACTACACAATGGTTGGCCTCACATCTGCCGCCGGTGTCGTTGGCTTCCTCTCTGAGCCGGACCCAGCCCTACGCTCGTTCGCTCTCCAGCGCCTAAACGAGGAGATTGACCTGCTCTGGCCAGAAGTCGCGGGTTCTGTCAGTCAAATGTAAGTAGCTCATACGTGCTACGATGACACCAGGCTGGGCAATCGCCGTCAGAATACAGCTGCTAACAGTGGTGCGTCATAGTGAGGCCCTCTACGAAGATGACTCGTTTCCGGAGCGAGAGCTTGCGGCTCTGGTAGCGGCAAAGGTATACTACCAGCTGCAAGAGTACAATGAGAGCATGGTCTTCGCGCTGGGTGCGGGCAAGCTCTTTGACATCCACAAAGCCGCCGAGTTCGAGGAGACGATACTAGGTAAGGCATCATCATCCTTGGGGCAATCTGTCTACCCATGCCTCTTCTTGCTACGGCTCCGGGAATGTCATTGTTATCATACAAGGACCGCTGGCTGACTTGCTTTTTCTAGCCAAATGCTTAGATACGTACATCGCGCTGTCTGTCATGCACAACCCACCCACACCGGTCAGCAAGGCGAGCCAGGCTCCTCCTCAGCTCAGCACATCGTTCTCCGGAAATGCGGCGGGAGGTGCCAGCACTTCAGCTAGCTTGGCATCGCCGATAACGCCCTTCTCCCAGTCCGCGTTACCATCTAAGTCCCTCCTCTCCAGGGAAGACTCGTCCACGTTCGACCCAACGGTACCTGGAGGTGGCAATGCAGGCGTACCTGGAGCACACCCCACCCCGATGGTACTACAGCGAAATGTGCAAAAGAACCTCCACAGCACCGTACGACGGATATTTGAGAGCTGCTACGAGAGTGGCAACTACAAACAGGTCGTAGGGATTGCAATTGAGGCGCGGAATCTCGAGGTCTTGCGCGAGGCGATCGTTCGAGCAAGCCAGGATGGAAAGAAGCAAGGCAAGAAGCCTGCACAACCCTCCGCGCAAAGCGAAGACTTGATGGAGTATGTCCTCGACATTTGCATGAACGTGGTACAGGAACGTGGCCTAAGGAACGAGATTCTTCGCCTGATTCTGGACCTACTCAACGACGACCAGATACCAAACCCCGATTACTTCTCCATCGCCAAGTGCGTCGTTTACCTCAACCAGCACGCCCTCGCTTCGAAGCTCATTCGGCAACTTATCGAGCGAGGCGACGACAAATCGCGTGCTGTCGCATACCAGATCTCCTTTGATCTCTACGAGAACGGTACACAAGAGTTTTTGAGGAAGGTCATGGAAGAGCTCCCAGCAGCTGAAAAGGACGAGGCCGGCACCGAGGGAGATGCTCAGAAAAACGAGGCAGGCGAATCGGACTCACTGCTCGCGAACGCAGACACAAGCAATTCAAAGGAGTCAGAGTCGACGGAGGGGCAGCAGAAGATCTTCAACTCCGTCCGCCATATCCTCCGGGGAACAAAGAGCATCGAGCTGAACCTAGAATTCCTCTACAGGAATAACCGTACGGACAAGGCTGTGTTGAACAAGGTCCGCGACAGCTTGGAGGCCAGGAACTCGATTTTCCACTCCAGTGTCACATTTGCGAACGCTTTCATGAATGCAGGCACTACTAATGACACATTCTTCCGAGAGAACCTGGAGTGGTTAGGCAAGGCAGTCAACTGGTCAAAGTTCTCAGCAACTGCGGCTCTGGGTGTTATTCACCGCGGAAATATCACTCAGGGACAGAAGCTCCTTGAGCCTTACCTACCCAAAGACAGTGTTTCGTCAGGCTCCCACTACGAGCAAGGTGGATCATTGTATGCTCTTGGTCTGATTTACGCCAACCATGGAAGCAACGTGCTCGATTTGCTTCTGAAGCAGTTCCAGAATGCGACTGAGGAAGTCATCCAGCACGGTGGTGCGCTCGGTCTTGGTGTTGCCGGCATGGCTACTGGCTCTGAGGAGATTTTTGAGGCGTTCAAGAGCGTTCTTTACACCGACTCCGCCATCAACGGTGAGGCCGTTGGTCTCTCCATGGGTCTTGTCATGCTCGGCACTGGTAACATCAAGGCGCTCGAGGATATGATTCAATACGCACACGACACACAGCACGAGAAGATCGTCCGAGGTCTTGCCATGGGCATGGCGCTCATCATGTACGGACGACAAGAGGCTGCTGATGAGCTTATCAACGGTCTCCTCGATGACCCGGACCCAACCCTGCGCTACGGAGGAATCATGACCATCGCTTTGGCATACTGTGGCACAGGTAGCAATAAGGCTGTGCGGAGGTTGTTGCACGTGGCAGTTAGCGATGTAAGCGACGACGTCCGACGAGTTGCTGTCATGAGCTTGGGCTTCATCCTTTTCCGAAAGCCGGGCAGCGTTCCACGCATGGTCGAGCTCCTTGCGGAGTCTTACAACCCTCACGTTCGATACGGAGCCACCATGGCTCTTGGTATTGCGTGTGCCGGAACTGGTCTTCCTGAGGCTGTCGATCTCCTCGAGCCTATGATGAAGGACTCGACCGATTTCGTTCGTCAAGGTGCTTTGATCGCGCTGTCCATGATTATGGTGCAGCAGAATGAGGCCATGAACCCCAAGGTTGCATCAATCCGAAAGCAGCTTGCAAAGGTTGTTGGCGACCGTCACGAAGACGCCATGGCCAAGTTCGGATGCGCTCTCGCTCTCGGCATCATTGATGCTGGAGGCCGAAACTGCACAATCGGTTTGCAGACACCCACCGGTAACCTCAACATGGCCGCTATTGTTGGTATGGCCGTCTTCACCCAGTATTGGTACTGGTTCCCTTTGACACACTTCCTGTCTCTCAGCTTTACCCCGACGGCCGTCATCGGTCTGGACCAAGAGCTGGATATCCCGTCGTTCAAGTTCCACAGCAACACTAGGCCGAGCATGTTCGACTACCCACCAGACGCGGAGGTAAAGGCAGAGGAGGCACCTGAGAAGATCAAGACCGCGGTCCTGTCAACCACAGCTCAAGATAAGCGACGAAGAATGGTCAAGGAGCGCCAAAAGCGAAGGGAGAGCATGGACGTCGACCATACTCCTACCACACCAAAGCCATCTGGTGATGACGATAAGATGGACGTTGACGAAGACTCTAAGAAGGAAGATGCTGAGAAGGCCGAGGGGGCGCAGGCTGTCGAGTCGCAGAAAAAGAAGGCAGAGAAGGAGAAGGTTGGCTACGAGCTGGAGAACATGTCGCGTGTGCTGCCGCCGCAGACCAAGTACATCAGCTTCCCAAGCGAACGATATGTTCCAGTAAAGAAGGTTAGTCGTAGACACCCCATATGCAATCGGGGCCTGAAGCTAACTCATCCTCAGCCAACTCTCGGTGTCATTCTTCTCACGGACACAAGGCCTTCGGAACCCAAGACGCTCCTTGAGCTCAAGGTCAAGAAGGCTGCACCAGCACCAGCTCCTGGTGCCTCAGGCTCCTTGGGCGAACAAGCACCTGAAGGCGTATCGGTTACAACTGCTGCAGCCCCCGTCAATGACAACATGGTGTACGAGGGCGAAGCCGAGGCCTCAGCTCCTGGTGAGTTCGTCTACGAATCAGACACCAACCCAGACGACGACGAATAGCACTCGGAAGAGGAATCGGATGAGCAATGAGTGGTATGTTCATCGCCGATTAATATACTGGACTTGTGTGTCGCGGTGGAGGGAGGTAGCGTTTGCATTCATCACAGGTTATAGGGAGGCTTGTAGAGTCACCTTTCCCCATTGCCTACTTTAGACTAAGGATGCATGTATAATAACCAGAGGTTTTATCTTTGACATTTGTGTTTCAGAGTGCTTCATATGAGTGATCTGTCCGATAAGACTCAGTTGGCTTCTAGAACCAACCCGGGGTCCTGGGTTGTAGATTCGAGCCATCATCACACGACGCGTAGATCTTGGAGGCTTCAGGGGCCGCTCGTATAACATGGGCGTCATGTCGGCAATGGTGGTGGGATGTCAATATGAATATATGAAGGCTAGAGCTGTGGCGAGCGGAGTCGATATTGTCCCAGAGCGGAGTCGGCATGCAGATCATATGCAAGCTGCTTGAGATTTCGCAAAGATACGGGATTTTTGTTTAGGATCGCGAGCCGGAGCTGAACAATGCTTTGTGAAGGAAATAAAAGCATTCAGTCCGACGGTCGCTCTTTCCCGGATTCTCGGACCGCTAGCTTGGTCCAGGGTGCGGAGACGGCTGGCAACAGGCGCGTGTTCTAGGCACTTACTTCATCTTCCATCCACGGCGGGCACCTCGTCGCCACAAACCATGGCATTCAGCAATGCAGATAGTATATGGGCGATCTTATTTATGGAGCACTACAGA
The DNA here is from genome assembly GCA_029100535.1 of Stemphylium beticola. NCBI lineage: Eukaryota > Fungi > Ascomycota > Dothideomycetes > Pleosporales > Pleosporaceae > Stemphylium > Stemphylium beticola. Next base: position 249,284 of record JARBXR010000005.1, on the reverse strand, counting down.
ACAATGGCTCTGGAGTTCGTAAGGGCTCGTGACAGCGTGCTGATCGCCGTCCTGCATCAAAGAGTAAAGACAGGGAGTTGCAAGGCGAAGGATGTAGCGTGGGACACAAGGTGGCCTGAAAGGTTGGTTTCTCCTTATATTCTTCCAGACGAACAGCCGAGGGTCTTGGTTTCTGATAGCGGAGTATAGCCACATTCGGGTATAGAATGCCCTTCCACCAACACGCAAGGCCTTGGCTCCACCAACACACTCGCCATGAAATACAGTCAGACAATACAAGCAAAACGCATAAGCTGGATTCCACTCAATACGAGAACGTCGAGTAGACTGTCTTCCACATCTGCAAGCCTTCTCATCTTACGCTCTTTACCCCAGGCTTCCAATCGGACGTCTAAGCGAAGGCTTGCATTTGCGCATATACCCGGGTCATCATGCGCCAACCAGCTGCGGACAGAGAACGGGCGCCGCGGAATACTCTCCCTTGCAAACAGTGCCACTGAAGCTGCGCTTTATGAGCTGGGGTCCGGTAGGTTGGTTCTCTTACTGGTGGCGACATACCCTATCTGGAAACAGCCTTGGGTCGCGTGGATGCGTCGTCGATTTAAATTATATTACTGGGTTCCACCACGCGCGCCCCAGATTCTTTCTCCGCGTTCCTGCTTCTCTTGTGCTTGGTGCGCGGACCATGCTTTCCAGTTCCTCGGGCGTGAAGACGACTTTGTTGTTTCGTTTATTCGCCTCATCATTCAACAATACCGTTATTGTTGTTGTCGTCGTCGTAAGTATTTTGGCTTCCTGTGAGGAGGATGGATCACCGACACGAGAGGGATGTGCATACTTCGCATACAGAACGCAGTAATGGCACGACGCAGATCCGCCAGGTTCAGAATGTTGCTTTTGCCGATGCTACGGCAAAGGCTAATGTCAGGCCATGGACAAAGGCCATGTTCAAGGTTTGGGTTACACGGAGACTTGTTTGGCTTGTACATGGGGAACTGACGGTGATGCTAGTTGTATCTCTGTCTCTTCATCGCTACGCTAAATTCGTGCATCAATGGATACGATGGGTCGCTCATGGGCGCGATCAATAGTTATCATCAGTACCGCTCGTACTTTGGCTTCAACATCGATGAGGGTACGCCGACGACTGGAATCGTTTACGCTATATATACCATCGGCAACTTGGTTGGATCGTTTGTAGCTGGACCCGCGACAGATTTCCGAGGACGCAAATGGGGAATGTTTATTGGAACCTCGATCATCATCATCGGTGCTTGTATCCAAGCAACATGCGTCAACCTTGGTGGTTTCATGGGCGGTCGCTTTGTGCTTGGCTTCGGCGTCGCCATCACATCGACAGCCGGTCCCGCTTATGTGTCTGAGATGGCGCATCCTTCCTATCGTGGTGTTTGCACAGGTATCTTCAACACTTTCTGGTACGTGGGCGGTATCCCCGGCTCCTTCGTGCCCTATGGAACGAGCAACATAGCTGGTACGCAGTCCTGGCGCATCCCAATATGGCTCCAATTGATCTTTGCGGGTATCGTATTTACGTGCTCACCTTTTCTGCCGGAAACGCCTCGCTGGTTAGTAATGAAAATATACGTGCTGATTATGAGACAAATACTGACTTGTTACATCAAGGCTGATCGCCAATGACCGCCACGAAGAAGCTTTAGATACGATGGCACGCCTCCATGGCGAGGGGAACCGCGACTCCCCCATCGTTAAACTCGAATACAAGGAAATGGTCGAAGATATTAGCGTCACAGGCTCGGACAAGCGCTGGTGGGACTACCGCGAACTCTTCAACTCGCGCGAAGCCCGCTACAGAACCATGCTCGTACTCGCCATGGCATTTTTCGGTCAATGGTCTGGAAACGGGCCCGTATCTTATTACTATCCGACTATGCTCCAAGGTGCAGGTATAAACAACAACCACACTCGCCTTCTTTACAACGGAATGCAAAACGTCGTATCCTTCAGCGGCGCAATCTTCGGCGCAATATACACAGATTCCTGGGGCCGCCGCCCTCAACTCCTCGTCTCGACCGCTCTACTGGTCGGCGTATTCGCTATCGTTTGCGCCCTCGTCGCTACGAATCTCAAAACGGGTCCCGACGGCAAGCCCGTCTACCTCAGCGACAATCGCACGCCTGAGATCAAGAGGCCAGGCCAAGCCAAAGCCGTCATCGCCTTTGTCTTCATCTGCGGTTTCATCTATAGCGTGGGATATACGCCGTTGCAGCAGTTGTATCCGGTGGAATGCCTACGATACGAGTCTAGGGCCAAAGGCATGGCGTTTTACAATTTCTGGGTCAATATTGCAAATTTCTACAATACTTTTGTTACGGGGATTGCATTTTCGGGGGCGGGTTGGAAGGTATGTGATTCTATTCATTCGTCCTCGTCTCTTCTCCTCATCGCTGTTTTTCCAGGCATCTGCCACACACTCCGCCGTTTCTTTCCCCGAACAAGAAACATGGTTAAAGAAGGAGATGTTCTAACGAGATATGATTGCAGTACTACTTCCTCTTCATCTTCTGGGACATGTTCGAATTCGTCTTCATCTACTTCTTCTTCGTGGAGACGCGGCGCCGCACCCTCGAGGAAATCAGCGAAATCTTCAACGCGAAGAAACCTGTTCAACACTCCCTCAATAAAACCCGCATCATCATGCATGGCAACGGCAGGGGCGTCACCGAGATGCTGGATAAAGAGGAGTTGGTCGTTGAGAGGGACTTTGGCATTAGCGGTCATGGTGGCGGCGGCGGCGGCATGGAGGGGTTTAGGGGGGAAGAGGAGGAGATGGAGAGAGAAGCGGAGCATAGGAGGGAGAGGGATAGTGGGGGTAGTGAGGGGAGGCTTGTCGATGGGAGAGATGCGTTGAGAGATCGGGCTATGGGTATGGGGAGGGGGAGTGTGGAGAGTGAGATGAGGGAGAGAGATGGAGAGGGAAGGTATGAGATGACTGGTTCGGGGAGAAGAGGAGCAGGGTATGGGTCTTCTTAGTCTTCTATCTTACCGAATTTTAAGAATTTAATCTCTTCTTTTTCAAGTATTGAAATGGGCTTACAGGTATCTGGGAGTGCTGGTCGGACTGTATCAAGTTAGTTCAATCTCCAGACTACACACAGACTTTGGTAAGTATAGGTTCAACGCCGAAGAGTATAAACTCGCAAACACCATACAATGCATTTCATCTATAGGGTATTACATGTCAATCCATATCCTCAAGATCCCCATCCGCAGCCTTGGGTGCCTGTTCCTCACTAACCATAATTCCCACCATACACTCGCCCAGCATATTCTCCCAATTAACCCAAGGATGCACCTCCATGAACAGCTTCGTCCCATCTTTGCCCGCAGCTCTCCTTAATTCGCCCTCCCCACCCGGATGGAACGGCAGATACGGGGAGATATTATACACCTTGCCCTGATAGCTCGACCACGCAGGCTTGCCTTTACGCCCATTCTTCTCCTTGAGCATGGCAGGTGTAACGCGAATCATGAAATCCACACCAGACAGGTTCTTGCCTGATTTCTGCAGGTAGGCCCAGTCGAGGGGCGAGTGGCCAGGCGACAGGAGTACTTTGCCTCGCGCATTTGGTGTCTTGACGGCGGGGCCTGCGCTGGGTGGGACTCCGAGACCGCCGTTTGACGTGGGCGGGCCTCGATTCGGAAGCGGTCCGCGGTTCGGAAGAGGACCGGTTGTGGGTACGCGCATAAACTGCGAGGACGATGTGTTGGGGAGGGGGCGGAGACTGGATGCTGCGACTCGTGGTGGTGCCATGAGAGACGTGGTGGGTTTGGGCGGCGGCGCCATGAGGGTTGGCTTGCTGGGTGGGGCCATGGAAGATGGAGAGGGCGCTTTTGAAGCTCTCTGTGCTGAGTTCATGGCGGGGAACGAGGGCGGTGGTAGGTTGTCTTCTTCATCTTCATCTGAGCTTTCGTGGTCGTTGAGCGTAAAGGATGGGACTGCGGGTGCATTCTCTTCGGGTTTCGGCAGCGCCTTTGGTGTAGACTCCGGTGAGGGAGTTTTTGTGGCCCTATCTTCTGGTTTATGCCTTGCTGAAGACTGCAGCTCTATGCGCGGCTCTGGAGCCGGGGTGTGGTTCTCTTTGTCGCCATGCTGCGACTTCTCAGGTATCGTACGCGCTCTTGGCTGCGTGGCGCGAGTAAGGAAGGCAAGCCATGTCGACGGGGGCCGTTGGTAAACCAGAAAAGAGAGCGACAAGGCAAAAATGGAGAGAGCAACGAGCATATCTTGTCTGTAAGGAGCGAATGTGACTGGACCCCGGAGGATTGTGAAGAGCGGAACCAGAGTCCAGGCTTCATGCGCATCCAGGGTTTGTAGGGCTGAGCGAGCTGACGCTAGCCGTCGATGACTTCACGCGCGCCGCATGCCGTCACGCCTCGGAACATTTCATGTCAGAGTTGCTCTACTTTTTTTCCGTGGGTATCGCGAAGGCATTCGAATTGCTGACTAGATAGAATTGTCTCCTTGTGCAATCACGGTTACGCGACTCTATAAAGCCGCGTCTCTCTCTGCCCCACCACCCCTCCATCAACCGCAATCGGAAGCTTGCGACCCTGAGGCTCTGCCAGACCAACGCGCTACACTCCAACGCAACAATATGGCGACCGAAACAGCAAGCTTGCCTGAGGGCATATTCTCCCTACTGGATACTGATCTGTACAAGCTGACTATGCAATGTTGCATACTGAAGTTCTTCCCGGACGTATCAGTCACATATGGCTTCACCAACCGCACACCTGATAAGAAGCTCAGTCGCGCAGCTTTCAAATGGCTGCAAGCCCAAGTAGATAGTTGGTATAGTCATTGTCATAGTCGTGCGCTCGCTAACCTCTTTAAGAACTCGAGAACGTGGCGGTTTCCGACGATGAACTCAACTTCCTCAAGAACACTTGCCCCTACCTGAACGCGCAATACCTACATTTCCTCTCTACCTTCCGCCTCAAGCCCTCGAAACAGCTCAGGTTATCTTTTACCCCTACAAACGACACGGATTCAGACAGCGACCACGGCGACTTTCACATTCACACCGAAGGCTTATGGCTAGACACCATCTTGTATGAGATTCCGTTACTGGCGCTCGTCAGCGAGGCATACTTCAAGTTTGTCGAGACAGACTGGAGTCATGCAGGCCAGGTGGACAAGGCATACCACAAGGGAAAGAGACTGTTGGAGGAAGGCTGCATCTTCTCAGAGTTTGGCTCTAGGAGGCGACGAGACTACTACACACAGGATCTCGTGCTGCAAGGTCTGCGCCGGGCAGCTGACGAGGGTGCCAAGTTGGGGTGGAAGGGCAAGCTTTCGGGAACAAGCAACGTTCACTTCGCTATGAAGCACGGCCTCGTCCCCGTAGGCACTGTGGCGCATGAGTGGTTCATGGGCGTAGCTGCCATTACGAACAACTACGAGAGTGCAAACGAGACTGCCTTGGAATATTGGACGGCCACTTTTGGCGCTGGGGTGTTGAGTATTGCACTCACAGACACCTTTGGCACACCTGCATTCCTCAGGGCTTTCAAGAAGCAAATACCTCGCGTCACCACGGCTATTCCGGGAGGCGGTACCACGCTGGCTTCAGCAGGTGACACGACCAAGAATGACGCAGTCGAGACCATGGCCTCGACGAAGCCACCCATTCAGGCACCGTACGATGGAAATCTTGGATCACGACAGACGTATGCCGAAGTGTTTGCCGGCGTGCGCCAGGATTCGGGTGATCCTTTGGACTTTATCAGGATGATGCGCGAGTTCTATGACCAGGAAGGCATCAAGGACAAGAAGACGATTGTGTTTTCCGACTCGCTGAACCTAGAACTTTGCTTCAAGTACAAGAAGGCGGCAGAAGAACAGGGATTCCAGCCAACTTTCGGTGTGGGTACATTCTTGACGAGTAAGTGTGCAGGATGAGGTAGTGGCTGGGTGCACGACTGACGAGGACAGATGATTTTGTGGAAGAATCGACGGGAAACAAGTCTGTGCCCTTGAACATTGTGATCAAGATTGCCTCTGCTGAGGGTCGTCACGCTGTCAAGATCAGCGACAATGCTGGCAAGAACACTGGAGACAAGGCGACGGTCGATGAGGTCAAGCAGCGTCTTGGCTATCAAGAAAAGTCGTGGGCTGGTGGAGACGAGCGGACACGATGGGGTAGTACGGGCCAGGCAGCAAATTAAGAAATTTGCCGTGTAGATGGGCTGGGTACGCTCTGGTCGGGTTTTGGGTCTAGCGATTTGCTTGTGCCTTGGGCGGCAATGTTAGAAGACGTGGACAGGCAAGGCTCGAGTGGAGGCGTTCCGAAGCTGAGATGCACACTGCAAGGCTGAGTCTAGTACAGACCCTGGATTTGCGAAGATGGCCACGGGCTGCGTAAGCCGCCACTCTTCAGACCGAAGGATGTTGGGGGCCACCGCGGGGCCGCCGCGGGGGGCAAGGTAGACAATATAGCGTAAGGCTTGCGAAGAGTGAAAGTAAGTCCTGTTGAAGAGGATAATGGCCTTCTAGAACGCTAGGGCAGCTCTTGTGTATGCCATTTTTAGAGTGATGCTAGCTAGACCAGCTGCGCCGCTGCGGGCCAACCGTCGAGGACGCGCCGCTTTTTTTGCTGACAAGAGGAGAACTTGGCTCAATAGGGCTAGTGCAGGCGCCTCCTGCATCTTTGGTGATCCACCCTCACGCTCAGCCCCAGGAAACTCTCTCGACTCTGAAACGCTTTTATCTTCGACTGCAGCCTTCCTCAGCATTGATTCGAGCTTAAGCGCGTCTGGCATCAATTCACCTATTACACTAGCATCCCGTCAACGGCCGTTTGAGTCTTACTTTGCGCGTTTACAGTTGCTTGTCTCAGGAGTCTTCACGTCCACCCATACCACACAGGCCCTGTTTCAGAAATGAGCGTAAGTCCCTTCTCTATCATACAGCCCGGTCCATCGCACACTCCTATCACCAACTTTCCACTACACGTACACGCACCCATCTACCACCTCCGCTGACCATGGCTGCTGCCGACCAACAGTACGGAAACAAAGGCTACGGCCAGATAGGATCCTATGGCGGTAACCCGTATGATGCGCGAGACCAAAGCCCTGCAGGCTACAACAACTACGACGACCGTAGGTTGCTTTTGCCTGCGCATGCGACGTCCATCTAACACAGCCCAGGCGATGTAGAGATGCAATCCTACCCTGGCGCCAGCGCCGCCGACCCCAACGCCATCCTCAACGAATGCCGCGAAGTCGACCGCGCTCTCGACGACCTCGATGCGCAGCTCAACAACCTCGACCGCGTCTTCAGGCAATCCCTCGCCCGTCCAGACATGCCCTCGGGCGAGATCAACAACCTCAGTTCGCAGGTCATGACCGGTTACCGCGCCCTCGTCACCCGTGTCAAGAACATCAAGTCGAAGCCCGACTCTGGCCACCCCAGGAACGCTCCCCAAGTTGGCAAGGTCGATCGTCGGTTGAAGGCGACCATTAACAGGTATCAAACACTCGAGTCGGAATTTCGAAGGGATTCGCAGGCTGCTGCCGAGCGCCAATACCGCATTGTGCGCCCAGATGCCACCGACGACGAGGTGCGCGAGGCTGTGTCAGACCCTGATGCTCCCATCTTCCAGCAGGCTGTAAGTTTCCCCACTGCCACCAACACTCCGCAATGCTTACACCTTCTAGCTCCTTAACTCTGACCGCCGCGGCCAAGCCTCGTCCACCCTGCGCAACGTCAAGGAGCGACATGAGGCCATTCAAAACATAGAACGTCAAATGGTGGAGCTCGCACAGTTGTTCCAAGATCTCGACCAAATTGTCCAGGAGCAAGAACCGCTTGTTGCCAACATTGAGCAAAAGGGCGAGGAGATCAACGACAACGTCAAGGCCGCCAACGTTGAGATTGACGGCGCCATCGACAAGGCCCGTAGCCGTAACCGCAAGAAGTGGTGGTGTGTACTCATTGCTCTCATCATCATTATCATTATTGTCGTCGTCGCCGTCGTCGTCACTCAAATCAACAAGGGTGCCACAAACGCCACCACGTAATAATGGCGCGAAACCTCCTGCGTCGCCATTCCCATGCGACACGGCGCAGCGCAACGGCGCACTCAACGACTATACCCACATCCACCGTCTCCTTCTGTCCTTATTAGTCTTTTTAAAAAGGCTGGTTCCATACACTGTGTAATACGCCCCTCGGTGGATCAGCATACACCCACCTCTCTACCGTCATCTTTCCCTTGGCCAGGAAAATCTGTCTATTAGTGTTCCCTTTGTGGCGCTTAGCGGCGTCTTCTATTCTCAGCGACTTTTGTCGGCTGTTTTTGTTTTGTTAGCGATGGCTGGATTGCATCGCAAGTTGCCTGATGGTTATTTTAGAAGTTGGCCTGCGAGCCATGATCGAATAAAGAGAGTTTCAAACACCTAGTCGCATCTCACCGCTGTGTCGGCCCTGATCACCTATCATGGCGAAGCAACCTCAAGCACCGGTTGGCCGCAATCTCCATTCGGCGCAAGCAATCAATTCCTGTGGAGACCCGTGCTGGTATTTCCCCTCGGGTGACGTGTGGTAATATAGGCATGTCCCACACTAAATCTCAAAGTAATCTAAATGGTACAATATACCGAGTTAAAATCCGGGGTAAAGCGCCATCTACCGATTCTTTAACCACTTGGAAACACTGGACCGCAAAGTCATTTATTCTGGAAACAAGCACAGAGTAAGCATAGCACTATGCCTTTACAGGTACGGAAGGGAAAGCTTGGGCAGATGTCCTACGATGCATAAATATACCGGTATCCATCCAGCCGCTTCTTTGGAATCCCATCAGACTTGCTATCTCGTTCACAACATCCGAGCAAGAACAATGTTTCGCCAAACCGCCATCTTTGCCCTCGCTCTCGCGACACCGGCCATTGCCCAGGTGACAGAAGGGTTTGAAAACGGATGGGACCAAACTGCATGGCCAACCTATGCCCCAGACTGTAGTCAAGGCGGTAAAGTCACCTTGGACAGCTCAACGGCGCATACGGGCAAGAACTCAATCCGCGTCGACGGCGCAGGAGGTTTCTGTGGCCATATCTTCGTCGGCACGACCAAGGTCCCATCTGGAGACGTCTACGTGCGAACCTACCTGTACGTCCCTCTCCCTATCCACCCCACGCCTCTATATCCCCAACAACTAACCCCTTCTCCAGCAAAGCAAGCAAAGCCCTAACCGATGCCCACGTAACCTTCATCACGATGCCAGACTCGGCCCAAGGCGCAAAGAAACACCTCCGCATCGGCGGCCAATCCAAGATCCTAATGTACAACCGCGAAACTGACGACGCCACACTACCTGATCTATCCCCCAACGGCATCGCCGCCTCCAAGCCGCTGCCCACGAATGCATGGACGTGCTTCGAGTACCATCTCGGCACCGACGGTAGCGTGGAGACGTGGCTAAATAATGCGACGGTGGCTGGGTTGACGGTGGGAGGCGGGGTGCAGAATCCCAATGCGGGGCAGTGGACAAGGAGTAGTATCAAGCCTAAGATTACCGGTGTTTATTTTGGCTGGGAGAGTTATGGCGGCGATACGAATACGATTTGGTATGATGATGTTGTTGTTAGTGGGGAGAGGGTTGGGTGTTAGGGTGTACGGGGAGACAGCGGGATGTCTCCTTGAGATCTATGTAGATGAATTCTGAACTGAGATGAGTGGGGAAAGGGTTTGCTTGTTTTCCTGCATGAAAGGGATGACTATGCTCTTACATCTACATAGTGGATCTGGTGGATATGAGTGGGAGGTAAACTTGAACATAGACCACTGGTTCCAGCCCTGTGATTAGCCGGGTGTTCAAAGACAATGCTTCCGTGCTGTATAGTAACCCATGCTTACTACAAGCTACTGCGGGAGACTTGCGCTATCTGTACGTGTAATGCATTTCACACGGCCTCTCTCGACGTCCACATGAATACCCCGCTTATTTACTTCTTGCCAAACTAAGCTAAGAGCTTCTCCACTAAATCTTTCACTCAAAAAAAGCACCGCCAACTCGACAATCGAGGCAAGCGTCTGCAGAGTAAGAGATATGTTTGCATCACATGTCGCGCCTGGAGCACGTATTGGCATGAGCAAAAGAACGTCATGCTGATCTCAAGAGCATTCCGCCACGATCCAAGACCCAAGTCCATGTAAGCCCAGCTCTTCGATATACCTCCGCCGGTCCGATACCTTGAACGCTTGTTCCCCGCGCCCGTTGCGACGATGCTCACCAACGTTCCAACAGGCGTTCCCCATCAGCCATCACGCATTGTACCACCAAGGCTCCAATCCGCCGTCTCCCACCCCCTCCCTCGAGCAAGCATCGTCAAAATCGCGCAAGAATTGCATCACAATCCAAGTCTCACCCATCACCTGAGCATCCATATCTGCATCTCTCCAAGAAAATGGGCCGCATCGCAGCCCCCTTGGCGCAGCATGGTATCTTGTAGACGATTCTTCCTACCCAAAGGGTGCAAGCTAGACCAGGCTGGGGGTGGTGCAGAGGTGGCTCTGCGACCAATAGCCCAGGATGCGATTCCTTGGAAGGCTTACGACAACGCCAACTTGGCATTGAGCGCAGGACACGCGCAGCGCGCCACCCGTTATCCTTCTGATGCGAATTTGCATTTTCAGCTGCATATGCAAGCGGTGAGCGAGAATGCCAAACCAAAGCAAATCAGCCGTCCTTGGCTTTGTACGGGATCCATGCACGTGCCGTCTCACATGTCCTCCTCCCGTCGCTTGGTGAACATGGTGCGTGGGTTGTTTTAGTACGGAAGAGTACGAATGAGCTGCCGCCGGCACCTCGTCCTGGTCCTCCCTAGGTTGGCTGCTGAGTGAGCACGTGCAAGTCCCGCGGTGAGCTTAGCTTCGATCTTGCCATCTTGGTACCCTTGGTCTCGCGGTGCGCATGAGGTGGGGAATGCAAGCGTGATGTTGCGGCATGGTGTTGGAAACCAAGAGAATGTTATCTTGCGCAGGGCGCAACGCCTAGAGCTGGGCCTGGGCTCTCGGGGAATTTTTAATAGCGCTTCCCTTTTCCCTTGATCGCTCGGGTGACCGTTGGTTCGTGTTGCTCTGCTTTGTTTGATTGGGATCTGCTCTTGTTGTAGCGCTTATATATATTCTTCTGGAGTTGAGCCCTCTTCCCTCCGCTTTGTTTTGTGGGGAAAATCTGGGGCAACGATTACGATTACAACAACAATCGGTTCAGTGGGCATCTCCGCGTGAGAGAGATAGAGAGAGAAAGATATGTCTTCGACTTTTTCCTCCGCGGGCGCGATGCCTACGGAGCCTGTCAAGGCGCCGCCACAGGCCGGTATACTGGAGGGTGTTAATCCAGTGCACTTTGATGAGAACCATCCCATTATTCTGTTTATTGTTCAGGTAAGTCATGTTCAGCTACTTTGTTTACATCTCAATTTGGAAGAGCTAGTCTAGGTGGTTTTACGAAGATGGGATCTCATGGATGATTCCAAATTTCCTTTTTTCCACGGTCAAATCCTAGTCTCGCTATTCGTTTTCAGCCAAATCTCCATACCCTTCAATCACTCAAAACACTGCTTTGAAACCGCATCCACCGCCATCAATACCATGCTAACAGACCTCCTAGGCAGGCATAATAATCATCTTCTGCCGCCTCCTCAACTACCCTCTCTCCGCCATCCGCCAACCGCGCGTAATATCCGAAATTATCGGCGGCATCGTCCTAGGCCCCTCAGTCATGGGCCGGATCCCCGGCTTCCAAGAATCAATCTTCCCCCAGGAATCCATGACCAATCTGAACCTCGCCGCAAACCTCGGTCTCACCCTCTTCCTCTTCATCATTGGACTCGAAGTCGATTTGCGCTTCTTGCTCAGCAACTGGAAACCCGCCCTCAATGTCGGGCTGGCGAGTATGGCGGTGCCGTTTGCCCTAGGTTGCGCAATTGCTGTGGGTTTGTACAATGAGTTTAAGGATGAGGAGGGGACGGTAGATATTGACTTTTCGATTTATATGTTGTTTATTGGTGTGGCGATGGCGATTACGGTTAGTCTGGATTTTGCTCTGTTCGACCGGGGAAAATGCTGACTTGGCCTTAGGCTTTTCCCGTGCTTTGCCGTATTTTGACAGAGTTGAAATTGCTCATGACGCCGGTTGGTATCATTGTGCTATCGGCTGGTGTTGGCAACGACGTTGTGGGTAAGTGATAGCATACCAGAAAAGCTATTGGAAAACATCAAGACTGACACAGTTCTCAGGATGGATCCTCCTTGCTCTTTGCGTCGCACTTGTCAACGCGGGATCAGGGCTAACGGCACTCTGGGTTCTGCTCACGTGCGCGGGATACATGCTCTTCCTTGTCTACGTCGTTCGGCCGATATTCATCTACGTCCTGCGCCGATCCCGCGCGCTTCAAGATGGACCCAGTCAAGGCATCATCAGCCTTACTCTTCTGATAGCCCTCGGTTCAGCCTTCTTCACCGGAATCATCGGTGTCCACCCTATCTTCGGAGCCTTCATGGCTGGTTTGATCTGCCCCCACGAAGGAGGGTTTGCTATCAAGGTTGCTGAGAAGATTGAGGATTTGATCGGAGCTCTGTTTCTACCCTTGTACTTTACTCTCTCGGGGCTGAACACCAATATCGGCCTCTTGGATTCCGGCATCGTATGGGCTTACGTTATTGGAGTTGTGGCTGTGGCGTTCTTCTCCAAGTTCATAAGTGCTGCAATCGCGGCGAGGGGCAGCAAGATGTTGTGGCGAGAATGCTTTGCTGTTGGGTCACTGATGAGTTGTAAGGGTTTGGTAGAACTCATCGTCTTGGTAAGCACACCCTTCCTCCTGGCATACTGAATGTGAGAACTGACAATTGCAGAACATTGGACTCAACGCCAAGATCCTCAGTACGCGAACCTTCACCATCTTTGTCGTGATGGCGCTCGTTACGACATTCCTCTCATCTCCGCTCACAATGTACTTTTACCCGGCGTCTTACCAGAAGAAAGTCGAGGCATGGCGTCGCGGTGAAATCGACTGGGACACCGGAAAGCCCATAGAAGGCGCTGAAGGTACCGATGATACTATGCAATACGAAAAGATGGCCGCAGAGAAGATCGAAAAGATGACCGTTTACCTACGCCTCGACAGCATGCCCAACCTTCTGGCCTTCACCTCTCTCTTCGGCGGAACCACAGAGATCCCAGCACCAAAGATACATCCGTCTAAAGATGTCAGCAGCATAGGCAAGGAGACCGGTCAGGCTAGCCTACCAGATGCTGTTGTACCAGCCCGTCCCGTGGAAGCTTACGGTCTACGTCTCCTCAACCTGACAGACCGTGGATCATCCGTCATGCAAGTCTCCGAACTAGAATCCTACACTGCCTACGACCCCGTTGTAAACACGTTCCGCACCTTCGGACGCTTGCACAACCTAGCCGTCAGCGGCGAGGTTCTCGTAGTACCAGAGTCTTCTTTCGCCGAAACACTAGCCACGCGTGCATCGGAGTCGCAGTTCCTTGTCCTGCCGTGGAGTGAAACGGGTGGCATGTCCGAACAAGCCATCATCGAAGACAAAGGAACGAAGAACAAGCTTGCGGCGTCGACTTACAATACGTTTGTGCATGATACAATCGAGCACGCAAGTGTGCCTGTTGCCGTGCTTATCAACAAGAATTTTGGAGGCAGCAAGAACAAAGAGAGGTCGCGGAACAAGCTTACACGCACATATAGTAGCGTAAGTTTGGGTAGTGCAAGGGACAAAGCCGTCACGGCGCCCATTGCGGATAAGAGCCATCACGTTTTCTTTCCCTTCTTTGGGGGCAACGACGACAGAACTGCGCTGCGCTTGGTGCTGCAATTGGCCAAGAATCCGCAGGTTACGGCTACGATAGTATACTTTGATGTTCCTGACTCGGTTTGGGAGGCTCCTCTCACTACTACTACCTCAACGACGACAGCGCTAGGGAAGAATGGAGAAGTCACCACAGCGACGGAGGTGATGACGTCTCGCGAGCAGGATGCTGCTTTCTTCGCTTCTCTGCGTGCCTCGCTTCCTGCCGACCTGGCGAACCGCGTCGTCTTCGAAACTGTCACTTCTACCGCTCCCGTCACCGATGTCATAGCTCGCGCGAGCATTGAGGTTGGTCAGTCGCCAAAGAACGCTGGAGATCTCGTTGTGCTGGGAAGGAATGTGGCGAGGAACACGGCCCTTGATAGGGAAGGCAATACAGACGAGATCCGAAGCAGCTCGAGTGCTGCGGAAACTTTGGGCGTGCTCGCTGAGCGAGTTTGGGAAGGCAAGCTCGGGGCTAGTGTCCTGGTTGTTAAGGCAGGACTATAGAACCAGGCCCTGTAATGACGGCGCTTCGGTTGCTTGTAAAGAAGGGTAGCGTCATGAGCATTTCGTATAGCGTTTTCCATGGAATTGAATATCGAAGTATCCGTTTCACTACTGAACTCTGTATCAAGCCGTGCTCATCGTGATTAGACCCCCGACATGACTCCAGTCCCGCAGTGGCACTTGAAATGATCAACGACTGGGAGTCGTCACTCATGACGTTTCAGACCAGCTCATGATCGGGTCGTGCCGCTGGAATCAAAAGTGGTTCTTCAACCTTCTACCGGCTTCCACATGTTAGCGAGGATACTGTTAAAGGTTTATCCTGTCGGTATGCAAAATTCGGAGAAATTCTTGTTTCCGAGGTGGCTCGGTACACGCGGTTGACACAATATTAGTGGTACGTAATGTAGTCTCAATACTACCATCGGGTCCGCAGTAGAGTTTTCGAATCTAATCATTTCGGGCCATATGGTCTGCTCAGACCAGACCGAAGCTGTACACCGGGACCGGAGTAGCTTCACGAGCCAACATGGAGTGATGCCGGATTCGACACAACCCCAGATGCAAGGCCTCTCATCACAGTCCACGTACCCTGTCAGGGTTTGTGGTGGACGTAGCCGATGCTACATGGGGTCCGTGACTGAGCCAGGTATACGTCAGCTTTCCCCGGTCGTGCTGCCTGACTTTGCAGACGACTCGCAACCCGATGATTCACCAACTTGACGACTCTCTCAGAGACGTCACCTGGATGATCCCCGAGAAAAAAATGCTCAAGTAGATGACTACTGTAATGCCAAGATTCTGAGCCCACGGCGGGTCACAGGGGACGTGGAGATGTGAAAATATGAGAGCAAAGCCTTGCGTGACACGCATTTTCGGGATCGACCGGAGTGTAAGACGGCGATAGGAAAGATGAACAGAAGATATGCGGTGAAGGCGACTTGTGGAGCGGGACCGTTAGCAAGTGTGAAGAAATTCTGGGTATAGTGGAAGGATAAACATGTCTTGCCGCTCACATGTAGATCTGTGAGGGTTTTGATAGCAGCCGCAAGAGATGGGTCTGAAACGGTGGCTGAGCTGGAGGCTTGCTATCTCGCAGCCTAATGCCTGACCATCTTAAGGACCTTCTACTCCGAGTGCGATGAACAGAAGATCGGGTGGACTGCTCAGCCTTACAAAAGAGCAGTGTTGAAAAGAGGCGATCATGTTGGGGCCAGAAGATCGCATGCGAGTACGGAATCCAATGACGAGGCCGGTAAAGCCTTTGTCGCACACGTCGTAATCGGGTTATGACTTGCAGTCGATCCCGAAAAATACGCCACCGAAAGGCCCCGTGCCGTGCAATGCGCCTCGCGGTAATCCAGGGGCCTCACCGAGGACAACGCAAAAGTGCAAACATGGGCAGAGGGGATTAAGAGGTTCACGATGTCGACGACGAAGGTCATGGCGTTCTCGCTGTGTCTTCGGCAAATATTGCAAAGTACGATGTTCAACGGGCGTGGGCAGAGTTAGCAGTGGAGTCGCAGTGCAGACGGACGCGTGGCTAGCGAAAGATCAACGTCTCCACCACTCAGGCGTGCCGCAAAGGTAACCTTGATAGGGAAAATGGAAGGACAGGGGAGATTGAGTATCCAGTTCTCTCGCGACGGGGTACGATGGAGAAAGGCTCAGATTCAAGTGCGCGTACCCATGGTACCTATTGAGGACGTGTCGCGCCAACGCAGGTCTGCTCACTTGGAAGCGGACCCTAGGGCAGGCGGCCATGTAGGGCGATAACGTAATGTGAGAAGACTCGTCATGGCGACGTGAGGCCGCGAAGACGCAGACGCAGACGCAGATGCAGTAGCAGCAGCAGCAACAACAACAGGGCAAGGTTGGTGGTTGTGGTAGTGGCGGGCAGACGAAAAGGGACGACAACCAATATTTGGCAGCAAAGCTTGTGTAGCTTCGAGACTGCGCAAGGACAGCTTGGCGGGGCCGACGAAACAATTGACGATGGAGAGGGCGTTGTTGGTTGCGAGGCCGGGCGCCAAGACCGACGAATCTAGAGGTAAAGTGGTTCACGAAGATTGCGCAAGCTGCGGTGCGAATCTGCCACGCTTAGCGAAGCGTCGACGGCCCCTGCATGTGCGCGATGAGAGCTGGTGTGAGTTGCTTTGAGCGAGCACGGCGGAGTCGCAGAGCATCTCAGGGCAAAGCGAGGCCGAGCAACTTGGTCGCATGTGCAGCGCGGTCGAGTGCGCAAGCGGCAGGGTAATATGCTACGCTGATCTGACTGCTCTTGCGCGGTTGCAGGCCTCGGTCACGGATGGTCGGTGGTGTGGGTTCTAGACATGAGGAAGCCGCGACAGGGCCGCGTCAACCCGGCCGAATACGGTAAGCGCGAGTCGTCGCCCTCTTGCCCCATCCCTCAATCAATTACCCTCGTCCGCACCCGTCCAACACAGCGACACGACGACTTCCCGACGACGACAAAACGTCTCTAAGCGCTGCCTACCCCCAAGTCTGCACCGCATCAAGAGATTCTCTTGTCACCGCGCCCCCGGACACCACCACAGCAGCGCTTCCCAGAATACCTGCCTGTGGCTAACCGTCCTGCTGCGCCGCTGCATCATCGGGCTGTGCACTGCCAATCCGCAGCGCCTTGAGAGCACGCTATACACCACACACTCCCCCGACCAAGTCCACCCACTCCTCGACACTCCACGACAGCCCCCATCAACCACCACCCCCGCAACACCCCCTACCACCGCGCACAACGCCATTGCGACTGCAGCTCGCAATCGTCGACGATGGACTACAACAGCCGCGCTCCTCGCGCCGCCGAGCAAACCATGGACACTGACAAGCTCGCCGCCGACATGACAGAGCAGTTTCGACAGGTCCTCAGCCGGAAGCGAATGAACGAACTCACATCACGATCATCAACATCACGCTCCTCCTCGCCAGCGCCCCGTGATTTTGGAACCTCCCAACCGCCGCCATCGCAAGCCGCCCCGCCCACGTACGCCTCCATCAGGAACATTCCGCTCGTCCCAGAGGCCCCACGCGACGCACGATCTCTCCGCTTCAGGAACATGCTGCAGTCACTGTCCAACATGCCCGTGCGATGGGAAAACCCCGGCCTACTCGATGAAGCCCTTCGCGTCATCCCGCTCGAGCAAATTTACAACGAAGCTGAAGAGGAGAGCCAGATTCTGCAGGCCGAGGCCGAGAGCATGGCTGCCGGAAAGAAGGCTGCCTGGGGCTACCAAGACTGCGTTGTCCGAGCTCTCCTCCGATGGTTCAAGCGCTCTTTCTTCTCATGGGTCAACAACCCGCCCTGCTCGCGATGCTACTCACCAACCGTCGCCGTCGGCATCACACCACCACTCCCTGACGAACAAGCTCGCGGCGCCAACCAAGTCGAGGCCTACCGGTGTTCGCACGAAGGCTGCAAGAACTACGAGCGCTTCCCACGATACAATGACGCATTTGTTCTGCTCCAGACCCGAAAGGGACGGTGTGGCGAGTGGGCCAACTGCTTTAGTATGCTCTGCCGCGCTGTCGGGTCAAGAGTTCGCTGGGTCTGGAACGCCGAGGACCACGTGTGGACTGAAGTCTACTCTGTGCACCGCAAGCGATGGATCCATGTAGATGCCTGCGAAGAGGCATGGGACAAGCCCCGGCTATACACTGATGGTACGTTGCTTTTCGACACTTACAACCTCACATCGACTAACATGCTATTCAGGCTGGGGCAAGAAGCTCTCATACTGCATCGCCTTTTCAGCTGATGGTGCCATGGACGTCACTCGCCGATACGTCCGCGACGCTAAGCATGCCGCCGAGCGCAACCGCGCACCAGAGTCAGTCCTCCTTCACATCATGGACGAGATCCGAGCAACACGGCGAAGCAACATGTCCAAGCAGGACAAGTTCCGTCTGCAAGGCGAGGACATCCGCGAAGCCAAGGAGCTCCGCTCCGCCGTCATCTCATACATTGCAAACTCTGTTAGCAAGCTACGGCCCGAGGATATCATCAACGCCCAGGTCACCCGCCGATTGGACCCAGATGCTCAAAAAGCATTGGAAGGTCGCATGAGCGGAAACTCCCAATGGATACGGTCGCGCGGCGAGGGCGGTCAGCAACAGAACCAGCAAGACCCCCGAAACCAGCACCCTCGTTGAAACCGTTGGTTAACCCCACCAACCACCTTACACTCACTACACTACACCCGGTACCTTTCCATCGCCCCATGTCTACAACACTAGCCGAGCCCTGCGACAGTGCGCAGCACCTAGCTCTCGAGCATGCAGACCCCGATAGAAGCTAAGATACCCTTCCGACATCACCCCGCAACATTCGTTATGCGGACGACACTCCCGCCTGTACAACATAGAATCTGGGATTCATCGTCATTTGGATTCATTTGCGCTGGCGTTTAGGAGCAAGATTACACGAGACATAAGCGGTAACCTCTAATGTCTGCACCTACCTCAACAGAGGCCTTTCCTAGTTCTTTCTCGCATCACTTTGGCGACCAAGTCTTTTTCATCATCATTGCGGCACTGCATTCATCATTTTCACTTCTTTGCGTGTGCGCTGGGTTTTTGCGGCACTTTTATACCATTTCTGCATGTTTTGTTCACGATTTGCGATATTCTCCTATGTTTATTTCGTATGTTACGAGCATTTTTGGTCACTACGCACGACATATGGGCTTCACGTTTCCAAGCATTCAATTCAATGCTGGTACCTTTTTGGGATGGATGTGTTGTACACGCACGGGTGGTTGTGGGGATCCGCAGCAGGACGCTGATGTGTACGAGGGGTTGACGCGCGTCCGCAGTGCCCACCACGCAGAGCAGGCTGCACGATTAGTGCAAGCAATGCAAGATAGAAAATCAAAGCCAAGATTGGCGATGTTTCTGCAAACCACATGCTACCGTTACCTCCATGAGTGGTGTACTCCCGTGAAACTTTTCCGCTGAGGACGATCAGAGACGGTGGACGAAAGATTTGCGGGGACGCGCGTTTGAGGATACGCAGGTGGTCAAGACGATTGCGAAAAGATCACCAGGGTCCACCCGTCCTGCAGTCAAACGTCCACTCGGTACACGACAGATGTACCAGCAAAAACAAACAGTGGAAAAGCAAGCAAATGTCTGATTTGCACCATCAGATCGTCATAATTAAAGTGTTATTCCGCTCATGCACAAGACAGTGAACGACGCACCGAGTCATACGCGATCAGCATCTTGACAGGCGGGCCGTTCGTTTCTCCAGTTCTTACTCGATCTAGTTAAGGGATGCAGAGCAGGAAAAGAGCCACCTGCTAAAAATAACCCGAGGAAAGATTATAACCTGTCTGGCCTGAGCCAAGCGAGGCTTGGGGTCACGTTCGTCCCGCCATCGGCGTCCGTGTGTATGTTGCGGTCGGTCGTGGTGGTTGATGACGAGGAAGTTGGGAGGCTCTGCGACTGTGCCTCATAGCCACACGGCAGAGTTTTACTAGTAGCGAGATAGTGACATGAGTTTGGCCGTAAAGTGGTTCATGAAAAGCGCCGAATAGCTATGGCTTGGCAGAGCGCTCGAGGCTGGTCAAAGGTGGGTAACGCGGATGAGTGAAGGGCCGAGGTGCTGACGGTTGTCGTAGAGAGGTGAGGGCTGAAACGGCGTTTGAGGATTTGCCCTTCCTCTAATCATCAGGTTTTATTCCTGGAAATTTTGACATCATCGGGAAGAATGACTGCAAGCTACTACATTAGGACCATAGATGGTACCGAGCACTGAAGGTTGCCAGGTGAACAGCAACAGTGTCACAAGCGCGTCAGGCTTCCAAGATGCGGCCACCAACGATGGCTTGCGACGCCAGGGTCAAGTCAAGCACGTCGTCAGGCCTGACAACGCGCAGTCCTGCCGGCAGTGCTTTCACCAAGCAAAGACTAACTCTTACGCACCCATCTCCATCATGGTATAGTTGTGTCAGCACCCCAACCCACGTCAGTCGCAAGCTCACTGAGGCTGGTGAAGACTAAGCACGCCCGTTTTACTGGGGTCAGCCACTTAGATGCCGCCATGCACAGATCTCATGTTGGTAGGACACTTAGCTGTGTGGCCGCTCAGCCCCCCTTGGCTGGACGCATTTGCCTTACGCTTCAGCTGCCGGGTTTGTGTTCGAGGTGACTGTCTGTTCAAAAGCTGAAGACCGGCCTGTATTGGATTGTTGCACTCGCATTACATACCTTCGCTCGCTTGACGTTTGTGTTTTGTTATTTACTACGCCTCCGCCTTGTGATTCGTCGACGACGGTCGCCCGCACCATTTACAATCGCTACTTAGTCGGTTAACCGTGCTTCCTGGGTGACATCAGTCAGCACTGCTTGGCTCCCCAAACACTACAACACTACTCAACCCACACTCGAAAGAGTAGCCTTCACCACCGCAAATATGGGAAAAATTGGACGTTTCGCGTGTATCCTCACGCCTATGGTTCTTACCCTCGCATCTTTAATATGCTTTATCATTGTCATGATGGGTCAGACCCCATGGAAGGGCAACGACGCACCAGCGACAGCGACCGGGCGCGATCTGTACTTCTTCAAGGTACGTCTTCTCAATTTCGCATTAGCCTCACGGAGCCGTCCTTCTAACAGCATGAATAGGCGGATACAAGCAACATGACACTTGATTCTGACACCGTGCTCGACAACCTCCCCGAAGGTCTTGACCTGAACAACGACTTCCTCGAGTCACTACGAGGCAAGGCCGACTCGAAAGAGCTCAAGGACTTCTACCAAGTCGGTCTCTTCTCCTACTGCGAGGGCGACAAGAACAACCAGACGGGCGAGGAGAAGATCACATACTGCTCTGCGCGCAAGTTCCAATTCCACTTTGACCCTCTCAAGGTGTGGGACATGAACGGCACGAGCATACAAGAGGCACTGGGCGACAAGTACGACAGCGGAATGAACGTCTACAAAAAGGTTGCTGGCTGGATGAACTGGGCATTTGTCATTACCTTGGCTCTGACCGCCTCGGAGTTTATCATTGGGTTCTTCGCCATCTTCTCGAGGTGGGGTAGTCTCGTCACTACCATCATTTCTACTGTAAGTTTTTACCCCTCTTCATTCCTAGTAGAGATCACTTTACTAACATACAACTCCTCAGGCCCAAACCGTCTTCGCCATCGCCGCTGCTGCGACCGCCACAGCCATGTACGGTACCCTGACCGGTGTCTTCAAGACAGCCCTCGACCCTTACAACATCGATGTGTCAATGGGCTCGCAGATGCTATCTACCCTCTGGATCGGTGTCGCCTTCTCCATTGGCTCTGGCTTCTTCTGGCTCATCAGCGTCTGCTGCTGCAGCGGAAAGAGCTCGCATAAGAAGATGGTGGTCGAGAAGACTCCCTACACATATGAGCGTGTTGCTAGCCCGGCCTTTGGTGGCCAGCAGGGTCATCAGATGCAGCAGTGGCCCAGCAGCCAGAAGCAGACGCCGCAGATGGGTGCTACGGCTTATGAGCCGTTTAGGTCGCGCGTTTAAATACGACACGGCTTGAAAATTGGGAACATGGGGAGTGTTAAGTTGGAAGGGAAAGATCGAGCATGTGGTGGCTCTAATGACTTGTATGACCATTTATGGGATCTCGTTTTTCGTCTGGGTGCTTATACCCCCTACTGGCGTTTTTTACACTATCTTTTGTTTTCGCATAGCATCATGTCGTAGTAGATGGTACCGGCACGAAAAAATCAAATCGATACTACAGTCAAAACGTAATCTGCCTTGCGTTAAGGTGTGACCCAGACTTCTTGAACAAGAATGGAACAGGTATCATGCTAATGCAGAGAAAGCCCAACATCATTGAGCCCCTACCTCTGTGAATCCATATCAGGGAAAAATCACATACCAGCCATAGTCAAGCTTCCGGAGCCCCTCAGACCCAAACAAATAGAGAAACTGTTCTAATCGGTATACATACGCCATGACACATCTCAAAGCCAAACACCATGGCCCTGATCACCGGTACACTCCAGTGCCATTCACCAGCGCTCCAGGCGAATACCATCAACCCAATCGGAAGGATGGACACGTTATACTGGGACTAGCTCAACCCCAAGAGAGAGTAGTTCAGAGGTCAGTGAAGACGACGCGAGTACTGGGATGAATGCGCCTGTTTCTATCCCTCAGACACGCGAGACTGGCCTTTTTGTTGATTCACTCCGCTGGCAGAAGACCGATTTCCTCGCAGAAGGAGAAAAAAGAAAAACACAGGTAGCTTACAAATGACTGATTCCAGGCCATGAAACCCAGGATAAGTACGCGCGAGCTGAACGGGAAACTGCAAACGTTGTCACAGCCAAGATGCGTTGTATATGGCGACTGCGACAGATATACACAAGTCGTGGGTCAGTGGTGAAATAGTTCTTAATCAGCCCATCAATTTATTGATCGTGGGGAATGGTTCTGTTCCTTTGTGTTGTACAGCGGCGAACAACCGACATGCTGGGGGGTCGACTTGTCGAAATTTCGCAAGCGAGTGGACGGCTTTGAAGTGAACTGGATTAGTATCACATCGTCGATTGCAGCGATATGCCATTCAGCAGTGAAACAGACATAAAAGGTCACCGCACCGTCTATCCTTACCATGACTTTGCCATCCAAGCAACATAGCATTGTCTTCAATTACAGAAACGATTTAATGCATAAGACTAGGTATCTCTTCAATTATAACAACGTACACATTGTGACCTCCCAACACACTCTATTCTCACTGCTCATGCGTGCCCACAAACCTTGGCGGGAGATCCAAATCCCAGCTCGGCCTTTCTACAAGTACCACCTCAGGCGCGTGGAAGCTATCGTCCCCACTGATGGGCACAATGCCCAGTATGGGTCGATATTTGAAGGTATGCCACCAAGGCTCGTTCCGTTTATTGCTTTGCTGCTCCACCTCTCCGACTTCCCCTCCAGCATTACCAGGGTCTTCTACTTCGCCATTGGGCTGCTCTCCGTCCTGAGTTGTGTTTCGGCGGAGGGTCGCTAGCGGTTGGCTATTATCCTCGACATCTTCATCGTCGTCGTCGGCGTCGGTCTTGCGACCCACAGCGTTGACGTTGACCCATTTGTGCCTCCCAGCTTTGTCGCTCTCGGCACTTTGGAACTTGCGCATCTTCGTGACTGGAGCTTCTTTCTGGGGGATCGCGTCACCAGCACCGCTGTTGTGCTTTAGAGCATCGCGCTTCCGCTTCTTGCCCGCGTGGTCTGTGTCGGAGATGGGGAAGTCTTTGGTGAGGTCGAACATGAAGAGCCATTTCTCGCCGTACAACCATATGCGCTGTTGTGAATCGGAAACATCCCAGACGCATCCCTTTGCAGGGAGATCAAGCTGCTTGTACTCGCGCGGGTAGCTGGATGGCGGATTTCTTCGCGACCATTCGGACAAACGACCGGACATGACATCGAAAAGGAAGAGCTGATGCTCTGCGGAAACCAACAACAACCTGTAGTCTGTAGCAGGTAGCTCATGTGATAGGGGATGCGGGTTTTTCCTGGTAGGGTGCACGGCAGGGTTGCCATTGGGCTCTGGTCGGTTGGAAGCTTCCGAGCTGGGTTGGAAAGAGAGCAAAACAGGCGTTGAGTCTAATCGGGGAAGGAGATGACCGGAAGGGTTTCGTATCCAATGCTGACCCAGGTATGTGATTTGTTCGCTCGTCTCCTCCTCGTCGTCGGACTCGTCATTCTCCTTAGTGGCAGGAGCTGAATCGTCAATGTCTATCTCTGGGGCAGTTGCGTCTTCGTGCCCTTCGATGACCCATGTATCCACATACCCGACAAGGTCGACAACGGCGAAGACATTTCCGTCTTTTGAGAAATCGGCATGTGCAATTGATCGTTCATAGGCGCCAGAAGGGCCACTAAGAGGGCTCTTCGCAGTTGCATCGCGATCAAGACGACGAAGGGGTTGCACTTTCTCAAGCGCGCGGGGCATGTCTGTAGGATCATCTGTCCGCACGATTCTGACCACTTGGACTTCGTCGGTAGCCAGGATAGCTGCAAGCCATTTGCCAGTGGCTGCCATTTTCAGAATCTTCGCACCCGCAATAGCAGGCATCTCGAGTTTCCGTACACGGAGTCCAGGCCCAGCTCTAGCTTCTGGGTGCAACAGCTGGAACAGCTTGACTGTGCTAGCTGTCGCAACAGCAAGGAGCCCACCGTCTCGAGAGATCGAGGCCGATATAATGTTCTCCTCCCCTTGAAGTGCGAGGCGCGCAACCACCTTTGGCTTCTCCGTACCGTCGTCTTGAGGCTTGACCCGCCATATTCGAACTTCTGTATTCCACCAACTGACTAGCAACCTTGCATCTGGCGCGCTCGCCATAGGAGGAGTGGGAGGTAAAGATGGAAGGCCGCGACTAAGCTCCTTTCCGAACTGACGAATGGGCACAACAATTGGCTGAGTGTCAATGCCTAGAAGCACGTGTGTTAGCTGTGCATACAGTATGTAGTAGGTGTTCCGTACCTCCAGAGACGACAACGCTGAGCTTGTTGCCTTCGTATGTTGCCATGGCCTTGACATCATGTTCATGGTGTCTTTGATGAGACACCTTTCGCCATTTTCCACTCTGTCCCTGGGCCTGACCCTTCTTGCTTGTATAGAAGCAGGTACGGCGATCCATACCCGCGCTGAAGATGCTGGACCCGTCGCGGGTCACAGCGAGATCTAGTACATCCGCTTCGTGTCCTGATATTCTTTGCGTCTGACTGTAATTCTTGCCGTTGTAAATTCGAATATCGCCAGTAGAGTCCCCAGACACAAAGTCGCCATTCGAAAGGCACTTCACCTTCCATACCAAGATTTCCTTTGGACCGCCGTGAGGACCGCTACCTAACGAGATGTTCCTGATCACGTTGCCGTTTCTGGTATCAAAGACCCGGATCATACTATCCGCGAAACCAGCAAGAACCGTGTTATGGTCCTTGTAGGTAATGCTCAGGGCACGCGCCTTCTTGTTCGTAGCGCGGGAGACGAAGCGCTCAAATGTAAGGTCGTTGTCTTCGGTAGACAGTAGGGCAATCGTTCCGTCCGCACAACCAGCGACGAGCTTTTGTCGCATTCCACTCTCATCAGCTGAAGCTCCCTTGGACACATTCTTTTGCCTGGGCTGGGCAGCAAAGCACCAGACTTCGCTGTGGTTGCCGTTTGAATGACGCGCGGGAAGACCCGTAGTGAGATCCCATTCTGTGACGCTGCTCGAGTATCCGATGCTGAAAAGTCGCAAGCGACCCGGGACTACCTTGCCCTGCGCGTCGCGCTCGTCCGGCTCCTGCGTCCAAGCCAGCCCTTCGACGCTCCTGTCTTTACCGCCGTAAAAGACCTTTTCTTGAAGCCAAGATCCATTCGCGGGGTTCCATATTTCAATGTTGCCGTTCGCGCGTCCAATAGCAAGTCTCAGGGACTCGGGATCCTGCTGTCCGTGTTCCGCTTCGGGATGTGAGAAGGCAAGCGCGTTGATGGCAGATGGCTGGTAAGGCACAAAACGAGATCGGTGAATATCCATGGCTGATTTTGGGAGGCTGATGGGGCCCGCAGTATGTTCGAAGCTGCGCGCAAGTGAATGAACCGAGCGCTAGTATCAGGATAGAACACTCATTGTGACGAAAGAGCTCGTTCGCGAAGTTCTCTCGAACTCTTGGCAAGACGACTTTGACTTTTCGGTGGGCCCGACCGGAGCTCGGGCATAGTTTCTCCGAGGTATTGACGACCTCCGCACGACCTCCGCAGCTGCATCATGAGCCCCTTCGAATTAAATCGCATACGTGGTATATGGATACCTCAAACCAGCCAATTTTTGGTATACTGATACTTTGAATTACTGATCAAGCGATCCAGTTTCTTGCGAGATGTCCCTAAGCCCGATGCACCCCTTCGCGCCTCCTCCTTCCGATCACCCTTTACCAAGATTAGAATCCGCGCCCTGGTTCTGCACGCACCCTGAGTCGTTTCTGTGACGGCCAACTCTTCATCAAAAGACGAGAGAGTATTTGCTATACTGTACGTGTAACATTGGGCACATACAAGGGCTGAGCCATGTGCTTGCGGCTTCGAGCTGGACCAGATGCTGGGCAACTGTTCATCCACACTGAGTTGCACGTAGCATCGCTGTGACCAGTCTACATCAGACCAGGTCTAGGATAATAAATTCATATACATCAATGGCGCGACATGGCTACAGAAACGTTGGAACCCCTTATGGGGAACAGTCTTTGCTCATATACCATGAGCAGCCTGCAACAACCGCAATTCCTTCCCCAGGACCATGACTTCAAAGTTATTTGTGGCAATAGTGTCACGACCAGGTCGGTTACTGTGAAAAGCTCAAGCTGGCTGGACTTGCGTCACTGAAAGTTGTTCGCTTTGTTTGAGAACCCTTGTGGCACTATTGAATGTGTAGTCGGGCGTTCCAGACGCCTCGTCAACACCTACGAAAAGCCGTGTGTTCGAGACTCCTCCTGACTATGTTACGCGAGTCAAAATTAGCCTCGCCGGTCCCACAACTGGGCCAAACTCAATGCATCTACACGAACGTCATGGCAGAACCGTTGCTGTAGAAGCGTTGGTGGCTTGATGCACATCGGGAAACAACAACGCTTGATGCAGGCGGGGCACCCAATATCATCATTGTGTCGCGAACTGACAGCACTGTTGAGGACCGATATGATAAAAGTTCGGGCTGGCCCGAGGTATCGTAGAATCTTGATTGCGCAATAAGGGTGACATTAAGATCTCCAGGGGCTGGCTTGAGCGGTGATGAATTTGTACAGGATCAATCACATGTGGGCAGCGCCAGGTGCCGCCGGCCTGAGTCGGGATGAACGCCTCATGTTGGTCATGGTCTCGTCATTCCCGATGTGTTTCATGATGCTTGACGGTAGTGGTCTGTGAAGTATAAATCTGCGCGTATACGGTACGCGTCCGACGCGAACGTCTAAGGGGTGTGTAGCGCTAAAGACACGCTTTCAGACGTTGTCGTGATGATCCCGCGATGAAGCAAAGGGCGAACCTTGGAAACGTCAAGGCGAGAGCTTGGACCGTCGGGCGGGGTATGTAATGGTAAGCGTTATTGCGGCCGGCTTCATCATCCGTGGAACACGAGGCAGTGATGCCGTCTGGAAAGTCCGGTTGCGACAGAAAGGCGTTTCTACTCACGTTGATCGATGCAGAAGGGCGGATGTTGAGTATTGAAACATGCAGCGCGTTCTCCGCAGCCACGTCCCGGGACAGTTGAAAAGTTTGCTCATCGTCAGTCGTACAAGCATGTACAGAACTTCTGACAAGTGCATGCGGTGTCCAGGTAACGCCTTTAAGCGACAGAGCTGAGAGTTCGGGATCCTTCTATGACGAGTCGCCCGCAGCACCCGGTCACAGTCCTGCAGGCCTTGGTGCATTATTGCTGGGGAAAGCAGTTGACGTCTTGTCATAGCGACCATCATTCTCTTCAAAAAGATCCGCTTGGTCAAGAAAAAGTCAGAACAAATTTGCTCGTAGTGAGAGCTGGTCATGAAGATCGGCCCACTTGAGGCCAATTCTACGCCGTGAGATTGTCCGACCGAGGCAGCTCTGAAGGTGTGCACGGAGTAAGATCGAAAAATAGCCTGGATCCTTGAGGTCGCGTGCGCACAGCTCAGCACTTTAAGACGCGTTTTGCTCGCGACTGTGACATAATCTCTGGATCCTGAACGTGCTGAGGTGCAGTGGTGGCTGACTATAATACGGTTGCGGAAGTCGGCTGGCTACTAGCTGCGGCGACGAGCTGATGCAAGACTCTTAGGGTCTTGAATGCGGAGTAGACGCGTTCATTCGTGCTTTTTCTCACGCGGATGATGGACGCGAAAGATGACGCTAAGACCCGTCATGGCGAGATGATGGGTCCATCTGCATTTCAATATCCGAGGCCGAACCAGTCCATGACTATGCAGCGGGTTGCGAAACGCGGCAAGTTCTCATGCTGCAGTGGTGAGCATCGTATCTGACAGGTGTATTAGGTGTGTCAGCCAAGCAGTAGCAAGTCATTCCAAGAAGGCTATCATGGGCTCGCAGAGGATCTCCAAGACGTTCATGTCAGATGTGTGGAGTACGGCCAAATATGCTTGCAGGACCTCGAGGCGATTGACACTCGCTGATGCAGCCACGCAGAGCTTAGGTTCGCCTAACGTTAGGAGCCGCAGTCCACATAATTCTCTAGTCAAGACGGCGCATGCATGATAGAAGTGTTTACCTTCCGCATTCAGGGCATCAAGTTAATTGTTGCTTGCTACAGCCGCCGTCACAAGTGATGCCTTTGCATGCAGCGCGCACCAGGACGTTGTGTGAGGATGCCGGCCCCGATCAACCAAGTCGGCCACACACGCAGTCCAGCAAGGGAAGGTCTAAAGCGGATTGTCAGGAAGTTTGAAGTGGAGGCGTGCTAGAGCCCACGGACTCGGCCACGGTAGCATAATTGGCAATTTGATGAACTATGTTAGGCCCAGACACGCGTTGCTAGTAGATTGTTCCCAAACGCGTGGACTTCCGGGCTGCAGGCGCTAGAAGCTGCGACTGAGGGCTTCCTCAGCACGGCGAAACACCAAAGACTATCCCAAAGCATCACCAAACGACGGGCCCAACAGTCGGGTCTTGGACTCGAGAAAAGGGACGATCACTGCTACACCGTATGTGTCTTATCAAGTGTTTGGGCATACAAAGGGATGCGAGCGTGGCGTGAGGTGATTTCGGTCGCTGTTAATGGTCCCCGATATTTTTCCTCGCTGAGATTGTGAGGGGGGTGGCCATGTGGAACGTGAAGTCAAAGTCATTGTCGAGGGCACCACCAAAGCATAGCTGGGCGGTGTCGGCGGTGCGACGCGTGACAAGGATGCGAGGTGCCGACAGGCTTCTTTTGCTGCCTTAGTCCGGCCGAATAAAAGGAGGAGCATTACAGAGTCTAATCAATGGTGAAATTATGACGATGTGGGATCAAAGGACCCCCCCCCCGCTTGGCAGCGGGCTAAACTCAGCTACGCAAAGTATGTCAGGGGAACCACGACTCTGGTTGCAGGCATGGAGGGTCGAATGCAAACAGCGAGTGCGCCGGCCACAATACCATATGCAGGTCTTGGCCGTGTCCAAAGCAAGTTGTTTCCTGTGCGCAGGCGAGGGACGCATTGGATAGCGATCGCAGGCTACGCTGCAACCTGGTATAGCTGCATGAGTGGCCTCACCGGAGCTGCAGCAGGGCTCTGATTCGAGCGGAGACAGGCTCAGATTGCAGCCACCGCTCAGCTCAGGCCGTCGCTCGCCCGCGCAGCCCAAACGCGTTGAGAACAAGCAACTGCAGCGGCCAGTCAGTCCTCAGTCCTATGCTGCCGTCAGGCAGGGAGAGGGCGTCGCTGCGGTGCGTGTGAGGCTGTGGCGCGTGCACGGCAGCGGGTGTGCGCGACAGCGAGCGGAAGCAACGACAGTGGTGATATTTGCGGAAGCAACGACAGTGGTGATATTTGCGGAAGATACGGGACTAGGACGCGTTCAACGAGCGTGTTCCTGGACGAAGCTTCCCAGGCGCAAAAACGCCATGGTTGATCCACAATGGGGCACGACGGCGGCGGAACATGCATCGGTTGGCTGGGCGCTGGGGGCGTATGAGGTTCCCTGTTCCCATGCTGTACAAGTTGCCGTGTATCGGATTTGGTTAGCCTCAACCTCCTAGGCCTTGCTCGCCCAGTCGTTTTCTCAAAGCTACGTCCGTCTGTATCGTGCTCTCCTCTCACCTCCTCACCATCCTCTCATACCTTCTCTTTCATTACGGTCGAGCACGGAGAAGTCTTGGATCTGATGTGGTGCTGAGTGTTTCGGCTCCTTATCTCTCCATAAAACTCCTCATCTCCTGCTCTCGGTCACCTATACCCGACCGCCGTTCCTCCTCGAATAGGATCGTGAAGAGTATCAGATTCCCTGTACCTTCAACCCTCATTCACCATCCGACTCCCTACCTCGTCTCTCGCTGGACGTAGAGATACTCGCCGTACTCTAGTCCTTCGCTCCGCATACAGTCGTCAACCCAGACTCCTGTACCACCAGCCTCGCGTGTGACAATTGGCCTCTCATCTCGGTAGGTTAGACAGCTTCTTCTCTTTCTTAGTTCCGGACGTTCCGGCCAGTTATCGGATGAACTGGTGCCTACTCACTTCCAGGATGCCCGCCTGTACCGGACCGACTAGGAAGATAGGGCACCCGGAGATCCTCGGTCAGAAGATGCCAGTGTGGGAGGGAGCAAGTGTAGGAAGAATGTTGGCCAGGGACAGTTCCTAGATGGATGAGGCTCCTGTTATCAGGTCGCGAGAATTCCGAAAGTGCATGTGCCAGCCCAGAGCATTCAATTGCACACGAAACATCCGTGTTGCTCTTTCCTTCTCCGTGGCCCACGAGGAAACCGCCTCGGCAAGCCCAATATACTCCCTCGACAATATACGTGTACAGGTCAGACATGCCCCACCGTTCGATATTCAGCGAAGGCAATGCGTCCCTGGACTAGAAGCTCGCTGTTACGCAATAATGGTCGGGGAGAGTATCGGAGAGGTTTTGGTTTTGCAGAGGTCCCGACCGCTGTTTGGTTCACCGACACCCTTATACGGACAACGACGACGCTTCACCGAAAGTCGCCCCATGACCCTAGTGAAAGCACGGCCTACGTGCCCGACGCCTTGGAACACAGCCACCTCTGACAGCCTGGATTCCTTTTCGGTTTGACCTACTTGCTGGAGCCTCACGACACGCTGAGAACCATTGCTGACCATAATTTGCTCCAGACTGTCCGCCACTAGCTGCACCAGAACCACCAGTGCCGCAAAGACCGAATTTTGCATTCCATCTTTCGGCGACTCAATTAGCCCGGCGGACTCGTTAGCTCGTGCTCTGCCCCATCTCGAGACCCCGTTCAATTACACCCTGCTTTCTGGATGCAATTAGCAAGGAACTCGCTTTCTTCGACTATTTCTGCTGTCTTTGTCGTGTCTTCACACAACTTTCGCTCACTAACATAATCGTATTAATTTTACAAAGGTACACACCGTCTCCAAGGCCTTGATTGAATCGTCTGCTAACATCACCTTCACAGGCTCTGTCCACTACAACTTGTTCTTGTTCCTTCCGCACTCAAAGAACCTGAACTACAGACCCTTATAGCACCAACTAATTACAGTCTCTACATCTGCTGCCTACCAGGCTACCACCCCATAATCCGGCTTACCTTTTAAAGCCATCCGCTCACTCATTTACCACGTCTATCCCGGAGACCTGACGACTATCACCTCGACAGACAACGACATTATCACAATGGCGTACCAACAACAACAACAATCCCGCTACGGCCAGTGCGACTCTTACTTCGTGGAGTCCCACGATGATGGAATCTATGCCATGCGGGCTGAGGCCAGAGAAAGGCACCGAGCAGTGTCCAAGATACAGCAACGGGCTATGGCCGAGGAGCTCTCAAGGATGACGGCTGATGAATACCAAGAGGACATTATGCAGCACATGATCCATATGGAGTCACAAACTCTTCCCGATGTCAACTCCATCGACATTCAGACCGAGATCCAATGGTTCATGCGCCCATATCTGCTCGACTTTTTGGTAGAAGCTCATGCTGCATTCCAACTACTGCCCGAGACTCTCTTCCTTGCTGTCAACCTTCTCGATCGCTACTGCTCACGCCGTGTTGTGTACAAGCGCCACTACCAGCTCGTTGGCTGCGCTGCCCTCCTCATTGCTGCTAAGTACGGCGACAAGAAAGATCGTGTACCCACCGTACGGGAGCTCAAGTCTATGTGCTGCTCATTGTATGATGATGAGATGTTCACTCAGATGGAGTGGCACGTTCTGCAAACCCTCAACTGGGCCATCGGCCACACTACTGTAGACGCTTTCCTCCAGATCGCCCTATCGGAAGCCCCTTACGATGCCGAAGTTGAGCACATGACACTCTACATCGCTGAAATTGCTCTCTTCCACAAGGAATTCGTCTCCACACGGCCCTCAGTCCTCGCCCGATCTGCTCTTGCCCTCGCTAGGTGTGTCCTATCCCGACCCCAGGCAAGAAACACCGATTGGTCTGGCGCCTATGACCCCCAGACGGTGATTGGCCTATCCAACCACCTGTACCAGCCATCTCCAGTACTATCCCGCAAGTACGCTTCTATGCACTTGTCAGCTGTATCCGCCACCGTAGATGAATTCTTGCAGCGACAGGCACAGATTGCGCGCCGACAAGCAGCCCCGCCAACACCGCCCCCGACCGTTGTCATTGACGAACCCAAGCCTGCCTCCGAAGCTTTTGGTCCCCGAACGCCTAACAAGAACCCGTACGCTTCTGTTATGCACAACGGTTGTCTTACTCCACCAATTACTCCTGAAGGCGAACAGTTCACTTATCATGTCGTCAAGTCCCAGCCTGCATCAATGTACCCGACCACCCCTACCTCGGACCATCCTGGAGCACAGCAACAAGGTCAATACTTCCACAACCAATACCTCCATCCCCAGCATATGTAAACCATTACTCGTCCTGGGTAGCTGCTATATACCTTCACTGTCGAAAAAAATTCAACCGTTCCGGACCGTCCTGGTACCGTCTATACTTGTTCCGTTGTACCAAAAATAGTCGTGTTTGATCGCCATAGTGTGGTAATTCTTTCTAGCATTTACAAGCGTCTCTTACTGTTATATTGCGATATCAAAGACGTCCTTCTGTTTTTCACCATTTCCTTTGTTAGGTCCGACCAAAGACACTACATGGTCGTCCGCTATCGTCTCTACCAGACTCCAGTCGGTAATTCGGTCCGCGCAGCCCAAGTCAGGTCGAACTACCCTTCTTCTTGGACATGGGATCCATCTAATATGGGTTGTTTGATCTGGACTCACGGCTTGAGGGGAGGAAAAGCTGCTACAGGCTGAAATTGGAATACACAAGCAAGCACAATCAGGCTCACTCGCAACCGTTTTTTTGCTTAAGCGAGCAGAGATACCCTTCTTTTCTCAATTCGAATCTTTTATCGGGCCCCTTTTCTGTTCCATGGGTTCCAATGTTTTTCTTTGCTTTTGCGGTGGATGGTGAAAAATGTGTATGTGCCGTGCGAAAGGCATGGTCGATGTCTAGATTGTACTTGACAGCGGGACTGGAAGCGCTACGAAGAGCATCATTATCTTAGAAACGGTCGCCCAGAATAAGGAATTAGTCTCCCTTGTCCACTTGCTCCATGGTGTTTCGATGTCTATGCGTTTCAGGCTGCGATATGCCCTGCGATATAGGTTGGGCGAGTGGATGCTTGACGTTATGCGCCGCACATCATATCCATTCGCCGCGTGTTTCAAGGAAGACAATGAGGTCTCGATACTTTAAAATTAGCTTGCTCCGCTCATTCAGCACTAAGATACTCTTTTCGTGTCATTCAATTGTAAGCTCTGGCGAGTATGCCTCTAGTGAGTATTATACGGCGCCTATAAGGCCCTATCAGCACTGTCAGCCACTAACCGCTTAAGATCTCTATTACTACCGCCAATGCATCTACAGGAGGTTACAGACTCCTCTCACCCTATACCAACGATGACGCTACGTTCGCACATAACACGCTCTGTCCTCGATATGCCGAATCTGATCCCCATTCTGCGCCGCCGTCTCCTGCCTCCATCGAGTCCCTCGAGGTCTTCGATAACATTCCCTGGCGAAGGGGCTACATCTCGCTGGACACCCATCCAAGGGCAAAAGGCAATACGCTACGAGAAAGATGGGTGAGGAACAAAGTTCACGCCATGGTGGTGCTTTTACTCTTGATGACCCTTGTAGCTGGTTGCACGCTAGGCGTGTATCTAGCTGTCAGACATGGGGAAAGCAAGTAAGAGAAAATCGTCGCCCATGGCTCGGACGAGAGACAGCAGCCATGCAGGGACACCCAACACAACTGAATTTACCTCGGGGACAGAAACCGGACTCATGCATTCCTCGAGTTTCGCATTCTGGCATCTTCATTGTCTACGAGCCACTCAGCCCCAGTAAACACGACGAAGACGTGGCGTGGCGTCCTCCGGAACGCCCGAGATCGAACGCCCTACAAGGAAGTTCCCTCGAGCCAGCCAGCCACAATCTGCCGTCCCGCGGGAAAACGAAGGTAATCAGGCGCAGGCAGTAGCATCAAACTGTGCGTTGGGCCGCTTTGCTCAAGGTGGAAAGGGATCTGCCCTTGTAGATCTATCCAAGATGTTGGGATGCATAAGCTGGATGTGCAGTGGGACACGCTGCGTTGGCTGCGCAATTGCCGGGTTAACCTTTTTTTTTGGCGTGCTTATGTTTGGGAAATAAACAAACGGATACGCGTCTTCGTGGATCATGTGGCTAAGATCAAGGATACCATGGAACTTGGAGACTTAGTGCAAATCAACAACGCGAATACTGTGCCCTGCAGCATGGGCGGAGCGGATACTTGTGTTACTCCGAGGTTCGTTATCGTGATCACGTGAGCACTTTCTTATCGCGATCTTGCGATGCCGCAACTCGAACATTCGCAATGATACCTAGTCTTCGTCAAGAGACATATGCACAGGCTGATACTGACGATGCAAGCTATGGTGTAAGCAAACATAATTCTAATGTCTGAAATTGACAGCAGCAGGCCGCTGCTCGCTCCACCGTCTTTATCACACCGTCGTCCTCACATGCCTTCGACATCAAACAAACGGGCAATATGGCCATTAGTGCTCCTCCTTGTCCTTGTCCATCTTTCTGCAGTTCTTTACACACTACCGCTTAACCGAGTGGTAGAGCTTCGCTTATGTCAGGAACACTATGAGACCCATGATCCGACCTCCATCCAGCCAGACAGTTCTATACCGGAGAGGCTGTGTAAGATCGATGATATTCAGCGTCAACTCGCGTGGCTGCAAGGGATCATGGAGACAACGCTCGTTATTTGTGGTAAGTGACGTTCATTGCGGTCTTTCTAGCATCGGAGCGCAGGATGTATAGGCTGATATGGCGACCACAGACTTCGTCGTCACCATCCCATTCAGCTTTTTCGCCGAGAAGTGGGGCGTTAAGAAAGTACTTTGGTGTAATTTGGTCCCAAGGATTTTCATGAGTGCTTGGGCGATGACGATTGGTATGTGTCGTGATGCCACAATGGTTTCTTGCGAGATAACCTAAAGTTGAGTCAGGTCACTATGCCCACCTCCTTCCCACGCACGCCATCATTGCTGGCCCATTTCTCAATGTTCTCGGAGGCGAATGTGTTTTCCAGTCCACCATCTTCACTCTGACCTCTGCGTTGACGAGCGAATACGTCCAACGGTAAGATGCACCTACGGTCTTTCAACACCGTGGCATGGCATGCGACTAACTACTCTCAGAGCATCGTACTTCTCCTATATCAGCTCCACATCATACGTTGTTTCGTTTCTAGGACCAACTCTAGCTTCGTTCACGATGAGCAAGAATCTTTGGCTACCGTTTTGGATCAACATCGTGCTCTTACTTGGTGCGATACCTACGATTAGCACCCTCCCAACGACTTCAACCCTCCCCACGTTAAGCCCTGAAAGTTTTCTTCAAGAGAGTGGAGAGGAAGCTGAAACTTTACTCGAGCGTAGAGACTTGAGCCCAAACCGCTACGCCAATGCATTCGAAACGGATCCCAGCATCTTTCAGAGCATCATGCACGTGCTCCGAAAAATGAGGCGCTTGATTGTCGGCCGCAGCAGTTTCCAGATCTTACTCTGCTCATTCTTTCTTACTGCTCTCGCGAGCTCAGATACGAAGCTTCTGGTACAGTACATCTCGAAGCGATACGAGTGGACATTTGCACAGGTCAGTGATCCTGCAAAAGACTGCAGGTGTTCGACCTACTTACTTTGTTTACAGGCTGGTTACATGCTGTCCGCTAAAGCACTGGTGAACTTCACTTTACTCGCTATCGTGGTGCCTCGCATGATTCACACTTCGATGTCATCAAAGACAGCTGTTCATGACTCTGAAGTGCGCTTCAATATTTGGGGCGCGGAAGTCAGCATCGCAGTGTCGGTGATCGGTGTTTTGTGCGTGGCGATGGCTTTCAGATTCTGGATGCTGCTTACTGGTAAGTCGGCGTAGATATATTATCAAAGGGGCAACATACTGACATTGATAGCATTGATAATATATGCCCTTGGCTCAGCTCTTCCTGTGTTTACCATGTCGTTGGTCAAGTCTAGTCTTATCGCCCTGCCGCATTCAGACGTCCAGGACTTCAGCATAGTCATGCTGACAAAGACGCTCGGGTCCTTGGTCGGTGCTCCTTTGATGACCGTTCTGTGGGTACAGGCCATCAAGCTTGGAGGTATCGGTGTTGGTTTGCCGTACTTCGTCTCTGCTGTGAGTATTTATATCATGCGCAAGAAACCATCCTGATCTTTGTCACAGTGTATATATCTCGTTGCAGCATTTGTCATCGCACGCTTAAGGAAATAGAAGACATTTGAAAACTAGCAATATTAGTATCAATATCATCTATCCCAACTTCTCAGCTCGCGTGGCTACAACAGGAAGTATGACTGCGCAACTTGCAACGATGTATGCACTTACGCCGAAGGCTCCCTGAACATCATATTGGAATCGCGACCAAAGAACGCCGAAAAGCAGGCTAGCGAGCACGAAAACAACGAGAATAGCTAATGTGATGATGTCGCGGTCCCAACCTTCTTGGTAATATATTCCCCATCCTTCAGCGGGCTTCCCAATCTGACCTTGGAGTTTACCGCACGTACGCTTCGGTAGCTGATCAAGGATCCAAGTATCTTGTTTATGGACATCCGTGGGGCAAGTGAATAAGCTCGACAAGTACTCTGGTGGAATTGGCGGATATGTCACTGGTGGACCAGGAATACAGCTATACTCGGCTCCAGGCGACGGCTCCACTTTGGGCGGAGGTGGTATGCATTCACACTTCACCGACCCTACAGAAGCGGCCACACAACATGGGTTGTGGTGGCGCACGTCCACACTGCCACCGATCGGGAGCCGAAATTTGACGAAGAATATGCCCTTGACGCTTTTGAGGGAAATCATATGAAGAAACCGGCCACGGTGGCGTAAGTACTGGTTCTGCAGAAAGCATAACAGTGTACGATCTGTTGTGACATCTTCGATGCGATCCTGGTGAAGGACCTTGCGAAGTTGGTTGCGATGCATACAAGTCAGGAGATGCAGTATCTTCTGTTGCGGGGCAGGGTTATTCGACACCGAACAAGCGTTGGAAGGAGACTGCGTATTGTGTTGGGGGAGACATGTTGATGGTTGTGTGGGCCCTGTCAATGCGGACCCAATCTTTGTTACAGCATTCCGGATCCACTGGCCGGGACGCGGCGCGATGTATTGCTGGTTTCCTGTCTGTCGATTGTAGGAGGATGCATGTACTTTGGCTCCAGAAGTACGGTACATGTTATCTATGGGCTCGGCTATACCGCCTTCACGCAGTTCTAAAACATCGCTGTACAATGGGTCACCGCAGTCCTGTTCGTAGTTAGCGTCTTTCTATAAACGATAGATGCTTGCAGTCGAGCAGTAATACATACACACCGCCACCGAAGACGCGTCATGTCTGGTCTAAGAGCCAGCTCTAGATGACCTGTAGCGATCAAGATGTCATCGGTGACCAAAATGAGCGCATCCGTACCAAGGTAAAGTATACTTTTTGCGGTCATTGTAACACTCCTCTGACAAAAGAGCGCGTCTACAGCATGCTTGACACCCTCTAGCCAATTTTGCCAAGTCAAGTGCGTCTTTAATTGTAGCGCTGGCTTAGAGGAGCATTGTTGCATACTTTTCCCCTTCGAAACTTCTATGTTGTTGAGCGCTTCGGCTACATGCGTCGACTTGGGCATCACGAAAGCTTGCACCTGGGCGCGCAAGGTCTTGAAGGCCTGGCTTTCAACAAGAAACTCGCGAAACACTACAAGGTCTTCGAAAGCTTCCTCATTTACTGGGCGTGTCTCAGAGTCTTCATCGTCGTCTTCATCAGAACTTTCGTCATGGCGCTCACCACCAGACTTCGAAGAATTCGATCGACTGCCTCGCAGTTTCTCAACGAGTGAATTCGCCACGTGACCAGACTTTACTAACACAAGCCGGGAGGCCAGATACTCCAATCTTTCTGTGGCTTCTGTCTCCAATTGCCCAGCATAAGCCTTGAAGATCCGACGTAAGTTTCTTTGAAGCCGTTCAGGCCCGACGCTTGGGTTGTCAATTGCACTCTTGTACAAAGGCAACAACATCGCGTCTTCGTGGAAAATCGATAGCAGCACCTTAGTAGCTGTTTCGATTTGAACCGTGGAGTATCCGCTGCTACCAGATATGGCGGACGCCGACGATGCTAACGATATCATCGAAAATACTGATGAAATGAAAGAAGCGGCATACGAAGATGGCTGCGATATGTTGTCGGGGTAGTGTCGATCGATCTCATTATTGTCATCGTCCGTTGGGTTGGTTGCCGTTAAACTCGCGTGAATGCTTTCCTTCATACTACCAGGATAGGCAGTGTTCAAGGCTTGTCCGCTGATGGAAACTGTCATGGGGCTTTGCTTTGCGCTTCTTTCTGCATCAAATATATGGTCGACATTCAGCGTGTTTGGTCTCTCAGGAAATTCCAGATGATCGAGGGCATCAGCCAATGGTACCTTCTTTAATTTCAAGAACGGAAGGTGTAACTCCACCTGATATACGTCTCTGTCCTTGGGATCGGATGCGTCTTTGAGTGGTGGTTGGGTCTTTAAGCCACGGGGATCTAGTGTCAAGACTGAAAATCCATCGAAGGAGACATCATCCGACTGGGGGATGGATTGGGATTGTTTTGTTGAAGTAGCATCTTTGGTCATTTCAGCTGTCGAGGAGGGCCTGCTATCACTGTCAAGGTCCGATATGACGTCTACATCTGTATCATAGCTATAGCCTTCAACTCGAACAATTGGAGATGTATGAATCTCTGTTGAGTGTGCTTCCGATTCGGATGGGTATTTTACAAGGTCAAGGGAAAGTTGAGGCCGCTTTCCTTCGCTTATTTTGGCTTTCTGGAGTATTTTGGCTTTCGTTCCAACCTGTATCCTATTAATAATAGCAGCTTTTCTCACTGAGAACTGCCGCTGCGGCTCTCTTGTGTCGGAAGTTTTGCTCCCACTCTCTGTGTTGCTCGCATGCTCAACAGCGACGTTCCGTGTCTGATAGATGGAATCTGTCAGACTAGCTATTCTTGGCGGAGTGGAAATAGGCGAGGCTCGTATATCGTCCAGGTTGGAGTCATGATTCGTAGGTCTTGATGCAAGACCTTTACGTTGGCGTGCGATGTCTGCATCATCATCATGCCATTGCAATCTTGGAACTCTACGGCGATCGTGTTTATGCCACGGTTGAGTCAACGCCACTTCCTGCTCTTTCTTGTTTGGTGAGTCTTTTCTGCTTCTTAGGCCTCGGGATTTTGCGAGTCTTTGGCCAGGTATGACGGACTGTTCATCCTCCTCCTGTGCTTTTTTGAGCTTTTTGTCATCCATGACATCCAAGAGGTACGGATCCGCCCTGTATACATTTCGTAAAGGACGATACCTGCGATCAGTCATGTGCGAGTTGCCCTTAACGGGGCTGCCGGATGTACTTTCCTCGCTCCCTTCCGGATCATTGTCTTCGTAGAGTTTTGTTGGACGACGAGGAGCTCCTCTTCGAATTCCTGCGACTGGATGATATTTGGAGGGCTGATTCGAGGGTATCACATCTCGGGGGTTATAGTAGGTTGACTGCAAGCCTTTCTCTCTCTTTCTTCTACCAGAAATGACCAGATCCGCCATGTCATTCTCATGTGGTATCATACGTAGAGTTCGTCCTTCCCTGTCTACATTGAACTGAAGAGACAATGGCGCACTGGCATTTGCGCGAAGCCTGATCTCATTATCTCCATTACCTCCAGTATCAGTGTCAGACCTATCGTCCTTAGTCATGTCATCAGCAGAAGTCTCAACGGAGCTCTTCAAGTTGATTTTTGACCGGCGTTTAGGTACTTGTACTTTAGGTACTTTGTGTTCTTTTACTGATAGAAAAGGTCGAGGTGAGCCGATGTTCTGACTATCATCTTGCACTAATGGAGAATTATCGCGGCGATCTGCCTCGTTGGCTCGAGAATCAAGACGTAGTGGACGACATGTACCAGACATGTGTTGCCAATCACCAGCGTTCCCATCCAATAGCGAGCCCTGTGTTTTTGCAAGTGCTGATTGATTCATGGTCGATGGCGTAAGCAGAGATCTAAATTGATATTAGATGCGACGCTGATAAAGAGTGGTCTAAGATTCTTGTTACGAAAGAAACCGGAAACGTACATAGTGCAGCATTGTGACCGCTGATGGATGTGGCACTTCCCACAAACCGCATCCATCTCAACACAAGTATTAATCCTTCGACAATTGCAACAAATCCAAGGCTCATTTAGTCGTGGTACTGGGTGAGATTTCGGCCGACGAGAACGAGTTTGTGGGACGCCATCTCGCATTGGATGAGGCTGAGCCTCACGCTGATTTGTACCCTCCAGGGTTTCGGAGAAAGAGGTACTGACTTCTGGCATGACCGCATCCGACTGCGCTCAGAAATTTAGAATACCAGAGGAACAGAGTTAATGATTGAGTATCGTATGCATGAGAGAAAGAGAATTGGGTAAACCCTCGAAAGTATAGCTCAGCCCGGCGCCAAAGAGGCTGTGAATCCGGTGTGCCCATACAAGTACATGATCTCGCGCGACCCCGCCACGCCACATAGGGGCCGATTCTGCCTTGCATTTCGTGGTGCATCATAAGTGGCTGTGCCATAAAGGTAAGCGAGCCTCGCGGGCTGCGCAGCGGCTGTCAACATGGTAGAGATGACGAATGCATGAAGCCCCCTCCATCTCGGTTGCTTCCTAGTAGTACGATATATATTCCGGGCCGGAGTTCGAAATTTCGCCAATTTTGGAAAAGAGCACCAATCCCATCATGACCTTGATAGTAACAGGGATCGCGCAACCAATTATCGAGCAAGGCCTCTGAGCTCGCTGCAGGCAGCGTCATTATGGCTATTGATGTCGGTCAAGACATGTCGCTTAGTTCCGCAGAGGCCGTGGGAGGTTAGGTGAAAAGGAAATGTATATGAGAGGAAAGATCACGCCGCTTTCTGGGGATAAGTGAGAGATGCGGCCGTGACGTAATAATGGTGAGAGCGCGTGCAGAGAGGAAGGAGCGCTGGAAAGGAAAGCGCACCATCGCATGGGGAAAGTAAGGGATGAAGCAAGCAAAACCGCCTGAAATTATGCAAGCCAGATGGCGGTCAAGCTGAGCACGAATTGGAGATGAGAAATAATAACCTCTAGCAGGAATAGTACGATAAGACCATCCCGACATCGATAGTCATTCCTGTATCTTAGAGCCAGGTTTCTACCCTCAGAATTGGACACAACGATCTCGGAAGTTGCGGTCAAACCTTGTGCTCAGAACTATTCCTGATCACAATCCATACGATCCCCCGCGAATCTAGAACATCTTCCAATTCCGCCTCCATGTCCAGCATCTTTCAAAGTGCCCGTGTACGCATGTCTGTCGTAGTTCATCTTGTGCCTGGCGCAGCAGCTTGATCTCTTCCTGATCCAGCTTCTCCAAACCTTGTATAACACAGTCTCCCGGCGACGATAAATAAAGGGCGTTTGAGCGGGAACATGGCCATTAATTGCACGACTAGAGCTTTAAAAGGTTCTTCTGTGGCGCCACATGATACGTTGATATTCTGGCGTAGTTCTGGGATGGTGAGGTTGCCAAAGGTAAGCTCTTCGAGTTTTGGTGGAAAGATCGCGTGAGGGTCAGACAGGGCTTTGAAGTGGGTGTTGTCGCGTCGCAGCAGAAGCCCGACGTCGAGGTAAAGGCAGCGCAAGTTGCTGAGGCCATTAAATGTGTCTGATAGAGGCCGCTCCCTACATGTCTTTCAACATCGCAGTATATCTGGGGTATAGTTCCCTGCGTGGTAGCGGTGAAGTCGCCGGAGGACGTATTGTGGCAGCATTGGTAAAGGGTACTCGAAGAAGGCGACAACCCCAAGTGTATTGCAACGGCCGTTACTAATCCCCAAAGTCTCCAGTGTTGGGAATAATTGCACTAAAGGATACCTATATCCCTACCCATGCAGTTTCAAGTGCTGGGGCCTCTTGAAAGATACTGCATCGGTCTGTCGAGGCACTGCTAAACGGTAGCGTA
This sequence comes from Stemphylium beticola, assembly GCA_029100535.1. Lineage (NCBI taxonomy): Eukaryota > Fungi > Ascomycota > Dothideomycetes > Pleosporales > Pleosporaceae > Stemphylium > Stemphylium beticola. Next base: position 206,609 of record JARBXR010000005.1, on the reverse strand, counting down.
CTGTGTCATATCTTATCTCGTCCTCGTATAGCTCTGCAATTGAAAGCACTCTTCTTTCTCTGTATTGGCCTTCTCGTCGTAGTTTAAGCGTTGGCGGGTACGGCGCAAGTGCGCAAAACTTTTTATGTGAGACGCAAGTTTTCTGTGATCTAACAATACAAACAGTAGTCGCAGCAGCGAGTGATGAACGTATTCGTGGTCGTAATCGTAATCAGCTACCTTTCGGTAGTACTCCTCGCAAGTCGCATAACGCTTACCGCTTGCGAGACCGGTCCCCCGATGACTGCGTTTCACCATTGGTAAGTGCCCGATTCAGCCCAAACTTGTCTGGCCCCCACCAGCTGTGGGCCAGAGACCCGCAATCAATGCGACCGTGCGTCCACGTTCTTGGCCACGTGGTGAACATGCATTTCATGCAGGCGCTCAGACACTTGGATAGAGGGTTCTGCGGCGTTACCCCGTTGTTACTTCGGAAGGCAGGGTGGAATGGCGGTCGACGTGCATCGTATTCGGCGGAGGAGGCTGACTGCGCAGGAAACGAACTGCTGATCGAACAATGGAAGACTGGATTGAGAGACGGCGGCCAGATATAGGTACGTGATGGGCGACGTGTAGGGTAGGAGCTAAGGGGAAGGATGGAGGTGCTTGTAAGCGAAAGGATCGTGAGTGACCCTTTTGCGTCGCATCCTTCGAGCGCGTCTTTGCAAGTATCCAGAAGCTCTGAGTTGGATGTGAGGGCTTATTGTACTGTACCTAGGTATTTTCAGTTACGTTGGTAACTGCAATACGAATGCCGCAACCGTCTGTGGTAGCCAAAGGTTATGGTAAAGTGATTAACTAGATGCGAGGGACTAACTGCAGTCCCATCAAGGGGGACCAAGTTACGTTGATCAACAACGGTTGAGGAAACCCCGTCTGATCGGTGCTTATGCATATAGTCCCTCAAGATTAGGTTGTCAGGCCCACCAAGGCTTGCATCGTGACAATGCAAGGAGCAGATACTGCGTGTGCTGTACATATGTGATGATACCCGGTGGTTGTTGAAGACAAAAAGCTGAGATGGGCCGCGAACGACCGGTAATGCGTACCGGTGGAGTGTACATCCCAAGGTACCAAGCCCTATAGCGGCGGCCAACGTGGGCTCCCGCAGGCTGAAAACGTGGCAGATGCGCCGTCAGCGCGGGCTGTCGAAAGGCATTGGCTGGCAATAAGCCGACGTAAGGACGAGTGGCTGGCTTGGGATCGGGCTCAACAACGGTCCTTGGAAGACCCCTGAACAGTCATCTTACGAGTTGGAGGTATAGAGTTCGCTTTACCGCAATGTAGAAGTCCTAACGTGCATGCGTTTCAGAGCGGTCTGGCGTTGGTCCTGTTGAGACTGAAGCTGCGGTGCTTCATTTCCTGATGCGTGTATAAACAGGCTCTGAGTCTTCCCCCTGCTGCCGTCACTCTTGCTTCCCCTCGGCATATGCAGCTTGGTGCTCTCGCTTGCAAGTCTGACGTTTGCTCGATCCCGCCAGCCGCCCAGACACAAAGCGATCCCGCTGCAAGCGTCGCCAACAGCTGCACCCCTGCCGGTGGATCTTGTCTACTCACTTCCCTCGCCCCCTTGCCGATCTAGGTCCTTTGAAACACGCGAGGAGGTCGACAGGCGGAACACAGGACGCTGCTGTCTACGTTCCATCTCCCTCACCTTTTTCTGGCACCAAGCCGGCACCAGACAGCGGCCTCTAGTCATCGCGCCTTTCCTTGCTCGCTCGCTCGCTTCTTCTCTCCGCCTCTCCATCGCGTCGCTGGGCTTACACGGGTTTAATATCCACTATATAGCCGCATACCCAAACGCTCCCTGCCCGCTTGCCTGCTTGCCTGCTTGCCTGCCTGCCCCACGCCCCGACTCAATCTCAAAAGTACCGACCTTACCGCGGCGCCCATCATGACGAACTCTGTAGAGTCGTCACGGCCCATCCTTGCCAACGTAAGTCATTCTTCCGTATCCACACTGCTCGTTTCAGACGTCCCCTGCCTGTGGTCGATGCTCGCCGACCGCTTGTACCGTGTGCTTGATTATACTAGTACTCTCCTTTGCGCCTTCCTTCCTTCTTCCTCTTGCCCTTCCTGCACCCTTCACGCATCTTCTGCAACACTTTCGCAACAACACCAGTACACCCACAACCACTATTTCCGTCACTATGTCGCAGCAAGCACAGCCTAACGAGAAGAAATCGCAGACGAGCGGCAACCGCGCCTCAACCCGTATGTCCTCGTACAGCGCCGCACCTACCCTCACACCCTCAATCGCCCCCTCGCACCTATCAGAAGCCTCCTCGACTGCCGGCGACCCCAAGTCGCAAGACATCAAAACATGGAACGCCGGCTTCGACCGCCTTGAGGACAAGCGCCTAGTCCAACAACGATACGCCCTGAACGACCAGAAGACCGACGACATGAGCAAGTTGGCGCTGGGAGCCAAACTCGATCGCGCCCTTGGTCGCCGTATGTCCGGCCAGGACGCCGTTTTCCGGCCAAGGGGACTTAGCGAGAAGAAGGAGCTAGAGGCATAAGGCAGAGGGACAAATTGGCACTCTGAGCCTTCATCGTCGTCCATCATGACCCAGCGACAACAAGATTTGATCAGCTGTTCGCAGCCATATCGAACTATATTCTTTACCGTCACCTGTTTTCGGCTCCACCACGCGGGATATCCTTTTGGCGAGCAGGCAAACCCCATGTCACGATGGACGGGGTAATAAGCACATTTGTCGCTGCACGGGCAGGTTTTTATGGTCAGGGCGGCACTCGCAGGACACGCAGCAAGGCTTTTGTCTCTGCTGCCTGCATGAACGGTCTCTAGGTTTTCAGCACATTGTTGGCATGGGGGAGTCTAACGGGGGCTTGGCTCGACACTCGACTATACCAATGGCGTTTAACAACTTTCCTAACATTTTTAATTCTTTTTCCACTTCTCACTTTGGTGGGTGCCATGATTCCTGTCCAGCAATTGCGTTTCTCTTTTCTTTTTCTCTATGACACGCAACTTCATATCAAATCAATGTGGACTTGACATGTGACATGAACGCCATGCAAATCGGACGCGCGGCCTTGAACTCTGTGAATCCTTTCGGTTCGGAAAACAATACCACTGTCCATCGCTAAGTTGCTAAACAATTGGCCAAGGACACCCACCCTATCATTCACAATATGTATGACGCCCGCGCGGCACAGTAGTCCACAATCGCAGTATAACAAAGATCCCGCTGATCCTCTTTCCCGCCCAGCGCCGCACGCGTGGCCATCTCTCCCAGTGTGTCGTGTTTCGCAGATCACACACGCGCCCTGACGCAGCCGCGAAATCTACGTCACGCGTGCATGGCGCTGGCAAGGGAAGGCGGAGGGGCACCCTTTGGAATAGTCCCGCGTTATTTTTTTATTTTTCAAGCCGCTGGGCTGGGTAAGCTGTCACACATGTCAGGATCGGGACGGCGTGGAGACGGTTTGTGAAGCTATCCGAACTATAGGGGTGCACTGTGGCGGCGAAGACTCCGTACCGACGGCGGCACCCCACTGCGCTGTTGGGTGTATGCATGTCATTGCACGTCAATTGCGCTTTCGGATGGGATGGGCATGCCGGGGTGGCTTGGCGTACGCGGTAAACTGTGGCTAGGTGTTGTGGGTTTGGCGGCATATCGAATTGACGAAAGGTTATCATCAAGTTCATCGATCGAGGCGGGAGGTGTGGAGGCTTAAATGGGTGAGGCGGTGTATTGATTCAATGGTTTGCATTGGTTAGCGTTGGTATCTGTTTTTAAGTTTTCTTGTGCCGCCGGTTGCAGTATGGATGAGGTTGCTATTGGAGGTGCGGTGTTCTGGGGTAATGCTATCAGACTGAATGGACTTGGTCACTTGGAGGAGAGTTAAGACGATAAGAATACTTGATTTGGGATGAAGTGGGGGGGACAATTGCGACTTGATCACCTCCTCCACCAGATACCTAGTCGATCGTTTGTATGCATATTGTAGCTCTCCTACCATGCTTGACAAACCCCATTATTTTCGGCTCAACGGTTCTCTTCTACCCGGCTGTGTTCGCGTGAGAAGTGAAATTTAAACTTTGAATAGTCCATACCAACACTAAGCCATTCAGTAGCGCATTGCGCATCTGTTTGAGCCCTGCGCTAACCCCCGGGGCGAAAGACGCCGTCTACAAATGTGGAAAGCGCCATGATGCATCGTGGTAGACCTTTCGTGAACGGGTTCTGAGGGTATCGCTATGATGCCGTCCGTCTTATAGAGGTATCGCGTTTGTTCCTGTCTTACGTCCGTCCTCCTAGAGTTGATCGACGTGGATATGCCTCGCCTTTCTCGGTAAACCTTCCTTCTTTAGGCCATGTCCTCCTCTTGAGCCTCCTTCGAATGTCGCTCTTGCGAAAAGTGTCGACTTGCATGTGGTCTTTCTTTCCCATCTTTCCCTACTTTCGCCTTCTCGTCTTGCCCTCGTTCACTACGCCCCTTCACTTTCTCTGAGCCATAGCCTCTCACCAAAATCTGCCAGTCTTCCTTCTCTCGTTCACCAGTTCCAGCTGTTCCCTTATTCCCCTCAATTCATCTCTGTGGTTCTGGTGTGTCTCTTCCAACAGCCTTGCGTGCTCTTTCTTTAACTCTACAAACTCCTCTTCCAGCTTCTCATGCCATGGATATAGCACGAAAATCTGGAAACAAAGGGCTGACGAGCCGATGAGGAAGTTTGTTAGAGAAAAGGTCTTTGTTATCATCATTGCAGACGCGGACCAAGATAGATTCAGAGATTATTGGAAGCAAAAATCAGGTCAATCAGAGATGTGCCGATCCTCGGGTTGTGTGGGGCGCTGAATGAGAGCTCTGCAAATAGATATATAACTGCCCTTTGAGCGAATAGAGTGTTTGGAAAGGAATTGTATAATCAAGAGTCTGTTGAAGAGCGGCGTAGCTGACAAGAAGGGATGAGATTTAGAGGAATACTGTACGAAGCAGGAAAGAGGAGAATTAAAAAGAAGTAAGACGACAGGCTAAATGTAAGTAAAGTACTTCAAAGCCCTGAAAATCGCTCATGTGCAATGTCACATGCAGCATCTACCTCATAGCTTCCAACGTGTTGTGGGCTTGAAAGTGGCATGATGCTTTCCTTTCTGGGCCAAATGGGACTAGGCCCGAAAAGAAATCAGACCACACTGCGAAACGAGCGGCACTTGCGTCTCAGGGATGCCGCTGCGATACCGGTGGTCGCGAGCCATCATTGGGAAGCTATTTTGGATCGTCTGCGTTAGCAGATCTGGAACAAATGCGCCGAGCGTTGCTGCGAAAGGAATGATGTCTTCGTCGTGTCGCGTGAAAGGAAACGCCTAGCGCCGCACTGCTGAATCAGCCGCAACTGGGCATGCTGATGCTCACAGCCCAGAATAAACCCCGCGAAAGCTCTACAGACAATGAATCCGTGATTCTCGATAGCTAAGCCACAACAGATCTAGCTGACCTCTGCAATCATGACGAATAGCCTACATCTCGGCATTACTAAGCTCTAGACGCTGCGACCGTCTTTTCAATATCCATATCGACGTCATCGTGATCTAAATCATCATGAAGTATATGCACTCGATGCTGTGAGACCGCTATCAGAAGTAAACTTACACAGTATCATCAAGCAACCCTTCAACAATGGCGACCCCGAGCATAGAGCTTCTCACAGCCGCCACACCCAACGGCCAAAAGATCTCCATCTTCCTTGAAGAGCTCGGCATAGCCTACAAAACCACTCCCATCGACCTCTCCGCAGATAAGCAAAAATCTTCCTCCTTCCTCCAAATCAACCCCAATGGCCGCATCCCCGCCATTGTCGACCATAGCCGCAACTCCCTCGCCATTTTCGAATCAGGCGCAATATTTTTGTACCTGTCCGAACATTATGACAGAGACTTCAAGTTATGCTTTGAAGACCAGGATGAAATTATCGATATGATGACATGGGTCTTCTTCCAAAATGCCGGGGTGGGCCCAATGCAGGGGCAGGCCAACCATTTCGTCAGATATGCGCCTAAAACAATCGAGTACGGCATCAAGAGATACCAGAGCGAGACGAAGCGATTTTACTCGGTGCTTGAAGATCGACTCCAGGATAGGGATTATTTGGCCGGCAAAGGGCGTGGAAGATACAGCATCGCCGACATCACAACGTTTACATGGGTACGGTGGGCACCCTGGGCGGGTATCGATTTGGGCGGATTCCCACGCTTGAAAGATTGGAGCGATAAAATTGAGAAGAGAGAAGCGGTGCAGAAGGGACTCCTTGTACCATCGGGTGACGATCAGATCGAGAAGCTGAGGAAAAACCCGAACGTACAGGATCCGTTCAAGGAGTGGGTGCAGAAGGGCCAAAAGGAGGTAGCAGAGAAGCACGGAAAATAACATGTGTGTACACCTCGTCATGCTATCTCGTGGAGATTATAAATATGAGGATGATACACCGGCGCAGCTCTGTTATTTTCTTAGACTGGGGTTTCGTTCTTGGCTTTCCTGGTGTCAAGTGACACGGCGACCTTTCTGTTCAGCAGTTCCTCGGTATTGGGGGAAAATAGTGATAAGCAAAGTCCTAATCCTGTAAATGCCGAAGACGTCAACCAAACCGTCTTGAAAGCCTGCCCCAACCCCGACTGATAAGCCGATACAGCGACTACTTTGATCTCTGGTGTCAATCCTTCCACCTCCGACCAGGCGACAGGCGTCCCCAGTTGTAAAGCAGAGAGAATCGACATAGTGCTGTTCTGTGAAAGGCCAGCTTCTAGCACCGCAGGTACAACTGCACCAGGTACGGTCGCCGTTTTGCGATTGGCCAATACTATGTTGTATACTGCTTGGCATATTCCTGCCACAGCTGTCTGAACGGAAGTTCCTGCACCACCTGCTGCTTCAATCACCCGCTGGTCTTTAATGGTGTCACGGTTTGGGGTCTCTACTGCTCCTGCTCTTCACCTCCTCGCGACTACTCACCTTAGCGAGCTACGCCTATCTAGGCTAGCCTTGTTGACGGTCACTCACCTACATAAACTTTCCATAGCATCTGCAATACAACCTTAGTTCAATCTTTTAATTCTTCCTGCACGCAATACCTGACAAATGGTGAGTATGGTGTTGCCGATGGATATATCGGAAACGTATCCCATGCAAAATGCGGCAAGGAACAATAGAGCTGCGCTTTGGCCTTGGTTTTTGGCATTGCGGTCGATACAGCTGTCGGCTGTTAGTACTCACGCAGAAATTAGCCCAGAGGTGGAGTAGGTACATGCTAGTAGTGCACCGCGAGTCGCTATAGTTGCGACGATCTGCCGCTTTTGGTGACCGATTGGCCCTGCAACGGCACCACCCGTCATCGCACCCGCTACGGTACCCAAGTTCGCTAGCGCCGAAAGGAAGGCCGCGCGCATCAAAATCCCATTGGCGTAAAAGTTTTTCGTTAATTCTGGCCATATGACTGGCGATTTGTTAGCTAGGAGAGGAGTTGATGGAGATGGTGCGTGTGGACTCACTGGCACCCGCATAGTAGACACCAGCACCAATACCTGCAAGGATTGAAGAAACGATCCAAGGACGATGACAGAAAAGCGTCAAAGAAACTAAAGGCTCCTTCAGAGGCATGAAGCATTCCCAACTAACAAATGCGACGAGGCACAAGAAGCCAATGATGATGAATGAAAGGTCTTCAGCAGAGGCCCAGGCGTACTTCGACCCGCCCCATGACAGCCCTAGCAGAAATATCGTCAACCCAGTAGCATATAGTAGCGTGCCAGTGTAGTCGGACTTTTTAAGAAAGTCCATTTTCTTCTTCCTTTGACCATGCTTTTGGTGGAAATTGGGCGGATGATAAAAGGCACAGTAGTAAATCAGCGACATCGCATTGACAGTGCTGAGGAAATATACAGCCCGCCATCCGAGGCGCGTTGACACTAGGCTCTGGGCAACTACCGGGGCAAAACACTGGCCAGGCAGATTCCAGATGCTGATACCACTAACCATAAAATACCGGTACTTGGCGGGAATAAGTTCGGCGATGGTATAGTAGCAGGATAACTGCGTTGAGGCAGCGACAGCCTTTAGAATTGAGCCGACAATGATCATGTTGACGTTTATGGCAAGACCGCTGATGAGCGTCCCGATCATGGCGAGGAGAGCGCCAACGATGAAGAAGTAACGACGCCCAAAGATGTCTGAGAGCCTTCCTACTATCGTCCGAGGGGACTGGCAGAGTCGTATGTTAAGACCGAGTCAACTTCTACTTACCATGCCAACAGAAAGTCCTACAGAATACACCAATGTCACCCACTGGATGTTTGGATCTGAACCAATATCCGCATTGATAACCGGAAGAATGGGTGCGGAATAAGCAAAGCCCTCGTTGCCAGCCCAGGCACCGAAGCCTACCGCACAACATGTTCCGATGAAGAAAGGGCTCAGGTAGTAACTTTTGGGTAGACTTTCAACGTCTCCCACAAAGCCTTGCTCATCGGTTTCGATTCTGCCGTCGTCTGATTCGGGGTCTTCGAGTGGCATATCGCATGCAGTTTTCATGGTGGTAGTATCGGGTGACTTCATGTTAGAGGTGTCCATGGCGGTACATGTGAATGTTCGCGAAAGCGATGAAGGTTTGTAAGTCGGACCCTTGTAGTCGACGCGTAAGTTACCTTCCTATCGTCCGCTCTAGATATGGTCTAGAATGGTTACGACGCTGAAGTTTTCGTTGCCGATATCGTTAGTGGATTTCCAGTACGCAAGGGGAGCAGGTCGGCTTGAAAGTGGGTATCCCTTTTCTCTCATCGTTCAATGAGTGATGAACACATTTTGAGTGAAACGAGGGTAAGAATGCCCCCGTGCAAAACCCAGTTGTCGGTCCATATCTGCATATTGACCCATACCTAGTGGGCCGAATGGTCGGGCGTTAGCATTTGCATTTGTTAATCGTTGCCATTTTGAAATCAAACCCAGCGGTTTTTTCTCCAGGAACCAATGGGCAGAATTGCATTGTAGGCTTCTATTGATGAAATTTGGACGTTCCGTGGCTCAAGTGATAGCTGCTCGAGCTATTCAAGGGACAGGTGGAGCGGGTGAACAAAGACAGCGTACCGTTGACCAGTTACGGATGTACTAACAACGGCATTCACTGATTAGGTATAGTTTCTATAGTGTCAATCTTATTGACGGACCTCCTCCCTTTCCACGAAGTAGCACTATATCGAAGCTATGTCAATGTCGTACAGGCTGTGGGAAGAAGCTGCGGTGGGGTATTAAGCGGCTTCTTTGCCTCAACAATTGGGTGGCGCTGGTGAGATTCCTCTTGATTCGTCGTTCCATGTACCAACAATTGACTCTGCCTCAAGGGCTTTCTTGACACAAGTCCCACCAGTGATCCTGTCGGTTGTTCTTGTTCAGTGGAGACTAGAAATTCCCCAGAAGAACCTTCCAACAAGACACAACGAATCTGCACGCGAGAAGCTCCGTCGCGTTGACTTTGTTGGGGCGGGGTATCTGTCCTTGACGATATCTGTGGCGCTGTTCGTTCTCGATACTGGCGGTCAGAGGCTCGCTTGGAAGCACCCTATCGTCATCACTTCCATTGGTGTTGCTATCTTCAGTGTGGGTATGTTCGTCATGTACGAGCGTCTTGTCGCGAAAGAGCCCATATTCCCAATCCAGCTGCTTACACGTTATGTTGTTGTGACCTCGTATGGTAATCTACTATTGCAAAATCTCTCCCAATCTGCTGTAGGTCCCCAGCTCGCGCTTGCAAAAAGCAAAGCTGACCAGTTCGTAGTTGATGCTGATCATACCTGTATATTTCCAAGTAACCCAAAATGCCTCTGCAGGGGAAGCCGGTGCACACCTCCTGCCTTCGGTCGCCTGGAACATGATTGGAGGACTTTGTACAGGTGCTTGGATCAAGAGGTAGGATGGAACATTTGCATTTGCGACCAGGAAGCTAACTCCGAGCAGAACGGGGTGCTACAAAGCTCCAACAATCATCGCGGGCATTAGCTCGGCTCTATCATTCAGTCTTTTGATCGTCTTCTGGCGTGGGAATACGAGCATATGGGGATCTCTCCTCATTTTTCCAGCTGGGCTTGCAACCGGCGTGGCGCATTCAGTGGTGTTTGTTGGGTTAGCTTCTGCCGTCGCTGGAGATGAGATCGCTGTCGCAGGCTCAGGGCTTTATCTGAGTAGTAGTGTCGATGCAGTTGCAGGATTTAGTAGTGCATCTGCAGTCTTCCAGATTGTCTTAAAGAAGGGCCTAAGTCAAGTTTTGGCAGGAAGAAACGACTCATCTGATGTAAGCTGAGAACACATCCACAGCCCTGATTCAAGCTGACAAAGGACATTCAAATCATCGGAAAGGCCATGTCCGATATTGATTTCATCCGGCACGCATCTGGTAACCTGCGCGCATTACTCTTGCCAGCTTACGTTCATGCTACCCAAGAGGTCTTCGGTGAGTCGAGAAGCGCTATGCGAGATCATACTAACACCTGCCAGTTGTCGGGTTGTTCGTGTCCTTTATTACTCTCGCAATTGGCGTGGTGAGTAAGGAGACTAACTTGCTTCGAAAGACACCGCATGCGTAACTTCGTTTTCAAAGCTACCTTTATCCAGTTAGAGTGGGATTCAGATGTCCCAGGATGCCAAAACAACTCGGCAATTTCTCAATGGTCCAATTGGTGTTACAGGGATTGAGGTTGGGTAACTAATGCGAAGATTAGTCTTAGCTTTCTTCGTATCATGACGGTGTTGGAAGCCAATTGTATGAAATTGTGCAATTGGTATTTCTCTCAGTCTCCCCGGGGCGAGGTTGGTACACAAGCCAAAAATGGGAATTCTTCAGCAACGGCAGCCCCCACAGTCCAATTTTCCAGCTTCCGAACGTGGCTCTCGAAGTCCGGGCTTAATTGTAACTCATTATGGGAAGATGCTACCGTGAGGAGACTGGATATCTCGTATGGCCAATGTATAGACAAGGCTTTACCAACGACAAGACGTAAACTTTGAAAGTTCGACCAGGCCATATATTTGAGAATGTGCTCACGCGCGTCAGGCCTGACGTGTTAAGATTAGCACGTCGAGCGGGGTCAGTGGAGATACATTACCAGACGAAGGAGTCGATCCATATAGGATGCGGGATAGATAGCTGAAGTTGCGATGGTCTTAAAAACGAAGGCATAGCTTCATAGTTGCGCACGGTAGGGCGTATCAACCACCATACGTAGAGCGCCAGATACCATAAGCAGGCTACCCTTTCTGGCGTACTCGGAACTGCTATAGTGACTTTCCCATGTTGTCCCAGTGCATTAGACATTGGATTGTACTCATCTCGAGCAGTGGAGTTGAGCAAAGACTGTATACTTGGGAACGAAGATTCGGGAAGCCGGCCGGAAGCTGAATGTGTTGGCGGCCTGACGCCACAATATCGAGCAAGACCGTGTCTAGTTGACAAGTAGCGGCTGTATGAAGCGGTAATTGCTCCCAGTGATGAGTTTGCGGATACGGCGTTCCAAACCTCGACAATGTCGCATGTGCCGAAACATCTCTAGCTTCGAGCGCATTTTCGATCCCTTGAAAATGTTCAGCTTCGGACAGAGACAGTGAATAAGTGTTGCCAAGGTCTGGACCAGGAGCTGGAAGAATTAGCTCGTATCGGAAACTTCATGTGATGTGCACATACCCGGTCCATCCCAGATGTCGAATATTGGGTTGGTCAAATCGGCAGGGAGTTCCAGGCTAAGCCCGGTACTCGGATTTCTCAACATTACAGCTGCAGATTGGTCTGCGGAGCCTAAGTCATGGTCCTGAGCACCATTTCCATTCACAACTGAAGATTGAAACTGCTCTTCTGCATTTGCGTTTTCCCTAGATGATTCGCGTCGCTGGTGTATCGTGTGCGAAGGGGAAAAGCTCGTCTGCGACGACGATGCAATGTTGACCGTACTCGAAGAACGATCTTCTTCCCCTTCCACTGGTGGGGCTACATAACGGTCGACCATCTGCAAAGAGACGCGGGCAGACTGTATAATCCTACGGAGACAATCTTCATTTTCTTGTAAACGCTTCACGGTGCGCTCGGAATGTGACAACTCCCGTTGAAGAATTGTAACTTCTTCTTCCAGCCCTTGAACACGCGTCCTTTTACGGGCTCGCGAATCTCTTTGGCTGGCCCTGTCAAAGGCCCGCTTTCGATGCAGCTGCTGGTCACTCAAAGTTGCGACTGTTCTGCTCATAATGGTGGTGGTGGATCTTGGGACGCCGTTGGCTCAGGCATAGGCGCGGGTGTTATTCGTCAACCTTGCATACTGCAAAGTTGCGCACAAACGTCTGGATGCCCTTGTCATGCGCGATTGGCGCATTGCGTCTTCGGGCACTCAGTTTGGAGAATGAGGGAAAAGGTAGACGTTTTTGGAGGCGGTCAGTTTTCGGTGCGGGGCTCGGCAGAGTGGCAAAGTTGGCAGCGACGGCGCTACGTGACACTGCATGCTTAGCGAAGCATCCAGCTCCAGGGACAGGTCGCCATTCTAGACATGATCACGACATTTTAACACAAAGCGAGAATCACGAAAGCGACAGAAGCGCGAAGATGCAAATAAACCGGGCAGCCTCCAGATGTCCTATGGCAGGCATCTGTCTTGCTGCCTTTCGCGCCATAAACCCGCTCTGCCTCTTTCAAAGTCTCATTAGTTGAGTACCCAGGAACTACAGATCACCATGGTTTCCCTCAAGAAGCTGTGTCGCTTGGTCTTCATATCTTCACTGTTGAGTTGTTCAGTGGCTAGACGACCGAATGTTCTTTTCATTCTGACCGATGATCAGGACTGACACATGAGGTCTTGGGTGAGGCGTCCTCCAACCCAACCTCTGAATCATTGAGCTAACCATATCAGGAACATATGTCATTTCTGCAGAAATATCTTTTACAAGGAACACTATATGCCAACCACTTTTGTGCAGTTTCTCTATGTTGCCCTTCCCAAATAAATCTGTGAACAGGCCGAGCAGCTCACAATACCAACCTGACAGATGTCTTCGCACCATACGGTCAGCAGAAAGCAATGCAGTCTTGGTGGCCCGACTAACAGTTGCCAGGCGGCTATCTAAAGGTGGTACGCGAAGGTATCAACGACGACTACTTACCGATATGGATGCAAGAAGCCGGCTACAATACCTACTACTCGGGCAAGCTTTGGAATCACCACTCCGTCGATAACTACAATGAACCTTTCGTTGGCGGCTATAATGGTTCAGACTTTATTCTTGACCCTTATACGTACGTGTATTACAATGCATACATGAGCCGAGATGGCAGGGTCCCAACAAGCTACAAAGGCCAATACTCGCTGGACGTTACTGCGGAAAAAGCTTACAGCTTTCTCGAAGAAGCTACACGACACCCTGAACCCTGGTTTCTGACCGTTGCACCAATAGCGCCACACAGCAACGTCAAGCTCGAGCCACCAGAAGAATTCTCTGCTGACTTGCCCGGATATGCGGAGAGGCACGCCCATTTGTTAAAAGAATACAAGATCCCACGCGGTGCCAACTTCAATCCTGAGAAGCAAGGTGGGACGGGATGGGTAAAGCGACTTCCACGTCTCAACGATACGGTCATCGAGTACAATGACGAGTTTCAGCGCTCTCGTCTTCGCGCACTGAAATCCGTAGACGAGATGGTAGAGCAGCTTGTCAAGACACTTGAGAAGAAGCAGCTTCTTGATGATACTTACATTATTTACACCACGGACAACGGTTACCACCTGAGCCAGCATCGTTTACATGCAGAAAAGGAGTGCGGTTACGAGACTGACATCCATATCGCTTTGATTATACGTGGACCAGGTGTCGCCAAGGGCCATACCACCGATATAGTCAGTTCGCATACCGATCTTGCACCTACAATCATGCAATTGGCGGGGGAAACACGAGATGATTTCGATGGTACAGCCATGCCATTATCACAGGAGGCTACAACTGAAGCTGAGTCCGCTGAGCGTCAAGAACATATTAATATAGAGTTTTGGGGGCGAGCTATTCCAGAAGGTGAATGGGGTCATTACGACGACCCAAGTTAAGAAAACCCATGGCCTGGCCAGGACTGGGGTGGCTACCTCCATTCTGTCCAGAACAACACTTAGAAAGGTCTCCGTCTCATTGGCGAGGGTTACAACATCTACTGCTCAGTATTTTGTACTGGGGACAGAGAGTACTATGATATGGGGTATGATCCCGGACAGCTCGAAAATTACTTCGACGAGGACATGGACATCGTAGCGAAACGGGATACATACAGGATTGCGTTCCGCTCTTTCAAGCCCATCATGGACCGCCTGGACGCATTGATGATGGTGCTCAAATCGTGCAAGGGTGAATCTTGTAGGAAACCATGGGATGTGCTGCATCCTGGAGGCGAGGTAAAGTCACTCAAAGACGCATTGGCATACCCGTACGATATGTTCTACGATGAACAGCCCAAAGCCAAGTTTGACGAGTGTGCCCTGGGATATATCCGCAAGGTAGAAGGGCCGCAACACGCGAATGCGTACGACGAGTGGAACGATGACAGGTCGGAACTCAAGATGCGCAAACATCCTAGTTTCGTGTATCAAGGGAATCCGCATCTGTTCACCTAGCGATGTATAAAAAGCAATTTGAACCAAGTCAGAATTACACTAGATAAATTAGTACCAGCTTATGGAGAACAATGAAAGAGCTTTAACGTAATGGGAAGAGCAATGGCGGCATGCAGACCTAGAGATACCCAACAGACCCAGTTCCACGCCTCCAACGTGATGCAGCGCGGCTAGAAAAGCATGCGGCACGTCATTTCTCACCTTCCGTCATGAATCACGATCTTGGGCAAACCAGCGCATTTTCGGCAGCTGCATATCGCAAGGAGCGGGGATGGGTGCATGTAAAAGAGGTTAATAACATGCGATTCCCTAGATGTGCGCCTTGAGTAAGTTCGCGCCTGCCTCTTGCAGCCTAGCGATGCAGACTAGCGCCGGAAGACCGTGAAAGCTTCGTTGTCGCCACGAAGCTTCGCCAGCTTCGTCCTACTACAAGCACTGCATCTTCAAAGCATTTTTGCATGCTCATCTTGCAAACATGGCGACACATGCATTACCTTGTCTGTGGCAATGAGTGGTTGGGGGCGTCCCCGCAGCAACTCACAGCTGTAATGGCCCGACACCCCGAACTCCGTCCCGTTAACGATCGTCATTTCAATGGCGACAAGTACCAAGACATCCGCTGCCTGCCTATTCGAGCAATCATGCATGCATGGTACCCGGTTAATCTATCCACTATCACCGTCGCACCGCCTATTCGCCAGCGAGTCGTTCGTCCTGTCCAACCTGGGTTTAGTCATCGTAAATACAGGGTAGCTTTATGCAAGCTACCATATCTATCGGAGTTATTGAATACGCAAGATCGCTATCCGGCCCACGGGCACGCGTGCAGTACAAGTATAAAATGGTTGGGGCCGTGAAATTGTGGATCGACACAGCGAGCTTGAATTCCTTCAAGTACATTGGCTTTCTCGGGTTGTTGTTGCTGTTGTTACTGTCCCCGTGCTGTTGGGTTGACAATATGGCACCCCTCTTCAGTACCGTTGCGGGCCTCTCGCTGGCTTCGATTGCTCTCTCATCGCCTCTCTCGCCAAACGTTCACCAGCGGTATTACAATGCGACGACTCCATGTGCGCAGGTCGGCGCCGCGATTGCGGGCCAGAATGTGACCGCAGGTGCGACTGTCCCTGCAGGCCTGGCCTACGAGTGCATTACCTCTGTCCCCTTCAACCAAAGCGCTGCTCTTGCTCTGGTCGACGGTGTTGTACCATACTTCAAGTGGCAGAGTAACACGGTCTGGCTCGCTGACCCACCGGCCGAATACGTTGCGAAGGTCCAACCAGCCATCGACATCTGGGCCGGTCTCGAGGAGATACGGGCAAAGGTCGTCTCAGGAGACTACGGTAACGAGTATGAGGTAAGAAAATCTTTTTGTTTCGAAATGATCAACATTTGCTGATATCTACCAGTTCGGTTTCGAACTCTACCGCCTCCTGCAGATGACACACGACGGCCACTTTGTCTTCGTCCCGGATGTTGTCGGTACAGTCTTCACTTTTGCCCGTCCAGTCCCTCTCGTCTCAGTCTCTAGCGACGGCCAGAAGCTCCCGGAGGCATACGTCTATGCAGATGTATTGTCTGAATCATTTGGTAATGCTACCTTCACGCCCTCGCCAATCACCCATATCGACGGCCAAGACGCCCAGGAGTTTTTGGAGAACTGGGCCCAGTATGGATCCCTGCAAGACCGAGATGCATTGTATAACAATGTATTTTATGAACTGGCTACGGTTTCTCTCGGACCAGTGGGATCTGGTATCGGTACCTTTGCGGGCTCTGGCCGTGGTCGTTGGATTTACCCGGGGCCAACTACCGAGCTGACTTTTGCAAACGGCACCAGCCGGACCTACGATAACTTTGCGAAAGTTCTGATTCCATTCGACGGAATTACTGACGGCGAAAGTCTTTACCAGCTTTGGTTTACCGGAAACCAGCCTGGAAGTGAGACCGAGGAGGCTGCGCCAACCAACTCGACTTCGGCAACACCTACACCCTCTGCAACTTCGTCGGCCACACCTGTGCCTACTATCCCTGCGCCAGGCTACCCACCCCCTGTGGTTCGCGAGGCGCACAACCTTATCGGTGGCTACTTCCTCGAAGAAGACTACTCCGATGTCGCTGTGCTTTCGGTGCCCTCGTTCGTTGGTATCGACGCCCAAGAAGAGTTCCAGGCTACCGCTGAAAAGTTTCTCGCTGCCGCAAAAGCAGCTGGAAAGAAGAAGCTTGTAATCGATGTCTCGGCGAACGGTGGTGGAACCATCTTGCTTGGATACGATCTCTACAAGCTCTTGTTCCCTGATGAGATTGACCACGCGGCTGCAGACCGCTACCGCGCGTTCGAATCTACTCAAATCTTGAACCAGAAGTTCTCAGAGGTCGCAGAGGGTATCCCACGTATTGTGGACTCCGACAACGAGACAATATCAGATCTCGTAGACAGTGTGGTCTCTTCCCTCTTCAACTACCGCACTGACATTGACGTTAATCTCGAAAACTTTGACAGCTGGCAACAAAAATTCGGTCCCGCTTTGGAGCAGAAGGGTGACAACTTCACCAGCCTCTTCAGGTGGAACCTGAGTGACACACTCATCCCGCTCAACACCGGAGGTGTCTACATCCATGGCTATGGCCCGCTATCCAACTACACACAAGCTCCCTTCGCGGCCGAGGACATTGTTGTCGTCACTGATGGCTACTGCGCATCAACATGCACCATTTTCTCGGAACTTATGCGCCAACGCGCAGGCGTGAAGTACATCTCGCTCGGAGGCCGTCCACGTGAGGGCATCACTCAAGCTGTTGGAGGTGTCAAGGGTACCAATAACTACCCCTGGACCTACATTCAATCTCTAGCCCAGTACACTGTCGACAATCTCTCTTCCCCCGAGGAAGGCGCGCAACTTAACAAGACCGAATTGGGCGAATACTACGATGACACACCCTTCATCCGTGCTTCAATTGGGAACTCCATCAACGTCAACTTCCGCGACGGTATCCGTGACGGAGATGAGTCAAACACGCCTCTGCAGTTTGTTTATGAACCTGCGGATTGCCGTATCCTGTACACCAAGGCTATGACTGTCGATGTGACAGCTATCTGGAAAGCTGTTGCTGACTCTACTTGGGGCAGTGTGAGTCACTGTGTGGCGGGTGATCTTGGTGGCTACCCCACGCGCATGGCGAAGCGTGATCTGAGTGTTTCGGAAAGGTCACACAGCAAGAGAATGGCAGATTGGAGGGCTGGCCTCAAGGCCGCGGATTACCCGCTCGATGTCAGGACTGACCTGAGCCAAGCCAATTTCGATGGTAATGGTATCATGTGGCCGTAGAGTAATGTCTTGTGATGTAGGAGTGTCCGACAGACCGCTCTGCTACGTAGCTGCAAATGCAATAATTTTGATACATCAAGTTCGTTCCTCGATCGATCTTTTCCAACAGCATATAGCGCACTGCTTCCAGAGATCGAAGCTGTACCTCGTGACGATGGCGCCAGTTCTCTAGGAATCGCGAGTGCACAGTTTCCAACTGCGTCTAAGCTACTTGCTCGACCCACTACTAATGCAGTCAGTAATAGTGGGCAAGACAAAGCGGCACAGTGTTGAGGAAGGAAGCTCCATATAAAGCCCGCGATCGAAGAGTCTTAACTCGATCAACGTCGAGAAATGCGATGCGGCGAGTAAGAAGGATCTTCACGAGGCCAAAGCCAAGGGAAAAGATATGAATACAGTGGGCTTTTGATATCCAAGTGTTCTTTTGCGCATCGATCGATGTGCAACAGAAACACCAAAAGACACATGGGCACACACATCGTGTGCCTCGGCGCAACGGAAATCGGCGCCAGTATGCTGAATGGAAGAAACCTAGTGCTCTCACCGAGTTTCCGATGCCCTGCATAAACGTCAACGTGGCGACGTCGGCGATGCGTGCTTCCGGATTCCCCTAGCAACGTGTTCCGAGTAGCCCGCCGAACGTGTGATCCTCAGGTGTCGTTCCGATCGCATGCGACGCTATGGGGAAAGACAGGTTGTTATGTAGCGCAGCATGTAGCGCCTATATCAAAGGTGCCTGACAAGGATGCGGCGGTCCAGACTCGTATGGACGGCCAGAAAACAGGACCGTTTCACCAACGCAACGGCTATAACGGAGTTATTTAACCTCCGCAGTGGGCCAACGCATGTGTCAAGGGTTGGCGTTGTCCATCTACCGATGCACTGCAGGCTACAACAGTCAAACACATGGGAATGACACATGGTATTCTTTCTGCTGTTGCTAGGGACGTCATTGGCGATGGGGTTGGGACGGGCGCGCGTCGGTACGGTTCCCGTTGCAGATCACCTAGAGTGTAGACGTTGGCCATCGCTCATGCCATGCTGATCCGATCAAGTATCCACAAGAAAACTAAAGGCCGCGACAAAACAACACCAAGCAGATGGGCTTCGGAGCTTCGATGCACCAGGTGAGTGGGAGGAAGAAACGCACGGTCCGCGGAAGGGGCGTGTGGAAACCCATCATGCACGGGAGATCCTCGATGCTGGCTTGACATCGGCGATGCATGGCAGGCGTTGCGCAAAGCTAGTATCGGAGCTAGGAGCATAAGGCCGAAGCGGGCGGGAATATGGGCCGTGTGACCTGATGATTGCTGCTCGGGAGAAGGGTATAGTGCGTGGGGTGGCGAGAGGAAACGACTCCGCGATGATCTAATCCGGTGAGCGAGGAGGATGCCAGTAAGGCTGAGACACTGTTTGGACCTTATGATGGGATGCGTCCATGCGTTCCGAGGGGAATAGCAGCAGTGCGAAAGGATGATGCTTGTGTGACAACGGTCATCGCAAGACCTCAACACGAAGGCCTCCGCGCGCAGTTGCTCTGATAGGCCGTCGATAGGCTAATACTGATAGCAAATCCTATTGCCGGAACCAACGACGCCCACGTTGCCACGCACACATGTCAAACCGCCCAGGAAGGTTCCGAGGTCAGTAGGCTCATTTTGTGCGTATGGGGAACCAGCCAAAGACATGCAGCGGAGGGCATGTTCATCGACCTGCACGTTTGCAACGCTTGTACGCTTGCGAAGATGAATCCTTTTTGTGTTTGCGATCTCGCGATCCCCCGAATTCAATATCCGGAGGAGGTGACAAAAACCAACACCAGGACAGAAAAACAAGGGCGTTATCGTGAGTAAAGCAAAGCGCAAAGCAAACTCCGTATGTGCATTGGAAAAAGGAAACCCATGCTTGTAACGATTGGAGTAAATGGCATTTGTGAAATTCGCATGCCCACAAAAAGACACAGACCGTGTGGCGACCACGCCCACACCCACACCCTGCATATGCCATGATCGTGCCTGGCGCACGGCATCGAGCGATGTCATCCTGTTCCCCCCTTCCTTTGCTCGGCTACTGGGAGGCAAATTGATCGGCAGAGGGATCGAACATCGTAATGGTGAAAATGCGATATGTCATACGCGCCCAGCCTGCAGGGCGACGTAGATACGGCAAATGATCTAGATTGCGCGTAAAAGAAGATTGGAGAAAAAGTGGGACTGGTGGCTAACAATGACGACCCCGGGTGGTTCGTTGGCTGGACGATCTTGTTACACGGCCTGATTCTGACGTGACTGCATCACTGGGTTGACGCAAGCCATTGCGAAACATCATGTCATAGTGTTTGATAGATATTGTTACCCGGTGCAAAGGTTGTGCAGCATGAGCTGTGTCTGCGACAGTCTCGCACAAGCGGATGGAGTGTAGGTAGATTGAGTGTCGACGCTACTGACGTTGTCGGTTAGTGTACTACGGAGTAGGCAGAGTTTGCTTTTCCGAAGATCGTCGGGATCGTGGGTTTCCCATATATTGGTGTGGGCTTGGCAGGTACATTCTGGTGTTGCGCATGAACTGGGGGAAGGTTGGACGCTGGCGCGCTAACCGCCATGACGGAACAAAAACCATTTTTGCACGACGCTAGATGGGATTTCAATCACGATGCCATGTCAGGGAAGATAGTGGCTTTCAAAAATTTCATTTTTTTCTGTGCAAGGACAGCTATGCCACAGTAATGTACAAGGTTGTGGGTATCGTATTCTCGTCTCATCGTGCAGGCCAGCTGTACGATCGTAGCATGATAGGATCAAAGCCAGCTTAGTGATTTCCTCCGCGTAATGTGCCTGTTGCCCCCCCGATGCTTTGCCCATGTCACCGAGACATGGACGTTGCTGGACAGGGCCAAGATGGGCTGCATGCCTCTCCCTCTTTTTCTCCTCGTTCCGTAACGATGTCTGAGAATAATGCTCAGACGTATTCTTTCGCGCCATAACTCCCGTGCCGTGCCTGAAGGGCGGAACGGCCATAGTGGTGATAGTTGACAGCGAATGTCTGTGTATGAATATGGTGCAGGTCCAACTGAGAAGGGAGTCGGTGGCTGCAAGGTGTCGAGCAGGTAGTGCACCCTGTGTGCATGTGTGCAGTTGTAGCGAATGGAGCGGGGCACCCGTGCTAGAGGCTTCAGCCAGCGCTGTAGCCAGTCATCCTAGCGCAGTGGCTGCAGTAGTAGCGGTTGGTGCCGATCTGGTACATGTTCGCAAGGCACTCGCGGCGGCAGCGGCAGCACGAGAGAGTCGATGGTGAGGAGTAACCGCTGCTGGACGTCGAACTGTTGGAGCTGTCGGACGAAGTGCTCGAGGCACGGTGTTGCGGCTGCAGAGGGTCCGGGGAGGGGCGATGGGCAGCTTGGGTTTGCAGTTGGAGCAGACGCGTAGCGTCCGAAGAGGCCGACATGAACAGATCGGCTGCTGGTCGAAAGGCCAGTAGCGGGTTGGTAGGGTCTGAGGGTGTGTAGGCCTGGTATTCAGAGACGGGGCTGGCAGAAGGAGTCTCTACAGAGAAGTGGGCGGTAGGGACGATGCTGAAGTAGCACGAGGGTGTTGTGGATAGCGAGTCCGGCGTTAGTTGATCTGCGGACATGATATGGGAGTGCGGGAGTCTTTGAAGGATGACGGGGGGCATGCATCAGCGGGCAGTACGAGGGATCGCAATTGCCTATATGCTCACACGGCCATCGGACGATGCAAGATCGGCGAGTAACAGGCGTGGAGCAGGGCGGGCCCGTGTGGAGCGGTGATTGGCGTGTGTGGCTGGGTCTGGGACGCTGCAACGCCCTCGCAAAGCCGGGTCCCAAGTACAAGCCGGCTGAGACAAGGCCTGAGGGGCTCTTTTTGCGATCAAGGGTAGCCGTCTCGATCGCCGCCTCCTTTGCCCGCCAGCGCCCGCCTGATTGGCACCCGCCCATGGCCGCCATGTTCCCCCCCGCACCGTGGTGGCCACACATGGACATCGAGATCGAACGAGCAAGCATTTTGCATTTTGTATTTTGCATTTTGCATCTATCTTTCCCCTCGTCCTGTTCTTTTCCGTTTCGCTCTTTTGCTGTCCGAACGACCTCTGCTGCCCTGGCTGCTGCCCCCGCCCGTGGTGCTACGCGCGGCTCTCGTCGATTGTGGCTACGGCTGACCGTGGCTGCCTGGCACAGCCTCCGCAGGCCGCATGCATGCAATAAGGGTGCCCCAGGCTCTGCGCAACCCCCCGGGACATGGCGGCTTTTGTTATGCTTGCCTCGCATCATCCGTCTGCCGAGCCCACCCGTCCCTTTCTGCCATCACGATCTGCCCTCTCCCAAACACCCCCAATGCGGCAGTTATTGGAATCCCTATTGATTCCAGCTTATACCGCGGACATAGCGACCGCATCTCTCGCAGCCTGTGGATGTCTAAGCGGGCCGAACCGTTGGACTTGCGGTCTAGATCTAGATCCATAGTGGCCATGAACGCCCACGTTACGTTGAAGGAACCGCCTAGGACACCCTAGCTCCCCGCACCTTTCCCCTCCCTCATTAACGAAAAACAGTCAAGACTGCTTTGCCCTGGTGTTAGTCCTTCAACGTCCTGCAACACTGAACAAACGCAGCCATTGCCTAACCCCTTCAATGAACCCGTTCACAAGTGCTTTCCTCCACGCCGCCCACCCCCGAATCTTTCGGCCGCTCGACAAACATTCCGCCGTGCAAGACATGGCCAGATTCGCTCGACCGCCCGACAATGCGTTTCAAGAGTATGGAACAAAGAATGCTGCAGGGGCGACTCCGTCGGACGAGGGCCTAGTCTCCATACCGGCGCACCTGCACCACGATGCTCGTTACTAGAACGGATGCCGATGTGGACCTGCATACACATGCTGCATGCGAGAGTCGAACCTTGGGACACAATACCCTCTCAGGGACCACTGCCAACCGTGCGTTGCAGCGGCGGTCATGGCCTAGACCCCTACGCGTCGCATGACTATGCTGAACTGTGCCCATGTAGGAAGAAACGAAACTCCACAGCATCTAGTGGCAAGGAAATCGCCACTCAACGTAGATTGATCTAACTGAGAGGCGCCATGCAATGGGAGGACCCAGGCCCCAAGCCACGTTTGTTCGGATATGCTTACACAAAGCAACCACACTTGGCCGTCACTTTGTCTAGACCTCTGGCCTGCTCACGCGCGAGCCATGTGCTGCTTTAGCCAGAGTATACACAGTATACCTTCGGTCCTCACACGGAGCCCCCGAGATTTGTTGGACCCAAACCGAGCCCACGGGCTTAGCCACATGTCCTATCTTGACTGGGGAAACGACATTGCTTTTCATAGCCGACGAAAAGAGATTAACAAGCTGACTGAATTTTGTCCATTCGGCGGTGCAGAACGGAACGTTGGGTAACCGAATTAAGTGCACGGAACAGCATCATACCTTGACAAATCTCGCTCCAGGCTGTAGCGAGAGACATACGTAAGCAATACCGGCAGGGCATTCGAAGGAAACAAGCAAATAGAGGAGCCAGTTTTTGCTCGTTCCGATCCTTCTGGCCTACCTGTGTACATACCGACAGAGGGACATGGTTCTTGTCGTAGTAAGAGAGTAAATGTGAGCACATTAACTTATCGATTGAGCCCACTGCTTCTTGATATACGCCTAGCGTTGCTCCCCACTGTGTATCGTGCACCTAGGCTTAATTGAATGTTCACCGGTGAGAGCGTGTCACGGCGGGGGAAGCACGTGACTAGCACATTCGTGGACTAGTTTCGACCGCCTCTGGTTGTCTAGACCGTATGATTGGTGGTCATGGTGGTGACGGTCATGTGCAGTGTTCACGAGCTGTTACTGTGTAGATGCATAATGCTGCTGCAGTTCGCTCATCTTCTCGTCAAGGCCTCCTTGATGTCTTGCTCTGGCGTCTTGCGATGAGCCCCGACGATCGCTCGAAATGCGCCAGGCCAGGGAGCAATGGAACATCGACAGCAATCAGGCTGCGCGGTTGGCTCAAAACGGACATCGGCATCGAGGGCTGATCAAGCCCACGGTTCATCTCATAGGCAGCCATCGTCATCCTCACTTCGCCCCTTGTCTTGCGCTGCTCTCATAATTGACCGTACAGTCGTCCAGAAGTTGCCCACGTCACTATCGCGGTAATCGTCACCGGCCCGCTACACGAAATACCGGCACATAGCCCCACCACCAGTCCGACCCCTCCACCGCGCGCCTGCAAACTTCACTCCACCAACACAATACACACTTCTGCAAAATGGGAAAGCCTCCGAATCTATACGCCTTCCAGAGCGCTGCCGAGCTCGCTCCAAGTCTGCGGACCTATGTGCTCGATGCCCAGAATGCCGCACTTGAACGTCATCAGGTCTTCCGTGTCGCAGTCTCTGGTGGCTCCTTGCCCAAGACACTTGCGCAAGCGCTTCTAAAGGAAACCAATGGCGAAGGAAAGGTCCAGTTCGACAAGTGGGAGATCTTTTACGCCGACGAGCGCGCCGTGCCCCTGGACCACGAAGACAGCAACCACAAGTTGGTCAAGGAGGAGCTTTTGGATAAGATACCGTCTGAGTTGGGCACACCCAAGGTCTACCCTATCGACGTCAAGTACCTGGACGATGTCCAAGAGCTGGCAGACCAGTACGAAAAGACGCTCGTTAGTGTCTTTGCCGCGCGCGACAGCGTGAAGCTGCCACTCTTCGACCTGCTCCTCCTAGGCTGCGGACCCGACGGACACACTTGCAGCCTGTTCCCCGGATCGGATCTTCTTCGCGAAACCGAGGCCTGGGTTCTCCCCATTTCCGACTCTCCGAAGCCTCCGCCGAAGCGCATTACCATCTCCCTCCCCGTTGCGCAACACGGACTCAAGATCGCCTTTGTCGCGACCGGCGGAGGAAAGAAGGACATCATGCGCCAGATATTCGATACCGATGAGGGACAGCAGCTACCATGCGGTCTGGTGAACCACAAGGGCGCAGAGCGCGTCAGCTGGTTTGTCGACTACCCTGCCATCGAGGGCGTCTCTTTCCCTGCTCGCCGTGGCAGCTTGTGAACGGTATAAGCTATGGGGTGCCATCTCTCGATCTATGGTATCTCGCTTGCATCTGGAAAGGCGGTGGCCTGACCCTACTCAGAATACGGTTGTGCTTTCGGGAAAGGAGATCCATTATGGAGTCAGACAACCATGTCACGAAGTAAGCACTGTGTCAGTCACTCAGCTTAGATACAATAGATCACGAATCATCTACGAATCATTCATATGTCCCCAGGCTCTTTCCTTCATCGTCATACCTAACAGTTATCGATAACAGCACCGGCCACTTCGGGCATAGCGTCAAGTGCCCCGAGCTTTTGCCATGTAAACACCCAATGTTTCGTCTGTTTGTACTGTTCAACACCACCATTCTGAGCCGTCGCACGCATCCACCATAGTGTCCCTGCTAGCGCTTAAAATGAGTACAAAGCCTCGCTCGCAGATAGGTAGGATCAACAGTGTCGCTTCTCGGCCTCGGGTAATATCTCAATCCCTTTCCATGTCACGGTAAGACCTAACGAACGGCAGAATGTTGGGGCAGGTACGCCAGCTGAAGGCGGTCAAGATGCAACGCATCGCAGTGTGAATGATATGGCGCGTCCGTTGTTGAATCGACCGCAATCCTTTCAGGGTGATGCAGAGGGAGGAAAGCCTCGCAGCTTCCTGTGCGTAAACTCTGCGCCGACACACCGCATGTATTAGCTAACTGTGGCTCGACACTCAGTCCTCAACCAGGGCAACACAGATATAACACGCGCTCGAGTATACTACCAGAGCCTTCTGACGTGGATGCTGAGGCCGAAGATATGGAGCGCAACTCAAGCGAGGCGCAAAATACGCCCAGCGTTGCACCGTCGACACAAGAAGCGCCAACTCCGGGCGCGGCACCTGGCCGGCTTCGACCACGATCCATGTACCAACACGGTACCACGTCATCTCAACGAACCGATCACAGTGAAAAGACAAGCTCACGCTCCATGCGTCCGCCTGCTCCAGTAAGCAAGCCCTCCGAGCCTCAAACGGTAGGCTTGGGTCGTTCCCAATCGTTACGGAGACCAGGTTCTACATCTCAAGCCGCTCAGCCATCTGCTCTGGCAAGCCATGCTCGCACACAATCAACTAGCACCATAGCAGCTACACGACGAGATATTGTCAAGCCGAACACAGGCTCGGAGCGACCGAAATCTCTTTTGGTGGCACCAAGTCGCAACTCAAAGGTGAACAGTACATCAACAAATACACTACCTAACACAGCGCGGACGTCCACAAGAGCCGCAGGACTTAGTCGTGCGGCCAGCACTAGGGCCAGGCCTGAAGCCTCAGTTGGCGTTGTCGGTAGTAGTGCGGTGGCCAAGTCCGAAGAGTCTCTTGCAACCCAGGCAAGACGGAAAGAGCTGGCTACAGACGAAGCTAAAAAGCCCAATCGTCCAGCCTTCAGCACTCTTCAACAACACTTTACACCACGAAAAACAGGGAAGGCCCCTACCGCTACATTCATCAACCCCGCTCCTCAGCCTGTGTCTCATTCGCTTTCCCCTGAAATTGCCAGTCTCCAGGCAGAATTACTCCAGCTTCATCTCTTGCATGAGTCCTCTGCAGAGGTTAGCCGACTCTGGGAAGAGAGCGCAAAGCGTACTTTGCACACAAAGTTCGATGAAGTGGCTAGCTTATATCAAGTCATACTCCAAAATGAACGCACTGGCCAAGAACAGAAGAACATCCAATCTCTGCTTGAATGGAGCACTGGCGGCTCAACTGAAAATCTTGTCGAACATGTTCAGATCCTTTCGGAACCACTACATGAGCTCCCATCGTTGGTCGAGCCAGGCGGCCGTCTCCAGCGTCTTGTAGCAGAGTTTGAGCAGTGGATGCAATGGGTTCAGGAGATTCGGCTTGCTAGACAAAGTCATTCTGGGAGTAGCAAGGCGCTTGGCACGATCGAAGGTCTTGAGGATTCGTGGAAGGCTGAGAATGCCGCGCTGACTCGGAAGCTGACTGCGTTCGCTCGCGACCTGGAAAGGCTGGCTTCTCCAGCACCCGGCTCAAGCATTGCATGTATTGTCGATGCATGTTCAACGATCTTGCGCGGGGTCTTGGACGAGCTGCAGACGATGCAGAAGATCGGGGCCGATATCGTCACAAGGGAGAAGGGCTGGGTGGAAGAGCGGCTTCGGACTATTGCACGAGACGTCGGCACACATTTAGTGGATGCCGGAGGTGAGTCTGCGGCTTGGCGGGTGTGAGGACAAATGGTTATGAGCAACTTGAAAGCTTCATAGGGGAGATGACGGACGTAATGGCACTTTTCTTACAATTGGGAGGCTATATTGTCACATGCGTTTGTACAAACCAACCTTAGTCATACTGGCACGAGATGGATGAAACTTTGAGGCGTTGGGGCATTGGGAAATTGTATTGATTGTAGTCGCTGTCACCAGCAGCCAGAAAACTGGATAGCCATTGACTAGCGCTTGTGTTCTGTATCTGACTATGCTATCCCTGCATCTACGCGGGAAAAAGCATGACTCTTCTATCGCTGTTGCATATCGACGCTGCCTTGCAATGCGTCCACCGTGCTGCTCTAACTGGACAAATACAAGAAGCCCAGACATCTATCCCTCCTGCGGCTTCAAGTCGGCATCCGCATACTTACCCAGAGCACAACGCGACAGAAAACTTGCTGTGCCACTATTGGTGCGACCAATGACAGGATACCAATGTATGATACGTGACTCGACCGAGATTTTTGAGAGTTCAAAAGGTCCAAGATTGCCTGCCTTACGATGATAGCACTCTGGCTGTAGAGGCACTGGCTTTTGATGAAGCTCGAGAGAGCCGTCGTCAAAGGAGCTGTTTGAGGACCTCAAGATGGTAGCCTGGCTCATACAGTATATCTCCGAGGCAATGTCGCGGAACGCTCGCGAGACGGTTCGACATGAGGATCTAGTGGCTGGGTCGACGTATGCAAGGATGCTGCGGTAGACTTCGTTTGGGAACCGTCCTAGCGAGACTCCGGACGGCTTTAACCTGTTCTCAAAACTTAGGTTAGCAGCAATTTCAGGATTGTGTTTCATGTCCAGACAATGAAAACTTACGCTTCTCTAGCAGTCGCCTCAAAGACCTGTGCGATGGCTAAGAGGGTGTCGACGGGCTTAGTCTCATTCCACTCCGGCACTTCTTGGTCCTCTTGGTGATGTGAGTCCTCGTGATAGCTAGGGTTTCCCAGGTGGAGCCCTGGGTTTGCATCGTGTATCTCTTCGAGCCAATCAAACGTACGCTGATGCCACTGGTGCTTTGCATCAACGAGTCGAAGTTTCTTGGTGTGCTGTATACCATTTTCTGTCACTCGGATGAGAATGACATCCGTGATGGAAGTAACAATGGCGTTGAAGCTGGTTTTGCCACCCCCTCGGCCACATTTGACTGCCTCGACTATCGCTTTCTTGATACCTTTGTCGAACGCGATGTCGCGTGTTAGATACACGAATACGCCTTCCAGCCAGTAAGAGTGGGTCGCAGGAGAACTTCCAGGCGAAATCTCCGGCATATGATAACCTTGGAACATGTCAGAGACGAACTCAGTATCGCTGAAACTACCGCCGGATGGGTGAAGCATGGCAAAAGGCGCTTTAATCGTCTCGGTGGTTTGTTGCGTCCTAGAGGCCATACGAAGGAGCTCTGGAGCGCCTGAGCAGATGCATAGTAGTGCAAATGCAGGCTCGCGAAACATGAAGTGGTCAACTGAGATCGTGTACCGTGACTTCCGTAGCAGACTTCCATATCGTTGTTGGATGGCGTCGAGTACGTCTCTGGATACCGTGATGATGGGGCGTCGACTCAGTTCAGATGACTGTTTTGGGAACACGATAGATGGACATAAGTCGAGATACGCGGAACCGAAGTCTTGATGCTCGCCTGGCAATGATGAACCGTCTGCAATGCCGTCTGGCGCAGCTCCCTGGACATTCAGTGTCTCGACGGTCTGGGTTAAATCATCCTCGCGAAAGGCAGAGCTGTAGAGATCTCCCGACTCTCCAAGTAGCTCCATCCAGTTTCCAGGGATCTTTTTGAGAGGAAAGTAGGCGTCATTGCTAACGTGAAAGACCTCTTGATCGAGATCAAAGACGTACACCCACTCGATAAAACTAGATAGGTTTAGTATTTTAAAAACTGAATGCGCATTGTACCCAAGCTTACATGTCGCACTCGGGAACATTGTCGTAAGACGGAAGAGTCTCCAGTTCTACTCCCCACGCTTCGGGGGGCGTGACCTTCCCTTGGCAGGCAGCTTGTGGGCTCACGGTGAAAACATTCGCGTCCAAGTCTGCTTCCACGGCGCTGTAAGCGTCACGCGTCGCTTCAAGCCATTTCTGGTACTCTGGGGGACCGGAAGGCACATCTGCTACTAGAGTAGTGCCGAGTCCTTCAGGGTACGAGTCACTAGTAGAGATTAGAAAGTATGTAAACCATCTTAGCGGCGTACTTGCTAGTGGTTATAGTAGATGTAGTAACGTCCTTTCCACTTGTATGCGTAAAGTCCGCGAGTTCCAATTGTCGCAGGCTGAGATGAGTAGGCTCCGGCAGCTCTGTGGAATGCTTGGGAGTGTGGTGTGTGCGGTGAGTGTAGAGAGTAGAGAGCGCGCCATGATATTTATGAAGGCGCGGGGTTTAAGCACGCCTTCCAAGGTTGGTCAATCAAACGCGCTGTCACGGGACTTCACCAGGCAGCTGCGCGTGTGCCTGAACTTGGTATTTGTTGATTGGTGAAGGACGTGGCACAGCCGAAACATGTAAGCACATCGCAGGGCCCACCATCAGACGGCATGGCATTGACTATTCTCGAGCAGATTGCAATTTCAATAAACTTGTTACGCATAGTGCTTTTGGAAATGGAAGTGCAGGTGCGGTGTTCACGTAAGTTGGCAGTGCATATCATGAATGTGTAAGCATATGAGGCTAGTGTGATTCAATGACGTTGTTGGAAAGACGGAACCGCCATTGTCCACCCCCACCATACATCTACAAACTCCGCCATGGCTCAGCCTCAAGAAATTGCGGCGGCACACCCCGACTGGTACGAAGCCAACCCTACAAATGACCATGTGGCGCCTATTTTTCGGTCGCTTCTTGAAACGTACAGCGGCATTCCATCAGAAGAGGTTCTCAATCACGTTGTAAAGCTCCGTGACGAAGCCTGGAAAGTGCATCCGTATCCATGCATCGGCCAGTTTCGGTTTCTCGAGCCCAGCTTCATCGGGCTATCCAAGGAGTATTGTGAAGCCATCGAGCGCCTAAGCGACGGCGAAACGCTCTTAGACATGGCATGCTGCTTCGGACAGACCATGCGCCAGTTGGTGCATGGCGGAGCACCCGGGAAAAACATATATGGATGTGATCTCGAGTCAGACTTCATTGAGTTGGGCTACAAGCTTTTCCGGGATCGAGAAAAGCTACAAAGCAAGTTCTTAGTAGCCGACATCTTCGACTCCGACTCTGCGCTTGCAGACTTCAAAGGCAAATTCGACATGATCTACGCTGGATCGTTCTTTCACCTGTGGGGTTACGACATGCAGGTTTTGGCCTCTAAAGCAGTTGTCGCTTTACTACAACCTCACCCTGGTTCGATGATATTTGGTCGTCAAATTGGAGCTACGGAACCCCGGGAACAGGAAGGACCTACGGGGACGATGTATCGACATAGCGTTGAAAGCTTCAAGGAGATGTGGAAGAAGATAGGGGATGAACTCGGTATCAAATTTACTGTCGAAGCCAAGTTTACGCCGCTCGGTAGAGACCATCTCAAGTTTCACATGGATGACACCACAAAGCGGCTTTGGTTCGTCGTCCGCCGCGAGTAGCCCAAGAACTCCCACATTCATCGAACTGCGACGGCGGAGCAATACCCATGAGGCATCGTCGTTGCGTAGGTGATAGCATTTACCCCAGAAGTCCGCATCTGCTTTATCCTGTTTCTTTTCGAAGCATCTGGGCCATGCACGCTGATGCAGATCAGCCGAGATCGGGGAGCTACTTCAGATCTACTCAAGTTTCATTGAGGGGATCTCGCTGGCCTCGGCTGTTTCTGGGGTACAGAACACCTTGGCGCTATCTTTATCCCAGTACATCTGCACATGTATTTTGCCGGAACCGGGATCTGTAAGGATAATGTACCTATTCACAGTGACCCCAGCCGTCGCATACTGTATATATATTTCCCCATACTTTGCTAGCTCTCGTGCATAATTTCCTAAGGACAATTGATTGGGCACTAAAACATTAGACTACAACATCTGTACAGCCAGAACCCTAGCTGCAGGAAGCAGAGCAAACTTTTGTTCGGTAAATACTGCTTGAATAGCATCTACCGGCGGGTGGCGGAAATATCTCGTGTTCATCATATACTATCGTCAACAATAGTAGCATGCTGTTCTGGACTGCTGTTTGCTTGGACGGAAAGGAGAGGTGCAGATACTCATTTATTTCTAAATGAAATGCAACATGCGACGTACCTCTCAGTCGCCTCTCACTCAACGCAGTAATTAAAAGGCCTAGATCTCACATGACATTTATAAGTAGGGGTTTTGCAGCTCCAGTGTCCGGAACTTGGACCAAGATTTATCAATCCTCCAGAAAAAGCTCCACTAATCGCCAATATGAAATTCTCGATCTTTACCGCAGCTCTCGCTGCGAACGCAGAAGCAGCGATCCTGGAGAAAAGGCAGTTTGGGTACCCCGATGGTGCGACATCCATCTTATCTGAGAAAGACCGAGGAGAACTAACATTGTAACCAGTCAGTGACTGCGGACTGGACGCATTCGAAGGCCACACTTCAGAAGCTTTGCTGTTCTGTTCCAACATCTTGAAGTCTGGGACAGCTACTACCACTGTGACCAATGGATACACGACGACGAAGATTACGACGACGAAGACCACGGTGACGATTCAGCCATCGGCCACTCCTAAGCCAACACCCACGCCGACGCCTTCGCCTTCGCCTTCTTCCTCTCCAACACCCGTAAAGCCGTCTTCGTCGTCTTCGTCGTTGTCGTCGTCGTCGTCGTCATCTTCGTCGTCTCCAGCACCGGTGGAGCCATCATCATCTGCAACACCCGTAAAGCCATCGTCGACCTTAGTCTCGTCGACTCTCGTGTCGAGCCCTTCTCCGTAAGTACCAAACAAAAGGCAGTAGAGTCCATTTCCAACGCTGACGCCTCTGAAGCACACCGACCACCACCCCCAGCTGTGGTATCGTCGCATACGTCAAGACGACGCCAGCATACTACTTCGAATCCAGCGGCACGCAAAACACCTTCGCAGCTTGCGGCGCGCTCTGCAAAGCAGATTCCAAGTGCAAGAGTTTCGGCTACGGAGAAGCGAATTGCATGCTCTTCGATGTTACAGCGTACGTCTCTTTTCTCCCATGTCTTGCTCGTCTCGTCTCGTCGCAACACAACGCTAATCCCCTCACTACAGTGCCGAAAATACAAATTACAACCCCATGTCTCCATACACATTCTACGATTCCGCTTGCACTGTCGAACTCGACGTGCGTAAGCGCTCTCCTCAACTCGACATTTCGCTCGGTCTGCCCGGCGGCATCCACATCTCTCTTGGTCTGGGTAATGGTGGTATCTCGTCGGCTTGCTCGTGCTTGATTACAAAGGGGCCGGCGAGTACGACGGTTACAAGGACGCTGAGTAGTGCGGTTACCAGGACGAGTACGGTTGTGAGTACAGTGACGAAGACGCGCGCGTAGTGGATTGAGGTGGGCTGGGGGATGGATGGAAGTGAGGAGCATACGTAGACTTTAGAAGAACATAAGCGTTTATCACAAGTTTTTGATCAAGTTCGATGAAATGTCTATTACCTAGCTTCGCTCGTGTACAGGGAAGCCGTGATATAACGCAAATAAAAGCGTTCAGTCATCCTTCTCCGGCCTCCACACATCTTGATGCCCCTTCTTGCCCCAGAATTCTTCAAAGTACTCTGAGCATTTGCCAACGGTCCAGCACCCGGCAAAGTGTACGAGGAGATCACCATCGCGATAGCCCATGTTCGATCCGCCGCTCGTATACGCGTTGAATCTGCGCTGTGGGAAGATTCCGACATGTTTCCTAACCAACTCGTGTTCCAGCATGAGATGCTTGAGCGCGTCTTGTTCGGCAGCCCTGTGCTCCTTGCCCATCATCATTGTGTAGTCCGTTATCATTTCTAGGAGCGAGCGCGTAAAGGCCGAGCGGCGGAAGAAGATGGATCCGGTATTGAGTGATATGTGGTCTTGGGTTATCAGGACATCGATATCCTCGACGCGGTACTCTCCCGGCGTCTTGACATGTGTGGGGTTCTTTTTGAGCTGGTGGTCGAGAATGGGCACGTCGCGCATTATGCCGTGTTTAATGGCAGAGGGACTGAGGATTGAGGAGACGAGCGACGTCGTGGGCGTCATCAGGATCACGTCGGTGTCGAGGAGCCATACCCATTCGGCGTTTGGGTAGAGATGGAAGGCTTCGGCGACGGCGGGAATCTTGGACCATGTCTGCGGAAGTCAGCGATTGGGATCCCTTCTTGCGTCTTTCCAGTAGCATACCCTGTGTGCCTCTCCAATGTCATATCGGCTCGTATTCAGCCAGAGATTGGTGTACCCATGTCTCTCACAGTATTTTGCCCTGTCCTCTAGTACTCTCTCCAGGATGTTTGGGATGGCGCTGTTGTGACCACCTCCATCGCTTGCCGTCAAGATGATTACATCTTTGTTTCGCGGTTTATGCGCATGTCCCTTGTGGCTACTTGCATGCTGCGATACCTTCCAGTCCCATTCTGGCTGCGCTTTGAAATAGCCTGGCTGCGGCTTGTCGTTGTTCGTTTGCACTGCTACGACGGCTTCGCTGCTTGTGTAATCGCGGAATTCTTCAATGGGAATGGAATCGTGGAAGCGGAAGACGACGAAGAATAGTATGAGAAGAGCAATCCCCACGATTGTGGATCTACGAGGGTCGCATTAGCAGTCTCAATGCAGACATGGTGGTAGATCGGTTCCAATGCTTGGTTGGGCGATGCCTCTCTTGGTGTAAGACGAGGCGGCGCGCGAATCATGCAGAAGGCGGCGACGCGAACGTAGGCTTGGCTACTTACTTTGTCATCAACGACTGTATCGTCTGCATTCTCCTAGCAGCGTCCACAAAAAGAGACGCATTGCCTAAGGAAAATAGCGTAGAGTCCAAAGACGATCGTCGTGTTAAGGGGTCCAAACATAGCTGGGAGAAGCCGCGCCGCCTCCCTTCGTCATGATCCACGCGAGATTTGTTATGCCGCTGCTGCGACACAACTTGCTATCATGCCGGGTAGTGCAATCTGCGGCCGCATTCATGTCAATTAAACGGAGCTGTATCTTTTCGAGCTGGACAATATATCCCAACATGTTCATTGGCTTGATTAGCTTCATTAACCAGTATACAGGGTAGCATTTCGGAGTCGTGTCCGAGGTTACTGCACGTGTCTGATAATATTGCGAATGGCAATTCTGATGTACGGAGCAGTAGTACGCTGCCTCTAGGAACATATTAAATCATCTCAGGCGATAGTGTTGCACATATTTGTCCTCGTGAGGGACTGTATCGACGGGTTCTCTCTGCGGCTAGCCAAGTGCCGATAGCGCCCACGGGGGTGCAGCTTCCTCAACGCTAGCGCGCCGTCAGGAGCTCCCAACAGCTTCATCCAACACCCGCCGAACAGATGTCAGGCCTCACACAATTAAACAGCCTTGCAGAATACCTGACCTGCATCAGGACTGCTGCGGGCAAAACGGTACTCCTAGCATACTGGCCGGAAGACGAGGTTTCCATTGAAGTGGTAACCGCGCTGGGAAAACTACTGCCAGCATCCAGCTACGAGCAATACGGCATAGTAGATGTCTACTGCTTCGACATGTATGCGCTTCCGGAACTGGGTACTGAGTTGGAAATCACTTTCGTGCCGACATTGATGTGGTTCACCGACGGCCATATCGACCCTATCGTCTGGCACGAGGGAGTTGCCATCGATGGAGAGACTGTGGAGAGGGGTATCAAGAGGGTGGTGGACAGAGTCAAGGGAGGCGATATTGCAGGAGAGGACAGCGACGATGACTGGTAGATTTTCATAGCTACGCAAGAGAAGGACAAGGTCGGAGAGGTGAAAAAGACGTCTTGGCCGAACATGGGGATTAAAGAGTTAACGACGACATCAAACCCCGAACGCTGTCAACGGTCAACATCCTGAGTTCAATATGTGGGTAGCTGCTGAAGCCAAGATCCACTGCCGCAATCGCCACCTTCGACTACGATATAAATCGCCAGCAAATCATCCAAAACGTCTCGTTCAACAAGGCCACCTGCAAGTTCTGAAGCCATTCCACATCATTTGAATCAAGCTTATGATCACTGTCTTCGCCTTCATGATTTCTCGCTTGTGCCTATTCATGCTCGTGTAAAGTTTCACCCGCATCCGGTTCAAGAATGAAGAAGCTTCTCGACTATACCTTTGACAACTGCCCTGAGTGAAAGCTTCCCACCCCCAAATTCGGTACTGCGCTAGTGAGCCTCCACCCACAACGTATAACAACTCTTGCACGGGATCTCCGCTTACCGCACCCACGCCAAGCGCCTAAACTATCAACCGGGTGCGATTCAACTGCGCAACCGCCCTAATTTCAGACGCTTGATTCATCGCATACATCTCTGACAGCGGAACGACTGAGTGGCGTCTCGCAAAAAATCTGTCCCTTGGACCGCTGTGCTGGTCATCCCCGCGAGCACTGTCGCAGTGAAGCACTACGTACACCCTGGCT
This sequence comes from Stemphylium beticola, assembly GCA_029100535.1. Lineage (NCBI taxonomy): Eukaryota > Fungi > Ascomycota > Dothideomycetes > Pleosporales > Pleosporaceae > Stemphylium > Stemphylium beticola. The sequence continues at coordinate 170,718 of JARBXR010000005.1, read as the reverse complement.
CTGACTTCGCCCGGAATCTACCAACCATGGCGGATCAGCCGGATGGCCCTCAGCCCGTTGTTCTGCCCCAGGACTGGAGCCTTCTGATCATTTGGACCCTCTTGGTCATCTCCGCTTTCGGAATCGGCATTTCCGTCTACAATCACCGAACGCCATGGGGAATGGAGAATAGGAGGATTGAGGAAATATTACGGCGGAATGAAAGAGATACGTGCAAATCCGCGCACGATGTGTTCCCGCGAGAAGATGGCCCGAATGAGACATCGGCGCACGATTTGTTCTCAAAAGGCTTAAAGTCCAATATATTGTCTGCTTCTGACGCCACCGATCAAACAGACACGCCGGAGCGGCCAGTCGCTCTCGATAGCTTTGCAGACGTAGGTGCAGAAGCACTTCCTACAGATACATCACAACCCAATACGCCAGTGTCCACACTACCATCGCGCACACCTGTGGAATTGCTGCTTGATACGCAGGAGCAACTCTCCGTTTCCAACAACAAGAGTACTCTGCTCAGTATTGTTGCTACCAAAGCAGCCGCTAGTGCTGTCGCTCTTTTATCCGCAAATCGCAATCGAACGGCGATTGACGAATACAGGGCGCAGAAGTTGACCGACGCTCAGGTGATTGCGTATTTGATGTTGCAGTTCGACGATCTGAAGAGCACGAAGAAGACCCTTGAAACGGCATTGAGAGCTGCGAGAGATGACGCCTTCAATACTCAGGCTAACTTTTCTAGGTCTCAGGAAGACAGGCTCCGGATTCAGAGGCTGGTGGCTCAGCTTACGAGCGGACGTGATTATGTTGCTGTGGCTTTGGCCACACTGATACAGACGCTTCAAAATGCTAGGACTACCCGATACGAGAACGCTAGACTGATACACGCCACTATCAAGCGCCTTGAAGCACAGAAAGAGCTTGCGACACAGCTGGAGGCTGAGAAAGCACAGTTGCGGCATGTTCGCGACTTGGCTAACACAGTGTGCGAGCAACTCCGAGGTAAACTGCGTGAGGAACAGAGAGCGCTTAGGGATCTTAAAGATGAGAAAGCCATACACGAGCGGATGTTACATGAGCAGCTGCAAGCCAGTAAGCTTGAAGCCCTGAGGACCCTACAAGTCAAGCAGGATGAACTTGTGAGCATTGCCAACCGATCTTTGGAAGAGAAGATTCAAGATAGAGACCTTTTTGTCGGGTCAGAAAACACTGTCAAAGAGCTCACTGAACAACTCAATCAGCTGCACCAAGCAAATGAAGTCACTGCGAGAGAAACCAAGGAGATGCTCAGTAAGCAACGCGACGACATCCTTATTCAACAGGAGCGCGAGATCGAGAATGCCAAAATGATCGATATCGAAGAAGGCAAGCATCTCCTACGCCAGAAGGACCACGTTATTGATGGCTTGGAGCGTGAAAACGCGAATCTGCGCACCAAGATCATTCAACTTGAATCCGCTATCGAGAAACAGTCCGCTGCCAATAAAGAGGAGCGCAAAAAGCCAGAGGCCGAACTTAGCGGGAGAATCTAGTTGCTCAAGCAACTTGAGGAAGCCCAGGAGAGACTCAAAGAGCATGAGGCCACACATGCTGATGGGCTACAGGCGCTTGGGGCTGAAATTAGACAAAAGGACGCTGATCTCAAAACCGCCCAGCGTGAGAAGAGCGAAGTGGCCGATCGGCTCCGACAGCTCGAAATGCATGACAAAGAAGTATCGGAGACGCATCAAAAGCTGCTTGCAGACATGAAACAAGTCATGAGCGACAAAGACACACAGATCGAGATGCTAAAGTCTGAGAAAGCGTTACAGCAAAAGGAGAACGACAAGCTGAGGCAGCAACTCTCGACCATGACCAAGAAGATGCAAATGCTAGAAGAGGATAATGCCAGTATGCGCGAGGCAATATCAGCCGTACATGAGACGATATCCGACATCTCAGCGGAGGCAGAAATTCTAAAGCAACAAGTCCGAGACGGAGACTGCAAAACAAAAGAACACCTCGAACAATTGCGCAAAGCAGACGGGATGCTCACAGCCAAGATGGAAGCCTACGACGAGCTCTCCGCCCTGTACCAAGGCCACCAAGCAGAATTCGACAGGTTCGCAGAGCGATATGCGGAACTGGAAACCAAACATGCAAAAGTAGTAGAGGACCTCCGAACCGCTCTGGAGCAGCTCTTTGAGCTCGAAAACAGCACAAAGCAAGACCTTCACATCGCCGACGACGATACACGAGATGACATTCCCAAACCACACGACGACGCGCAAGGCCAGGAACCCAAGTCAGATGATGCCTCCTAACAAGCTACCACTCCCCTGATTCGACGCTCACTACGAGGGTCTGGGTATCCCCGTCCCTGCTTCCAACCATGAAGATAAGGTGCTGAAGCATATACAGTGTGAGCATTGCCTGGAATGGTACGAGAGAGAACCGTTCCACGAGCATTTGAAGATTTGTCGTGCGTTTTTCGAGTTTGCGGAGCGTTGTGCGGGGTGTGTGTGTGGGGGGGGGGGGGGCTTTTACAAGAATCAGGCGTTTTTGGACGGCCATGTGTCGGGGTGCAAGGGGGAAGAGTAGGGAAGTTGAGCACAGTGGGTAGAGGTTCTGAGATGGTAGACCGATCATGTCTGGGGAAGACGATATCAAGAGCGAATACTGGGATGAATTATAAAGCTCAAAACGTCAAGTTGCGTTTTAATGCTAGTGGTGAACATAATGTATCATTGTGTGAATGTGTAAATGGACATCGCTTTAAGGTCCGTAGGTATCATCAAGTTCGTCATCGCATCATGCGGACAATATTTCCCCGCGCTTCTCCTTCCCAATCTCCACAGACCACCTAGTCAACAACCTCCAGCATCGCGTAAGCGTCGTGATCCACAGCCTTCTTCACCACCGTCAGAGGGTCAGTCTTCTTCTTCACCTTTTTGATCTCCGTCATACCGTCCGCGCCCTCGATCTCTACCTCCTCTACCATGTCCTCTTCATCTTCAAAAGCACCGTTCTCCAAGAACGCTCTAAGCATGCCCTGTGAGTATCCCGATACAAGCGCGGTATCAACATCATCCATTGTCGTCGGCTTGCTGGTGCTGGACGAAGCAAGATTCCAGAAGACCAAGCGCGGCACCTCGTATCCAGCTTGGGCATACTTGGCTTTGATGCGGTCGTAGGAAGTTGTCCAGCGCTGCTCTTTCTCTGATGTATATGCGCTATCGAACTGCATATCGCTGAAAACAAAGATTTGTTTGACCATATCCTCTGGCTTGAGCTTATTGGCGATGGCCATAGGGAGGATGACATCTTCGAAAACGGCAACGAAGTCTGTGTTCATGCCCCAGTCGCTTCCTTCCATGTGCTTCACCTGATCGACAAGACCTTTGGTTTCGTCGTCCACAGAGATATATGTCGGGGTTGCGGAGAAGGTGATAAAGCCACCGCCGAAAGGAGGTGCCGTGACATTGGAGATGAGGAGAGATAGGCCTATTGCAGAGTCTATCGGACAGGAGCCGTCTTTGAATTTTTGGTATGTCATGCTGCCACTAACATCACATACAGCGATGCTAGATTGCAGAGTACCCGCATCACGTACACGCTTGACGAGAGTCTTCCACTGGCCATCGATGACGTCTTCTATGACCTTGGCTTCAGCAGCCCTTTTGGCGGTCTTGAAGTCAAGTTTCTTGGTGCCAAAGGGGCTATTTCGGAGACCCATAGCCTCCCGTGCCTTACTGACCAGAGTGGATGGTAGCAGAGTGGCGCCAGATATCGTTGCATTGCCAGTGGTGACGTCCTGGATGTAGCTAGTGAAGCGCTCAGTGTCCTTTTCCATGAAGAGTCTAGTATAGCGGTCCATGGCGAGCGAGGGTACCCGGTCATACTTGATGTTCTTGAAAGTGCTCGCGGCAATGTCTCGCTCCACGACATTCAAGGCTTTTCGCAGGGGCGACCCGTACTGCTTGCGATATTGCTCACGAACGTGGCGGAGATAAAGCTCGCGGTTACCATCCGGGGTGTATGGAGAGGGATCCGGGAATAAGATTTCCGCGATCGACGACAGAATGAAGGTGTGCTTATCGTGAAACTCGCCAAAAGAGGGTGCCCATTTAGCCGCGAGCGAGAATTTCTTCAAGTCGGATTTCTTTCTTGAATCCAAGAGTGCCTTGTCTGCCTTCAACTGCTCAGCGAACAGCCTGGCAACCAAGTTATGAAGCGCGCGATAGAAGGGATCATGCTTGAGCTTGTTCTGGACTCGCTCATTCTGTTCCTGCTTCTTACGCTGTCGATTTTCTTTCGCCGTTTGTTGATCCCAGTTCCTCTTTCGCTTGGCTTTGCTCGAATTGTCGGCTTTTTGGTTGAGTAAAGAGGAAGGGTTGCCATCGAACTTAAGCTCGTCATTTGCGGAGAAGACGACCAGATTGAGGAGATCCTTCCAATAGCCGTGAGACATTCCGTGTTGGGCGTCATGGGCTTTGGTGAGGTCAGCGTCGTCAGCGTCAACCATGTCGAAGTCTTCGTCGGTGCCTTTGACGTCTTTTTTATTCTTGTCCCTCTCCTCTGACTGAGCAGTTTTCTTTGCAATGACGGGTCGAACTAACCATTTCAAGTTGCTTAGGAGGGTCAAGGGATGGTTCTCAGCCAGCCAGCCCATGGCTTTGTATGTGACGATTCTATTACTCTTACCCAAGTGGATGCTTCGTGCGTTGAAGATAATCTTGAGCGTCAGAAGCGAGTCTTTGGCCCAGGCACTCTCGAGCAGGGTTTTGAGCTTTTCGCTCGTCGTAGACTCCGCGAGATCGTAGAACAAGTCAACTAGTACGTCCTTTGCCGATATATTAGTGACATCAGCATTCTGCGTAAGGGCCTGATTGTCAGCCGCAAGGTCTTCAGAGGTTTGCAGGTGAGCGGCGTGCTTTTCCAAGACAGAGATGAAAGGAGCTTTCTGTGGGCGGTAGTTGTTAGCTTCAGTCGAAGCTCTCCGTTTCAAGCCGGTTCTACTCACAGATTCACCCTTGGTGGCAATGGCCGGCTCAATGTCGTCGGTAGTTGTGCGCTCTTCTTTTGGTTTTTTTGACTCAGAGCGAGACAGCTGCTGCTTCAGAAATCCTTGAAAGTCGTCATCTGACATGTGAAGAGCTGCATCTGCAGGAAGCAAGACGGGGAAGGTGGAGTTGAGTACGGAATGTTTCTGCGCATCGATGACAGTGCCGTTGGAAGCCATGTTTGCTGAAAGTCTCAGGCTACGATGTTATGGTATATGTGGTCGCCGCTACCAATAGCAAAAAAAGAGGAAGCAGCACTGTGATACATACAACTGCCGGCTTAGATGACGCTTGGTGGGGAGGGGGTGGGGTGCGGTGCGGTAGTCAAGAGGGGTTCCCGGTACGGGAAATATAGAAGCGATTGTGATGGCTAAATTGGTAGGATAGGGAGACGGATATAAGTTTCGCCAGCTGTGGACACTTGCGAATGAAAAGAGGGCGTCTGAGCGGGAAAGTGCATTGCTGCCTGGCTGTGGAACAATGTGCTTGATGGCAGCTTCCGCCCTTTTGACTCCACATCAGTCTAGATGCTAAGAGGAAGGCACAAAAAGGGCGCAAGCGTACACCCGACGAGTCTTGCAATAAATTCATGTAACAGGCGAGCCACTAGGTAGCTGCAAGGCAACCATCGTCACGTGATTGTATTGGTACTTCCCGCGCCGCAAAGGAATGGAAAAGTTGTTGATGACGGCGCCTATTGCTATGGTAGTTGATAGCATCTCCCCATCAATTGTCGGCCACGGTTTCTGGGTTGTAGTAGTATATACATTCGTGGCCTCTATTACGTACGCGACGGTCGATTGTTGGGGGTTTAGCAGTACTAATGGAATCCTAAATCAAGTAGCAGATGTGTTGTATTGTAAATGATTCTAAAGACAGGAAAAAGTACGTATGATATATAAGAGCGACTGTTGATCCCAGCCAGGTTTGGGTGCGGAAGAGGTCATGCGTCATCATGCCTGCAATTAGCCCCGAAGCTACCTACACCGTCCAAGTTCACAGCATTCGAAGGTGCTTGGGGAGAGACTTGACAGCACCCAACATTCGATACGAGACTGTCGGAACAATTGACACGTCTCCCGGGATATCCATGTTCTCGTGCCCATCGACTCGGTCAGACTAGCCATGGTGATGGCCTGAAAGCCAAGGCTAGCACGGCCTTCTGTATCAATTCCAAAACACCGTAATAGCACTTGGGATAGCGTACCCAGGTACCTTAAACCTGGCTCGTGGGCCCGACTCCACTTGACATGGCCTCGTCCCATGCTCGATCCCCGAGTCTTCGCGATGTCAACGACCAAGCCCTCTGGCCCGTCGCCCCGGTCCAGCTTGCGCGCGGTCGCCAACCCCGAGACGCGCAGGCCAAAACCGTGCCGTACAATAACATCACGTCGTTTGCCCTGTTCGAGACGTCATTGCGCGAATACCTCAGCAACCCGCCAGAGGACCCCGAGCATACCGACGCCCAATTTTCCTTCTGGATAGGCACCCACTTCCGCGTCCCGCAGTCAGCCTCCAGCTCCAACCCGTCGCAGCAGCAGCAGCAGCAGCAGCAACAACAACAACAACAACAGCAACAGCAACAGCAACAGCAGCAGCAGCACCCCCACCTTGCCCACCAGCATCCGCATGCACCTCCCGGCTACCAGCCTGCCCATTATGGCGGGCTTCCACAGTATCAGCCTCTGCCAGACCCCACTACTGCGCTGGCGCCCAGCTTCCCCGAGTCGATTGAGCCAAACAACGGCCCCAAGAAAGTGGAGCACAAAGTCAACTTGACTATCGCAGAAGCCCTGCAGTCGACGCCAGACCCCAAGGACAAGATGCGGAAGCAGAGGGCAATAGCAAAGTGCTGCGTGGATACCATACAGAAGATTGATGGATACCGCTACAGCTTCCACAATTGCTGGAACAGCAGAGAGGACAACAGCTATCGCTTCTCATACTACTGCAACGATTCATTGCTCAACAAGGATCGCGCTGCCAACGGGAAGGGTGCAAAGCTCGGCAAGCGTGCAACCAAGCCCGTCTACGACTGCAAAGGCGTCTTGTCCATCAAGTTCTCAGCATCCAAACAGACGCTCGATGTCTTCTACAAGCATGTGCCTATCCATAAGACGTATGAAGAGCGTGCCCCGCCACCACGCAAGGACTCAAAGCGCCGCAAGTACCTCGAGGAGAACGACCCAGAGGCGTTGGCAAGGCTTGCGAGTCGATCGAGGCAGCTGAGCAGCGAAGACCCAGATGTACCCAAAACGAAAAGGAAGAAATCAAGGTCGCTCCCAGAACCCCCGAGGCCGTCGAATACTTCGCTTGAAAGCGACTTACGCGCACAGAGCCTTCGATCGCTATTGGAACTGATACAAGTAGATCCGCCTTCTCACATGGTACCCACTCCCAGCGATCCTCCGCCTCCACCTCCACCTCCGCCGCCGCCGCCGCCACTACAACCACCGCGTCCACCACAGGATTTGCCGCCTGTTCCCAGACCAACTTTGCACATTGAAACCCAGATTGGGCCAACACAACCTAGAAAACGGTCGAGGACCAGTTGCGATGTTTGCAAGGCGAAAAAGACAAAGGTACGCTTACAAAAGGGCCAGCAGTGGCTATAGTTCTACGCAGAGCTGACGTATCTACAGTGCGATGGCACAAGGCCAACATGTCAGACATGTATCGACAAGAAACGGCAATGCTTCTATCCGGAATCCACGACCGAAGAAGATCAGCGTCCGCGCACCCAACCTCCCGAACCAACACGACAAGCCGGCCAAGCTGCGAATACTGAACTCTCTGAGCTTGAAAAGGTCAAGAGAGAATTAGAAGAAGCGAGAGCCAAGATACGAGAATTCGAAACCGAGAAGCGAGCCTCGACCACTCCGGTACAAACCCCGCAGATGAGATCGCGACCGCGATCACGGTCACAACAAACTCAAGCTCAGCCGCAAGCGCAGCTGCAGCAGTCCCATGCTCAGCAAAAACTGCAGCCTCAACCTCCAAACCGTCATCGCCCCCAACCCTCGCAGTCACAGACATTACCTCAGGCCCCTCAGCAGCAGCAACCACACCAACAACTCCCACCGCGCTCACAAACTATACCAAGCCATCGTCAACAACTACAGCAACTAAACCAAGGCTCATCGCGCGGTATTGGTAGCCCGCCACAGATGGCACACAAGCTAGGAAGTCAATCCCCCCAACAGCGCCTCGGAAACCCGCAGCAAATCGGGACACCTCAACCATCCATGACGGCGAAACAACAGCTCCAAGCACAGCAGCAAATGCAAACCCCGCAGCTTCAGCAAACACACCAAAACTACTTTGCAGTCAGCCACACCAGCCACTCTCCGTACAGCACTCTAAACCGCCCCATGCCTCCAAACAGCCATGCAGTGAATCCCATGACTGGTCAAAACACGCTGCTGGCACAAAACTCTGCTTCTACACCAGGCAAACAGCAGCAATTGCCGCAGAGTCAGCCTCCGCCTCATGGTCAAACCCCGCCGCAAATGCACCCTTCGAATGGTGTCATGACGCCGACACCACCAAACATCGATCCTGGGAATCCGTATGCAAGGGGAGCAGAGTATGCTTGGCCTCCTGCTGCTTATTATGGATATCAAGGCCAAAACACGGCGCAACAGCAACAGCAGCAGCAGCAACAACAACAACAACAACAACAACAACAGCAAGATCAGTGGGGCTCAACAAGGGGCCCTGGGTACCGATAAACAACAAAGACCAACACGTTTCTTCCAACGTAGTCATGGTCTCAGATTTTCGATCAAGAATTTTTTGCCTTTTGGGAAAGCAAGCGAGGCGCTGGAAAAGGAGGAAAGGATTAACTTAGATACCCTGGATATATTTGATCATGTTGTCGATAACGATGCAGATGAATTCAAGACTTGTCATGATAAGAGTAAATGTGCAACGGGATATTCCATTTGACTTGTCATGCTATTCATTTCTGGTCTAAACTTGCATTCGCTCATTATTCGTATGTCCGAACGCCTTGATGCCGCTTTCGTGTCCTATCCCAGCCCGTATGTGCGCCAGTTCCGCTCCAAAACGCCTTGCAATGCTTATCTACTATTTCTCCTTTTCCGATCGTCTTCATTCTCAGACTTGGGGTTCTTCTAGAAGCCTATCTTTGAACCAAGACCCCGAAATGTGTCCGAGATGCCACTGCCCAGGCCAGACGGCTTATCGCCTGCCTTGTTCTGCTGCAACTCCATTCCTGCTGCCAACATGTTCAGGCGCATTAGTCGAAGACGAAGGGTATGGTCGTAAGTCTCGGCCATTTTAAGAGCTTCTTCTTGTACGTCGTGGCGGGGATCCGTCGGCGGAGAGATGAGTAGCCGGTCAACGAGATCTATCCGCGCGTCGAGATTGCCTTTGTTGATCATCTCTTCCAGATCTTGCTCAATGGTCCTGCCCTCTGCTGCTGGGAACTTGGAGGCCATCTCATCCAACGTGACACAGCTGAAAGGTATAAAGTATTGTACGATGCTCTTCTTTCGGATACGGTTATAGATAGTGTTCAGTATCTTGGACAGATAGACGTCGAGGAGATAGTCGTTGCGGTAGCCTTCGAGTACTTCAAGACAGGCGCTGTACTTGGAGTTGCAGAAGAGGTTGATGGCGCGACGGATGTGAGGCTCGAGCTCAAGGAAGTTACGAAACTCGCTGTTTCCGAGGACCTTGGCCTGCAGGTCGCTGCGGTCCATGTAGGCGAGTGCGCAAAGACCCCCGTAGACGGCAATGTCGTTGGGTGAGATGACCTCCTTCTGCCATTTGATATATGCTGCTGGCTCCATAGTCAGGTATGCGGCCGATGTACCGAGGAAAGCAGTTGCAGCCTCCTTGTAGCTTGAAAGCGCCATATGACAGAGACCGTTGCTGGCAGATATGATGGGCTCCAGCTTGGCCTTTTCCTCGCCCTTGAGTTGAGTAGCCTCGGACTTGGCGAGATTTGCCTGTACGCTTGTCCATGACTTTTGTGCGATACTGACGTATACGAGGCGGAGGTTCATGTCGGCCAGGTGCTTGGGCGAGGTGCAATGTTCGCGCATCTTCATGTATGCCTTGTGTGCGTTGGAGAAGTCGCCCGTGTCATAGTAAAAATGGCCGAGGTCCTCGTTACCCATCTGCCATCTGTCAGAGCCGAATCATTCTACGTCGTGTTTACGTGCACTTACCCGTATGCTCTCCTTGATCAAGTTATTCTTGTACGACTTCAACTCGTGCTCTAGCCTGTCATGCTCCTCGCGCACTTCACGTGTCTTCTTTTCCGCCCATGCCGTGTCCATCAAAGCAGCAGGGTCGTTCGGCGCTATGCTGCTGAACTCCTCTACGAGTGCTGTGTATAGCGCGACATTCTTGCCTTTTTTTGCCTCAGCAATGGCGAGGCGGTATGCATCGACAGCGAGGTATGGGGAATGAGCACCGATGTGGTGAAGGCGGTCGATTCGTGTATAACCTGCTAGATGTATTAGCACTCCTCGAATGCTGTGTGTGAAGGCAGAATACATACCAGTATAGTTAGCAATGTAAGATTCTAAGTCGAACTTGGGAGGGTCTATTACAGTTAGCAAGCGTCCCTACGCCACTGGAAAGACTGACATCATACCCTTGACGACGATTTCGCCCTTGGACTTTTGCTGATGGAAAAATGGCGATTGCTCGATATTTGACGCCATGATTGAGGTTGCCGTGTGTTGTGTTTGCGGCGTTGGGTGGGCGAACAGTGTATTGATAGAGCTCCGAGCTGCCTAGGGTTACTGCCTTCCCCCACGGCGGGGCGCATCGTGCTATGACTAAGCACTGACCCTTTCACCTTGCCCCTCCACATTGGGCCGACACGCGCTGTCACGAGGGCATCCTGAAGCATTTGGAACCCTCCCATCTACGTCATCTTGGCAGGTGGTCAGTGTCTTTCATCTTTTCCTTCCTGAACGCGTTGCTCAACGATCCACTGTCCTCGTCTCACCGGAAACGCGGCTAAGGGAGGTCCGCAAGGAAGAGAGAAAATCCAAAATGTAACCCACTGTACACGCTCTAGTTACTACATTCATCAAACAAGGCAAACTTTTTGTTCTGCCGCAATCTCGGAGGTGACGTTTTCTTCTTTCGTCACGTCGATGGCTTACGAGCCTGAGGCGATCTCTCTTACTTTTCCTTTTATCTTCTCGAAGCGAACCAGGCATCTCTCATGCATCCCTACGCGGCACCATCAAAAGAATACCACGCCTGCAAAGTCCCAGTTTGAAAAAATCCTCCTAGAGTCCCAAGATTTGCTTTTCCCAGCAGGCCGATGATCCGCCGCTCCGTTATCATGGCCACACGTAAGCCCTGAACCTCGCCAAGCCCTCGGATATCGCCCTGGACGAACGAAGCGTCATTCGGCGCGGAGAAAAAGAAGAGATCAGATGGCTTACAGGGTTCCCGTTCCCTCACGTAATCACGGATTGGGGATTTGATCTGCGACGCAGGTCCGAGGCGCGGTCGGGAAACATGTCAGCCTGTGTAATACGTCAAACAAGGTATGTGCGTAGCTTGAACTACATCGTATTCGCGACGCTACGTTGCAACCGTTACTTTTTCCTTCTCTTCGTCGTTACGCAGCAGTGTCGGATGCGAACACGAAAGGGTGAGTGAGGGTTGTTGGCTTGGGAAGGGTGCGCGTGAATGGCTAAAAGTGTAAGATGAGCCAAATTTAATCACAAGGTAGACAATTCGTACGGAAGTGTCACTGGTCGAATGGACACCGGGACATTGAGAAAAAATACATCCATTGTGGCCAGCCACGTTTAGATTTGCTTCATTCATACATACACACACTCATTAAACTATGTCGCTGCCCCCTGCCAACGCCAACAAGCCCCGAAAAAAAAGCAAGCACAATGCTCAGTGGTATCGATCGAGAAGCAAACTACAAAACTTTGGTAGTACAACAAAAACCGTTCATTGTCGTGCGTGCGTGCGTGCGTCATCAGCCGTGTCTGTGTACTGGTCGACCATGTGTCCCTGCATGTAACCTTTTTTGCTCTCACTTTATGGCCCCCTGGCGTTCGTATCACCCAAAAATAACACCTGCTACGCTCAAAACGCTCGTTGCGAAGAAAATGAGAAAAAAATTGTAGGTTGTTTGAAGAGGGGCTTTACATCGCCCACTCGAGCGGCATAGTGTCCATGGGAGGAGCGCCGCTGCCGACAATGTTGTCGGGAACCCAGACGCCCCTCTCCTCGGCAGTCGCGCCGTGCAGTGCTTCGGCACGGTTGAGTGTCTGCACATCTAAATCTGTGACGTAAGCTTTGCCATCGGGCAGCTTCATGCGTACTTCAAACTCTTGGTCAAGCATCATGTCGTCCTTCCATAGTCTGCGCTGTCCGTCGTACACACACAGGACGCGCTTCTTCATCTTCATCTTGTCGGTAGCGCAACCCCAAGAGACTGGGTAGTTCTTGCGCTTCTTGCGTCCGGAACCAGTGATGGCAACACCGCCCTTGGAGAAAGTAAGACCAGCGCGAGGGCCGGACTTGGTGACGCGAGAGGAAGAAAGATGTTGGTTTGGGTTACCACCCCCGACGTGCTGCGTTGCGCCGACACCTCGGGGATGTGTTAATTGTCAATTCGATTTTGAAGACTTGATGCCGCCTTTGCCTGAGCGAGCGCGACGGCTGCCCCAGGTGGCATCGTCCTGGTCGTCGTTGTCGACCTCGTCGTCTTCGTAGTCTTCCTCATCGTCGTCCTCATACTTGGGGACAGTGTATTCGATGCTCTTGGAGAGACCGTTACGGTCGAGGGTCTCGGTGACATCCTTGTCCTCGGCAACAGAAGTGAGGAGACGCTGATTGATGGCTTCAGTGGGGTCAGTTTGCTGCACGACGCGCAGCACGCAGTCGTCCAAGTGCTCATAGAACTCTTGTGCGTTGGCGAAAGTGACTGAGCAAGTAGAGCAAGTACCAGCCACGTTGGGTTGTGAGCCGGAGTGGACCTTGCGACCCGATGGGCTCTTCTTGCGGCTGTTGGGAGGGTTTTGCTCAACACCATGGACAGATGTAAGGTGCCTCTTGAAGACGTCGGCGCGGTTGAATGACTTCTCAGCCGCTGAGCCACTGCCTGGACAGAAACCACAGACCATTGTACCCTTGTAGTGGGTCAATGTGTGACGGTTCTTGTCATACTTCCTGGCGAAACCCTTGACATGATACTCACATGTCGCGATTGGGCACTTTTCTGGCCTTTCGTTCTGGTGAGTAAGCATGTGTGCCTTCAAGTCTTTGAAGACACGTCCACACTCTGGCAACGGGCACATGCCCTTCTCGCGGGTCTCATCTTCCATACCGTAGCTGCTACCGCTCTTGCGACTTGTGCCCGAGTTTTGTGAGTGAAGAGAGTTGACTGAGCTCCTCCGTTGACTGGTATACTGAGGATAGGGATGGTATTGTTGAGTGTGGAGGTATGGGCTGGCACTGCCCTTCTTGACTCGCGCTGAGCCTGGCCGTTGGCTATACGAGGAAATGTGAGAGAGAGCAGGGGAAGGTGGTTGTTCAATGACAGGAAAGTAAGGAGAAGGAGTGGCCCTGATCTCAGGGAATGGGCTCTGAGGTGCGAATGCGAATGACTGAATAAGATTAGGATCTGCTTTCGCTACGTTAGTCTCTAATACTTTGCATCGGAAGGTAGCCAGCAAGAGGGATGATGGACACAGGAAACATTGACTATTTGAGAGTCGCATAGACGGAGTTGGTCTGAAGATATGAGGTTGGACAATGTGCGAGGTGGGAGTTGGAACAAAAAGAGAGAATGAAGCCGTTATGGGGGCAACTATCGACTTACCGACATACGACTTCTCGTGCGCTACCATACCAGGGTACTCGTAGCCAGATGTGGCCGCCATGCCAAATGAATTCCATGAGTCGTTGAATGAAGGAAGGATGGATGGAGAGCCCATAGCTGAAGAGGATACAGAAGCTCCTGACTCTGAAGATGCTGAAAGAACTGGAGGAACTTCATGGAAGGAATGCGAGGTTGATTGGGGAGATCCAGCTGGTGTTTGGTATTGATACGGCTTTACGCCTTGGGCGATACCGTCATAATGAAACTGGAGATCTTGAGGCCTTGAAACATGTGAGAGGGGAGCCATTGGGTCGTATTGTGCGCTGAATGTAGGGTCCATGCCATATGTCGATGAGGGCGCGAAGGACTGATTGTGCTGGAAGTCCAAATGGTGTTCGGGGTTGTGGGAGTACAACTCGAAGTCGTGAGCCACACCGGGGGTATATTGCGAGTACTCAGCCATGATGGAAGATGTGGAAAGGTGAAGCAGACAGGCTGGAGCAGGTGATGACTTTGTGTGCACGCCGATGCCTATTTCCGCAAATGGAGTCAGCATAAGTCCCTGAACAAGGTGCGACATGAAGGTCGTGGTTTGGTTGGTAGAGCTAGCGCAAATTATACGGGCGGCCAGGGGAAAGCTTACCCTCCCGGACGAAGCGCCGATCCAATTCTCGAGTAGATGTATGGGTCGGCGATGACTGAATCTCGTCGATACTTTTGCAGATCTCCTACTCGATTTGGCTACGCGAGTGACAGCGCGTAGTCGTTCCGGTAGAGTAATCCTCGGGGCTGGCTGAAGCTAAGGACAGATCAGAAGCGGGAAGGACTTTGTTCCGGGTTGACGATCCAAGGCGTCGGAGGCGTCTAAGAGAGGTAGTGTTGGTGTTGATCACTGGGCTGGAATTGGAGGAGGATGCCTCGGGGGCGAAGTTGGTTTATACATAAGGCCAACTCGAGAGGACGGCGGTGGCCCCAAGCGGGAAACAGTGCACGAAGCCACACGACGGCATGCCATACCCCTGCTTAGAGGGTTTACTGCCCTACGGGCGCTGGGGCCTCTTGCATGAGGTGGCAGTTTAGGAACAGTCAGGCCACGCTAGGAAAAATAAAAGAAGGCAGAAGTTACCGGCGGCCGTCTATTCGCGTCTCCGCCTCGATCGCGCGCTCCGACCGCTCTGTGGTAGGCTAGTGTGCTAGGAGTCGCGGTGTGTCCGACCCCTGTCGGCGCGAGTCGAAGCATCCTCTGAGCAAGCCATACCGAAAGCGACGAGGGGCAGAGGGACGTCGGCGAGTGGCCATGCAGAGCGTGGGAGACTCGATGCTGCATGTAGTAAAGACAAGCGCATTGGGCATAGACCCTGGCAGATGGGCACGCTGGATGACCGCTTCAGTCGGAGAGCCATGGGAGGACTGCAAGCCTGGCGCCGCCGCGAGTCTGATTGGCGATCCTTTCGCTCTGCCCGGTCCGCATTACAGAGGCTGTGGCTGGTGAGCGGCTGTGCAAAACTATGACGCGCCATTGGGCGTGACAGGGTGCTAATTTTACCGCGCCTCTTCGCCTGGCCCACGGACTCACCACCATTGCCCGGAACGGGACCGGTAAGCGAGTTCTGCTCGTGGGGCTCTTCGGGGGGGCGCAGCACGCTGCCCATCTAACCAGCATGGCACCGCGCTGACCTCACCGCGTTTCTCATCGTAACATCGTCACTGCGGGACTCGATGATGCTGCTCTGACTAACAACCACCAAGACTCGTTGCGCTGCGTGATGGCAGACCAGAGTTTGACCGCCGCCATGAGTACAATGCAAGGCTACAACCAGCGACGTGGCCTGACTTTCTGAATAATCAAGCCCGCACACTTTGGCGCATTCTCGCCGGCTCCCGCATGTGACGGCGCCTATCCATTGTTTGGGTGCAAATACACCTCGCCATGCCTTGTTTCATCGACATGGCCCGTCTGTGGGGTGCTAGGCCGTAGCAATCTCTCTCAAATGGCCTTGCTCCTCACGCCGTCCTGGCTGTCACACACGGACCTTGGGTTCCGTACCATGCTAACGCATAACCTGCGTAGTCAGCGTTACGATTTCTCTCGCGTGGTCCCTGAGAATCCATGGCCCGACATGGTGGGTAAGGTTGTTGAAGGCGTAAACCAAAGGCGGTCTTGGGACCAGCCCACCTATCACCCATGCCACGTCCTTGGCCAAACCCCCCGTCTTGCACTGCAACTGGCGCATCACTATTGACTGTGCTACCCTACCCAACCCACCTCGACCATGAAATGTAACACTTCTATTCAACACGAGCTTCCCCCAGTCTGACGCCATTTCTTGATACTTTGAAATGTATCATGCCATTCCGTCAGGCGTGCAGCACTAACTCCTACGCCTGGTGCATACTAAGAGAGAGCGCCGACGACGGCGTGCAAAGGTTGACTGTGACATGTGCGGGGTGAGCCTATCTAACCACAAAAGAAGACCGCTTCTGCGCGATTCCGACTATTTTAGTCAAGGAGAGCGTTATCGCGGTCCATGCGGTAGTGAAGCCGTGTCTCTCCATAGGACTGGATTAGCTTCGTGCCGTCCAAGCCTGGCGCAACTCAATACAATTTGCGACTTGTGGCATGCGAGACCAAAGACTATTCTGGTCTTGCTGCTGGCAGCATCCAACCGTCGTGGGGTACTTCCATTTGGCGTACGCAATCGTAATTGTAATGCGGACATGCAAGATTACCATATCCTTCCTTGCTGCAGTCGAGGGACCAGAGAGCTATTCGGCTACTGCAGGAGTAAGATAACCTGTCTCAGTTGTTGTGACTGCGCACCGCCACATGTTCTTTTCTTGGCGATCTCACTAGCCCTTCCTCGTCTGGGTATGTGTTCCGTGCGAATCAAGGGTACAGGACCCAGCATCCTGAGCATATGTGTGGATGGCACAAAAAGACAAAATTCGCACCGCCACAGGCCCGTGAGATAGTCTAGATTCTCCGTGACTGGCATAGACCTTGTTCGTTCCGTAGCGAAGTATGCGGCACAGAGGTGAGGGGAGGGCTAGCATGAGGGAAGCTATCACGCAAGAAGCCTCTTTCGCGAGAATCCTGGTCAATCATCCGAATCGGTCTTGTACTTCATGTTCCAAACGATAATTCGGATGATCACAAGCGTGAATGCCAATATACAGATGGGTTCGCAGGCTGTAGAGCCCTGCGGCTTGAGAGATTCGTTTTGCCAATCAGGACGATGAACGGGGGGTTTTGTAGTTGTCGTTGTATCCCTGGTGAGCGATTTAACCCTGACGATCAGTGAGGAGGGGGGAAGAGGCTTGCTGTCGGTACCTCGAAGCTCGGAATATTCCATTACCTGTCACATAGTAGCCTACACGAAACAGGGGTTTAGCATCTATCATACCATTTTCCAGCAGCCTCACGGTAGCGTAACCACCCAGAACGATGCCAGATGCCCTGCATCCAGGAATGGGACTAACTTCCACTTGTGGTGTGATCCAGCCTGCCTCTCGGGTCGCATGCTCTGCGCCCTTCGCTCCAGTCAATTGCTGATTGGATAGATGCTCGCGCGGGACATCGCTTGTCATGAGGATGGTGTTGGGCTTGCCATCTTGTAGCCCACTTCTGGAAGGCCGCACAGGATTAGCTGCAACAGCACCAGATGTGGTGTGAATACATGGATAGCCCGAAGCCATCTCGCCGGGTGATCGTCACAGGAATGCCTGCTAGATGGATACCAATAGTTTGGGACGCCTTTGTCGACAGCCAAAAGACATCGTATCTCATGCGATGCAAACGATCGGGGCATGGAGGTCCGATCTATGGTTCGGGCACCTTCACGTCTGCCGGGTTGATAGCGCTGTGCGTCCTCCCACAGGAAATTGTGCGAGTCCGGGAGCCATTTTTGGCATTGTCGCAACCCGTATGTCTCGCATTCGTGGCGCCAAAAGGCGAGCATGCACCTTCGAGGGGTAAATCGTTGGAAGCTAGCGGCCATGGCCGTTACGGGTCTCAATGCTCCATGTTAGCTGTCGACCGCCGTTGACCGGGCTTACCGTGGGTGTGTGCGTCGATAGTGGAGAGTTTAATTGTTTGGCGTCGGCCTCGCCTAAGCTTGAATGACCCCGCAACCAAGCCGCAGAACCAGATCAGGAAGAAGAAACACCGGCCAGCTGGATCGCTGATCCTTCCCGCGCACCATAAGTGATACCATGCCATGTTAGGACGCGAGACATATGACGGGCCGAGAATAAACAAGGATTCTGAATGGGAGTACGCGTTTTTCCAAAGGCGCCCGCACATACCCTCTGGTCACTGAATCCCAGAAGGTGGCTTTGGATGCTGGACTCTGGACTCGTCCTCGGTAACAGAGCCTCATGATCCTCCTAACCATCGGGCAGACTGCGCATAGTCGCGTGCCTAGTAGGCCTTTAGGAATGCTAAGTACTATACTTATTATATTAGTTTAGTATTTCTTAAAACATCTCTAAGTTTTACTTTCTAAAAAAAAAAAATTAAGATTTTTAATAGTATAGATATTTTTAATATACTTAGTTGTAGTTTTAGTGATAAATCTCTTAATTAGTATAACAGTACTAATAACAATATTTTTAAAATTATAACGTAGGTACATGCTTCGCAGTCCAGCAGGCTTCGCGGTCCACCTCATTTTACTAGGGAAAATCAATCATTTAATTCGTAATAACTTTAGATCTACTCTATAGAATATTTTAAAAACTTAACACAGTAGTCCTATATATGTAAAGCTTAATATTTAAAAGAATAAAGAATATAGGCTGAGTAGAGTAGAAGCGTTTCAGTTCTTGAAAATTACGCTAAAATCCTCTAATTTTTTTTTTTTAAAAAAAGCCCTTTAGGCCTAGCGCATTAAGTCTTTACTAAAATAATTATATTATGTATAGAAGCTTTATCTTAAAGTTCTAAAGATTTCTAACGATTCGATCTAGAGTTATTAAGCCTTAGATTATTGATTTTCCCTTGTAAATGAGGTGGACCGCGAAGCCTGCTGGACCGCGAAGCATGCACTTACATTAACTATTATACTAAAGATTATATATTTAAAAGCTATTACATAATAAAGAAGTTACATTTATAATTAAGTTAAAATCAAAACTGTAAACCTTTATTAAACCTCTACTAAATAATATAAGACACCTGGTGCGCATAGTTAGCTGCCTGGTCATTGTTACTTCTGAATATCAGTCTCTGCCCATCATGGCCATTGCTGACCTGGTGTCTAGACCCAATCGAATCAAGTTCCCATTAGATTATAATTCACAAGGATATGCGCGCGATCCCGTCCGCCTGCAGCTTGTTCGAAGTGCAACCTGTAATCTACCTAGGTAGTAATCATGAGTACATCCAATGATTGCTCGTCGCAGCAAGATCCATGAGGATGCTGATAGCTTTGACTATCGTCTCTAACTCTTGTGCACGCTTGTGGTACCGAAGTTCCGAATGTCCGCTTACCGGTGTACACACCTGGTCGTTTCCTAAGGCTGGCTGGGGGACCGACAACAATTCTTGGCGACAAGAGCAGAGAGCAAAGGCCTGGGCCGAGCAGACCCTGCGATTCCGAGACCATCTACAAGGTCAGTAAAAGCAACCAGCCCTGCTCCTGCAGGCTGAACCGAAAGGACTTGTGGGGGCGTAAGATAGCAACGATTACATAGTCCACTTTTACTGTTCTAAAACACTGCTGGGGGTCTGGAGGACACTATGGCGCCAAGGGCTGGCGCTGGCGTCCACACTTGCTCGAAAGCATATCTTGTCCTGCTGATTCTGGCCCCCAATTCTTCGCTTACCCCTGTCCTGCTGCAATCCACAAAGCGGCATATCGATGTCTGCTCCCGTATACGCGCGCCATATCATGAGCTGGTGATAAGGCTTGAATTTTCAGGGTCCGGGGTATCGCGGCGCATTCCAACATATCGCGCTCTTTGGTGGTATGCGGGATGGAGGTGTCGACTCGGCGACTACCTTATAAGGCTTTGCCACTACTTTCAAAGCAGCAACAATGTGGCCCTATGCGCCTGATTTGGGGGCCGAAAACAGGGTGGGCGAGGCCTTCCGTCGTGTGCCGTGTCAGGCAGCCGTGCGATGTTGAGTATTGGGTATGGGGTATTGAAGGACAGTGACGGAAGATATTGCTCTGGTTACTTCCTTCTCGACTGAGAAATCACGCAGCACAGAGCTAAAGTACATATGACATGAGGTCAAAATAAAGCGCAGATGGATCGAGAAGTATCCATCCCCTCGGGCTCAGTTGACTTCAGCTCAGGCGGGGAAAGGTACAAATGAGGCAATTGCACCTAGTGCTTGGAAGCCATATCCGTGGACATGGTACTCTATATCAACGACATCGCCTGCATTCTCAGAGACAGGAAATGGTTGACTCGGATAGTGTATAAGAGTTACTCAACCCTACTATCAGAGGGATTGACAATTCATGTGCGCTAAGGAAGTTGCATCCGTATCCTCTCGGCATCACAAGCGGGGGAAGGTGCCATGCATGTCTTTGATGGATCCCCATTCGCTCACCTCTGGGGCGATGCTATTCTTCAAGGTGGCTGTTTTAGACCACATCGATGCTCGTTCTTCCCTCGGTAGCTTGGCATCATTACCAGCTATGTGGTGTCGCTAATGGCACCGACACGTTTCTTGGACGAACAACCACGGATCTCCAATCCCATCGTTAGCTCTTCAGATCCAGGGTCCAGACTGCAAAATCACAATGCATTCATTCAGAGTCCCAATGTTTCTAAGCATGGCTGCAGGCGTTAAAAAAGGAAGGGGCATTTTTCTCATTGTCAGGAAAAGAAAACCCGTGTTCATGGAATCTAGACCTATCAATCTATGGTGGTCTAGACTGTACCAGACTCCGCCCATGGGTATCGAAAATACAACCAGCAACGCCAAAGGAAATATTCTACAATCTGGACCGTACGCATGACAACGAAAACTTCGGGCGGAAATTCGAGATGCCTTCCGCCCAACCAGATCAACCGCGCATGCTTCGGTGTTCATTTGCATCTCTCGTATCTACCCCATAGAGTAAACATGCTTTCGCATACCGCAGAATTGTTATGTACCAACACCTACCTAGGTAGCCACGCAGTCGAACCTGGAGACTGTTAGACTAATCTTCCTGATCGGCCGTTTGTTGGTCCACTTTGGGTTCTTTCTTTAGATCTCGTCCAGACCAGGTATTGTCGAACCAGCTAACGGCTGCGTGAAATTTGATTAACGAATGGTAGTAGATGAAGAGAGGTATGAAAGGTATATACTTTTTATCCTCAGGGTACTTGCTGAACCAATCCCACGTCTTGATCAGCTTTGTCGACTCGACCAGGAGGATGAGAAGAATAAGCCAAAGCCAGGGGAACGAGATGCTGTCATAGAATTCAGTCGTTGTGAAGCTCCAGATTGACAAACTGTCCCAAAACAATGCAGCATTCTGCATCCATGGAAAATATGTTGTCCATACGGTCAAGGGCCACTTCAACCAGATAGTTCGATCGGAAAAGAGCGCTATCGGATTTTGGCGAAAGGTTGTACGAGCCCAGCGCGAGCATTGATCGAGAAACTTCAACTTTGGTTCGGTTTGGCCTAACATTGTGGTCATTGTCGCCTCTTCAGAATACTGGACCTTGATGTTAAATCCATGGTTGATAACAAAACGAGTGATAAGTTATCGTCGTCTGCGTTGAGAGGACCGAAACCCTTTTCAGAGAAATCTGGATTCCCCAACAACCGGTTCAGAATCGGACGGAAGATCGAGCTGTACCTGGACAGGCTATTGAGCCAGTTGTAGACGAATTCACCGACGTACTCGTTTGTGAAAGCTTCCGTGAACTCCTTTTGGGTGACGATACTTGATCGAATCAGGCTGGATCGACCAGATACACAAAACACACCCCCGTCGGCGGTATTGGATGCCCGAATCTCCCAGTTGTGACGGACAAGATAGAGCGCTTCTATCACGTTCCAGAATCTAGAATAGTGCGAGCCGTTTTGGTCAGCTGCAGTACGTCGCACCCACTTGTACGTCCCAATGAGGCCGATTTCCTTGTCGTTGAACGCTGGCAGAGTTGCTTTCAGAAACTTTGGGTTCCAGATGGCAGTATCGTCGGCCATAGCTAAAATACTAGTTTCGACCATACTGAATCCGTGGACGACTTGTCTACGTTTGTTGGAATAATTGGCGTTCTCGTAAACAATTTTTGTTACGTCTCCCGGGTACTTTCCTTCCTGGATCATCGCATTTTTTTACAGATTCCACTCTAGATTGGGTCGCAATCTGTGCTACTTTCTTGTTATTGGAGAAGATAAAGCACTTGGGCTTATTCACCAAGATCCCCTTTACCATATCGTCGAAAGCAGGGTTGTCTTCTGGTCCAACAGTTGGCACAATGACTGTGCAGCCTGACGGCAGAAAAGTATCCTTGCCCTCGCCGAGCGAAGGAGTGATCTGTTATTGTGTCCAGAAGTACCAGCTCACCAGCGTACGCCAGTATCGAAACGCGATCAGCGCACTGAAAAGGAGGAGACCAGAGTCTCTAGCAGTGTCCAGCTTGAGGTTCGTAGCCAAGAGGCAGATCATGGGTACAAGATGAAATAAAAGCCATCCTTTAGCCGGTTTTGGAGCACAACTCGAGGCGGGCCCGCTGTCGAAGCAGAGGCGTCCGATCCAAATAGCGTAGACAGCCGCATAAACCCACATGAACAAATTGATGTACCACTTCCAAGGTGATGGTGGGTGAGGTTCTGGATTATCCTCGAACTGGTAAAGCCATGATAGCCAGACAATTAGCAGAAATGTGAAGATCAAGCTGAATCGGAGGTGCCCAGTACAATTTGGTGTTGTTGACATCTTGCTTTGAGTTGCAGTGCCGAAGTTAGTGTTACTCAAGCAGACCCTGTATAGTCGTCTTCGAGTAGTGGTAAGATCCGTTCTGGCCGGTCAGAGTGGCTTCTACCGTTGCGTGAGGTTGTAGTTGAGGTTGTTCTCTCCGGTTGCTCTCTCCGGTTGCTCTGCAATCTCGTTGTAATGAAGGCCTTCTCCCGGTAGGAAACTCTTCATATACTCCAGGGACAGTCATTGTACCATACGCATGAGCTGCAACAGCTTTAAACCATCGTGAATACATGAGTCCACTGTAAGACATCATGACGCTGTGAAAGTATGACAAACAGTGCTTTGATAGTGACTGAACAAACAGCGTTGTGGTGTAGTGATAAGTATTTGCCCATACTGAACGAGAATGAAGCTCTTGAAAGACCTCGAGATAAGGGAAAAGGTGCCAGTGAGACTTAGCGGCCAAGTATAGTGTGTTGAAACTCTTGTTGAGATATCCAATACATTTTCATGAGTTTAGAAAGTTCGTATAGATCTATAGGGCATTGTGAAATTAAAATCCAGAGAGAACAAATGACAGCTGCGCCGGTGGGAGGTTTTGACATAGGAGCATGGCATTTAACGTTCAAAATATGACTATATAGTGACAGGACTATGTGGCGTCACTTCAACGAAGTCTGAAAACCCGAAGGGGCTAGCTGAGGGCATGACAACCTGAAAAGTCGAGAGTTTAATGCCTAGCAACGCGTCCCGCAGCAGTGACGCTGTCTAAGTACAGGGCACGTTGGCTGTAAGGTGCTCGAGTGCCTAATAAAAGCATGACTGCTCAAACAAGGCTTCTTCATAAGATAAGAATGTGTGAGTCTTGAGGTTCCTACGACTCTCAAGATCTTGACTACTTCATTTCGTGGGGCCAAGTAAACACGCGTCAATACCAGACCCCAACATATTCTCAAATACTGCGTTGAGTCCCAAGGCGTTGCCGTTTCTTTGTTCTCGAGCTGTGTCTAATGACGCTTTGCGCTCGACACTTCGATAGATGTACTCGACAGTTACTCGAAAACTCGAAAACTCGAAAGATCTGTTATCAGAGTATGAATTAATATACCACGGCCTCAAAATGGATGACTGCAACATACTTGTGTTATACTTGATGATGGGATCTGCTGTCCGCATCGGAAAGCGACATCATCGTTCGCGTGCGAGTCCCATGCTTCGCTCTACCCACGCGGCTACAACCAACACAACATACCCCCTCGTCCTTCAGAATGACTCTACTTGGTCCTTTTGCTAGGTCTGATCGGTGTCACTATATTAATAAGGGACCGTCGCGCATGTTCAGCGGTGAGCAATTTGTAACAGGAGACCACATCGTCGGGGCACTCCGCAACTTTTGTCTTTCTAAGCAGCGCAACACCAAGCCACGCGAGCTTCCCACATGCCACAAAAATCCGGGGTCGAGGCTGCATTACCGATGGATGCTCTGCTGGAGAGATCTTGTGTGGCGTGGAGTTTGGCCGGTGTGACCAGGAACATCAGATGCCCAAGCCATGGGAGTGAGCACTGCGGGGTTAGTACAACGTCCCAAACACCACTCATCACCTTTCTTGAACTTTTGATCAACAACAGATACAGCATGATCCATCATCGTGGTTGCGCTCTCAGATCGACAAGAGGAAGTGGAGGTGGGGAGAGAAGGAACCGCAGGGCAACGCGCTATCCCCAAAATGAGCGACCGGACGAACCTCTGCACAAGGGCAACGGTCCACAGATCAGCTACTCCCCTTCACAACAAACTCATTTCCATCCCCTGAAGACCGCTTTTATTATTCCCATGCACGGCCGTCGCGTATTGATGCGATCCGCGGACGCAAAATCAGTTTAATAAGAAGGCGAGATATGCCCACCATTCAGAAGCCGGGAAGTGGCCTCACCAGCAAAACTACTGAAACCACCAAACACCGCTCAAAACTAGCCGCCGCTATTCCTACCACGAGGCTGCCGGTGTCTAGACCTTCATCATGCGGCCTGCCCACGTTGAACCAAGGACAATTTCGAGCTGCTCGACTAGGAGAATCTCCGGCGAACCGTTCGAACCTTGCACATTCCTCGCTCGCTACATTGCAACATCGCAAGGCTCTTTGTCCTATTCCGATTGTCGTGACCAATCATGTATATGAAGTGGAAAGCCATAAGGTCACGCAATCTCGACGACATGGAGTTTTCTTTTCTGCCAAGGGCAGCAGACCTAGATGAATGGAGCTTTGGTCTTCTATCAGGGGGGAGCATGGGAGCATGCGCGACGACGATACGTAACTATAAGTGTATGGAAACGGACCTGGTTTTCATATCCGTGCGACTATACACCCAGACTTTCAGTATACACATCTGGCACAATGTCTTTCAAATCACTCTTCGTTTCTTTACCACTCCTCTGGCACGGTGCCACGGCATTGCCTGCTGGACCGGGTGCCTGGCCACATGGTAACTCTACCATTTACTCGTCCCCAGACGAAATTCAGGCTTCGGCGGCCTACAACCTGATCGATACGTATGACGCGAGTAACTGGAACAGCAAGTTCGACGTCCAGGATATCGCTGATCCTACACGTAAGTTGATATATCAGAAAACTTCGGAACTCTGCTCTAATTTGAGAGACAGATGGATTCGTCGACTACGTCAACGCTCAGCAAGCACAACAGCTTGGCTTGATGAAGACGCAAAACGGTCAAGTGTACATGGGCGTAGATTCCACATCCCACCTCGATCCAAACGGACCAGGGCGAAAGAGCGTCAGAGTGCAGAGCAAGAAAGCTTACAACCGCGCACTCGTCATCGCAGACTTTGCGCATGTCCCCGGTAGTGCATGCGGCTCCTGGCCAGCCTTGTAAGTCACCACCACACTTCCGACATATTCGTAAGCTAACGTCCCTCGAAGCTGGATGGTCGGCCCCAACTGGCCCAACCAAGGCGAAATAGACATCTACGAAGGCGTCCACCTCGCCAGCTCAAACCAAGTCACCCTTCACACATCTCCCGGTTGCAACCCAGGCGTCGGCCCAGGCGGCGAAACCGGCAGTCGTCTCGACGGCGACTGCGGTGCAGGCGGAGGGTTCAACGGCTGCGGTGTCTCAGCCGATAACCCCGTTACATACGGCACTCCCTTCAACGCCAACGGTGGCGGCGTCTACGCCACCCTCTGGACCAGCTCCGGCATCAAAGTATGGTACTTTGCGACCCGCAACGTCCCCGCGAACATGAAGAGCGGGAACCCAGATCCAGCGACGTGGGGTAAGCCAATTGCCAACTTTGGTAATGGAGGCTGTGACTTCAATGCCAGGTTCCGCGACATGAACATCATCTTTGATATCACGTTTTGTGGGGATTGGGCTGGAGGTGTTTGGGGATCGACAAGCTGTGCGCAGATCAACCCTAGCTGCAATGCCTACGTTGCGAATCAGCCGCAGAGCTTTGGTGATGTGAGTTCAGTTCTTCAGGAAACTCAGGGTATTTTACTGACGATGAATAGACGTACTGGCTTGTCAACTCGGTCAAGGTTTACAGCGTTTAAACTGAAGGGCATCCCATATGCTGGACTGCTTCATACATGCACCACTTCTTGATCGCTTTTACCCTTCTGATTCCCGAGCGCCCTAGCTTCTCCACTCCCTCATGTACATATGCCTTTGTTCACGTTGTCTGCTACACCAGCAGAAGCCTGCATCTCTCACTGTCACTTGATACCCAATCTCCCCTTCATCTATACTC
Organism: Stemphylium beticola; assembly: GCA_029100535.1. Lineage (NCBI taxonomy): Eukaryota > Fungi > Ascomycota > Dothideomycetes > Pleosporales > Pleosporaceae > Stemphylium > Stemphylium beticola. The sequence goes on along the minus strand of JARBXR010000005.1, from coordinate 144,189 downwards.
TATTCTTGTACATAGACCATCATCTATACCATCTACTGCGTAACAACTGTATCCTTCAGAGCCTCGACTTCTCCTTTCTGCCATTCAGTAATCTTTCCCTGCCACTTTTCGCCTTTACCGCCGCCCTTCGCTGTACTCACGACTTCCTTGACCTTTGTCGCCATTTTCTCTACTAACTCCGGCTTCCCGAATACGACCAGCGATCCGGATGTCTTGACCTCCCCTGAACATAATACCACCACGGCGCCTCGCTCCTTGACCGCATCTTTGATCTCGAAGAGAATAAGGTTGATGAAGTCCAGGCCGTCGGTTGCGCGGTGCAAGAACGCTGTTTCATGGGTCTGGAGATGATTCTTGATGCGATTGCCTTCAAAGGCCGCAATCTCAGCAAGTAGCTTCTTCTCTTTCTTTCGGGCTTCGGAGACTTGGTCGGCCATTCTTTGCACACCGGCTGCGACATCGGATGGTGCTGAACCCGAGGATAGCGAAACGGCGATGGAGCGAAGACCGGTGATGGACTCTGTTGCCATCTTGATAGCGCGGTCGCCTGCCGTAAAGAAAAGTCGGCAGTTCGTGCCTCGCACGGATTGCATGTGGTGTAGGAGAATTACGCTAATGTGCGACGAGTTTTGAAGATGGGTTCCGCAGCAGGCATTGTAGTCCATGTCTCCGATCTTGATGAACCTCACGACGCCCTTTTCTCGGTCATAGTCTTCAGGAAGACTTTCACTTCCCTTACCCTCAGGCGTCTCTACCGTGATCGGCATACTTTCTCTGATCTTCGCGTTGCACTCCTTTTGTATCTTCTGTATTTCTTCTTCTATTGGCTTCCGTGGCAGCTCGACGTAGTTCATCTCGCCGGGTTGACCCATGCTCCATCCTAGGGTAGGCAGCTCCATGCCATCCATGATAGCAGAGAGAAGGTGTTGGCCGGTATGCTGCTGCATCAAGTCCCATCGCCGAGCATAGTCGACTGTTTGGCGCACAGGCGTACCCGGTTCGAGAGGTGTAGGTGAAAAGTGTATGCAACGGAGACCATGACGCTGAATACTTCGTATTGGTATCTCTTCTTTATTTTCATCTCTCAATGGGGTAAGGACACCATAGTCGGTGTGTTGTCCGCCGCCTTCAGGAAACAGGACGGAATCCGCGAGCTCAATCAGCCAGGTCTTTCTCGTTGCTGCATCGCCGTTCTCAAGCCCTTTGGTTGGGTCGGTCGACTTCTTGGTCTTGGACTTGCCGTTTTGCTGCGATGCCTTTGGCGGCACGAATTCCTCGCAGGATACAACTTCGGTCTCAAGAGTTTGGAGATAAGAGTCTTTCTGGCATTGCAGTGCACCTACAATGGCAGGTACAGGAGCTGTTGTGGCGCCCATAATTGCAAGATTGTGGAATCGGGGTAAGAGAGAGCGACGAGGAAATACGAAGGATGTATGACTGGATGCTGGTCGGAACTTGGACCGAAAGATAGAGAAGCCGCGGGAAGCGATGCACTTAGCCAAGACGATGACTACAGTCATGAGAGATCTAAACGCCGAGCGAACTGGCCTGCCCCAGGCCTGTTGATGCCGTATCTGACATAGACTACTTCTTTCCTCGGGCAGTCTGAGTCTCGGTGTATTGTAAAGTGGTCTTGGTTCAGAGGCGAAGTCGACTTTGACGCTAGTCTACATATAGTCTAGCCGATTTTGGCTGACCTCGGGATTCGGGGATGGCTCTCCAGCACGATTGCTGGGGAGGCTCTCAGGATGTTCATCAGTCTGTCACAACGCATGATTTTTTATTTTTTTTTAGAAAATCCTTACCATGGAGCAACCAAAACGACAGCAAAGTGCGACGCGAGCGACCGATTGCGGAGCCTGACTACTCAACGGTTCACTGTTGAAAGATTATGATGACGTATTTGAAGCGAAAGCTCGCAAAGCGCAAAAGAGTTGTTTGATCGTTACTAATGAACAGATTGCTGACCTCGCTGCTTTCAATGTCGAAACCGAAAAAGCCTACGCATGCGGTCGTTACGCGCTTTATCGAGACATTTCTGCCCTTGAAGGAGAACGATGTCCAGCGTCTCTATCACGTCCCTCGAAATCCTCGCTACGACCCCGAGACTGCTGTAGCAGAGCAGATCGTCCTCAGCGTCACCCCAACACCAGGTGTCTACTCTCTGGTTGGCTACCCCCTAGACGAGAGTACTATAGGCTCGACTGCGCCGTTTCCGCAGATATATCCTCGACCGCCGCGAACACTCTGCTTCTTACACCGACCCTTCAACCTCGATCGGCGCAGCGTGCGCAACGGCATACTTGTACTCTCAAGCCACAAGTCCTTCGATGAGGTACTCACTGTGGGCTGGAATACGGCGCTGGCGCAACGGCTGGGCGTAAACACCACCGACTGCCTCTGCGTCCAAGGATACAAGGGAGACTCAGAGAGGAAGATTGGAAGCATTAGTCAAACCTCTGCACCTTTGGAAGCGCTCATGAGCTGTATACAAGGGGAGTTTGGCGTCTCCGAGCTGGCGTATGCGGGCTTGTCCGACGAAGTGCGCATTATCGCGATCATGAATGCGTTCAACGAAGGAGAGGTACATCGCGTGGTGGAAATGGCGAAAAAACGGGGATGGCTAAGTCCTGACGAGGACGGTAGGCATATGCTTTACCTGACAGGACAGCCGCGGGTGAGTGGGTTAGACGCTGCGAAAGCGTTGGGCATGTCGGTAGCTTGCGTTGGCCATCGGCAAGCAGAAGACTGGGGCATCCGCTACTTGGGCGGAGAACTGCGTAGGGCCTTCCCAAGTGCGCGAGTGGAGGAAGTGTATGAGGAAGAGATACCCATTGTCAAAAAAAAGCAACTTGTAGTGCAAGACGTAGTCGGTTAATCATGGTACCAGGAATGCCCACCAAAGGCTGCTTTGTCTACTACCGCTACCTGCAGTCCCCGTCTCCAGATTTCGCTATTATTATATGACCTCACTGATGAGAGTCGTCATTGCCTGTTTGATGCTTTCCGCATTCATAACTGGATGAGGGGTATTGGTGGATCGTGCTTTCCTTCATGGTCTACAGGACGGTGCCTGCTCGGTCTCCCGCTTCCTGCAACACTTGAGTTCTCTGAATACCAACCCTTTAGCGCTTTCGCATTCTCAGAGAGTGCTGTGACGTTCGGGTTCTTATTGATGGTGCTTACACTTTGGTAGGATGACCTTTTCCATGTTTTGACAAAATCAGCACCGGCTTCACTGGCACGTGGACGAGTTACAGGAAACGCACAGCCCCGGTCCTTGAAGAGGCCTTGCCCATAACGCCCTCAAAACGGGTGCTCGTATGTCCTCTGTCGAGAATGCATCGAAACACATCTCTCATCGAATACAAAATGCCCAATGCTATGGTGCGATGCTCAACTGCCTCTACAACCGGATGCATGCCAGCTCTGCGCAATCTGGGCGAGAGATTATGCAGCCGTCGACTCCTTCGTGGTGACAGTGCGTGCCAAACAGGATTTGGGTAGTATCAAGGATGCCCTCCGTAGGCTTGCTCGGGATGACGATATCTATACGCTACTGAAACAAGCCCAATAGCGACCATCTCAACATGTCAGCAAACCCTAAAGCGATACAAATGGCAGTATCACTCCGGGATAGATCTCGCAGAACTATTCGATCCTTTCCTGCTTGCCATCGATATTGAAAAGACGCGCAAGTATTATGGCCCTGAGCTCAGCGTACCTACACCCCATGACACGCACTTCCCGTCCCGCGAATACGACCCTGACGACTACCCACATGGAAAGGAGCCGTGTACTGCAGCTTTCTTCCGATACTGGGCGATGGATTATGAGAAGGAGAATGGCGAAGGGAAGGAAGGCTGGGGTGTCTGGTCGAAGAAGACTGGGGTTGGAAATGCCCATATAGGCGCATGCTGGCACACAAGCATGGCAATAACGGCAACGTCGAATACCTATCCAGGTGGGTAAGACAACGCTATATGGCGTCTTGGGTCGCGAGTGCTAAACTGGTTGCTGAGGCTAGAGATGCCTATGACAAGACTCGCGGGATGACTCACGGACAAGAAGATGACGCGACATGGTCATGATATATGGAAGCTCTAGCATTGAAGCATCAGCAAACAACCCCAGCTGTCACATTTCTCATCACCCTGATTTGCTTTTCAACACCGAAATTGACCTGTTGCAGTTTTCCTGTAGTATTGAAGGAACTGCACAGCAAGCAAGCAAGCAATGGGTAAAGCAGTTGTTAGCTGTGCTATCTTATATATAACATGTCCTGTCTCTATCTCGATCCGCGATTGCCATATCTAAACCGAAATTATCGCATGCCTTTGCTGAGGACGCTACGCGCCGTGGCCAAAAACATCAAATGCACTTTGAAAACAGGTCGCTCAAAGCCCGTGGCGATACAAGGCTCAAGCAAAACCGTTTCAAACTTGTAAGTTTGCCATATCATAGGGTAGCTACTGTGTGATCGCTCACTTCTGGAAGATATGATAGTTTCCATCCATTTCTAAGGCTCCTAAAGGAACTATGGTTGATGGTGTACGAGGACCTCTCAGGCTTTCAGCGCCAGAGACTCCCCCTCAGAGGCCCTAACATTTACTTTGACGAGCTTAGCTTGCGCATACTCCAGATCTGCAGGCTGGTATCAAATGAAGCGACGTCCATTCTTCGCCGCCGTCTTCGTTGCCCACCCAAGCCTCCAACGTTTACTGTTCGCGCCCGCCCATCGAAATACGACGCCAGCCTCTACTATACCAGACACCTGCTTCAGTTGATCAGCGAGGGACGCGCCGCGGATATTGAAGAAGACGAAAATTCGGTTGAGCTTGTCTTGCCATGGTTGTTTAGTGGTTCTGAAGCATCCGAACTCCGTGTCAAGGAGTTGTCCTCTACCAACCTTCCGTCGGGCAGCCCGATCAAGGACGGCATCGCGTTTTGGGCTTTCTATCAATGCACAATGAGGCAACTATATCATGATTTTACCGTTGTCGTTCGTCTATTGTTAGATTCCCCGGCCAAAGACGACCCATTTGCAGTTGTGAGCTTCTGGCGTGGGGCCGGTATCCATCTCCGGCCCTTTGCTCGCATGATCAAGTTTTGCTTTGTATTTGTTGTCACACCGCAGCACTATGAGCATTGCAAACGACTCGCTTCTGAGCCTGGCGCTTTTCCGAGTTGGTTCACTGAAGACATGTGGGCGGTGGAGGTGTCGAATGGGAGGTGCGATCCTGCTGTCGACTGAGGCATTGCCGGGGCTTTAGATCTTGCTGACAAGACTAGTAATGAGATATTTTGCCTCGTGTGTTACAAATACGATCTTCCCAGACGACCGTACGGGGAGACTCTTCCTGTGTTATGTTGAGATGCTTGGAATGTGCAAAAGTCGGTGACGGTACTCGGGCGATATTTCGGTAACCCATCTTTCTTTTTCGACAGGGTGCCAGGGATTCATATCGTGAAGACAAGGAGCCCTTCTCTCAAAAACAGCCAGTGACGTTGTCATGGCCTTTGGAGCTTAAGATGACGCCGTGCAGGGTGTGGCCTTTTCCAATTGATGCCGTCAAAGTTCCCAGGTGGGTCAGCAGTCAAAGCAGCAACAGCGAAAAGAATGGGCACAAAGAGGTCGTTCACTCATTAAGGTCTGTTACCGTGCGCCCATGGTGGTGTCAAGAACCCTGCTGCTAGCGTATCCGCACAAGGTCCGGTAGCTGTTGCCATTGGAGGATGCGGCACGTGATGTACAACACATCGGCGCGGATTAGTCGGCTCCAAAAATCCCCATCCACTCGTTCCTTAATGGCTGCGAATAGACTTCAAGTCGCTCTAGAAGCGGCTAGCATTGGTGAGCTGGTCGAAAGAGGGCACAGTTGTTATTCCACATAGCATTCTTATTGGGTTAGTTGATGCAGCACAGACACGGTTCGCGCGCTGCAAGAGCGATTGGAGAGCTTCCAGCATTTTATATCTCCCACTCGACCCCTCCTCGCCTCCACCATTTCTCTATAGCAAAATGAGTGGTCCAGGCGAAAACCGGTATGTTCGGAGCAAGGTGCACGCGTATTTGTACAGCTTGCTAACCATTGCAAAGCTGGCGACGGCAGGGTCAAGGCAACCGCAACTCGGGCGCAAACACCCCCACCAAAGATAGTGGACGGCAGCAGGCCATGCCGCCGCCCACGGGGAATGTCTGGGGAGCCAAGCAAGCAAAAGCAGCGGGCCCTGCGCCGGCTGCACCTGCTCAAGCGCCGCCCGAGCACCACGTTCCCGTAAAGGACTTTAACGCGAACGAGGTCCGGGATTTTCTGAAGAAGAGTACGTTGCCGAAGCGCGGTTGCCTCTGAGCATGGCGAAATATATACTGCGACTCTGAAGAGCTGGGCTGACAATGATGTAGAATACCTCGAAAGCACTGCTAGTACGAGCCCCCCAAGACGCGCGCGCATGGCATTGACAGTACTAACATGGCTCTTTTAGATCACCCAGCGGTGTACCACAAGGTCTCAGGCGACTCGGTGTCGAACAGGAGCAGCGGCGCGTGGGGCAAAGGTGGTAAGGCTGTTCCAGCCTTGAATTGGGATAGTACTGATTCAAAGCAGGTACCATACCGCATCTCATGCCAACCGGGCAAGACTTCTTCACGCAGCTCAAGAAGCAGTTGGCAAGCCTCGATCAGACCAAGCCGGCGCAGTAACTGCACGCATACCCGATCTCTGTTTCAGCGGCATTACGAGGGCATTACAGGCGTTGTTTGGGCTTGGTTTCCATGGGTGGCTACATGTCGATACTTTGCAGAAGCATGGTACGGCTAATGACAAGGCGTTTGGGGGGTACGTGAGCGTGCATCTGGCCCGGCTTAGGATTAGGATGATCATACGCGATACCCATGTGCTTCACGAGAGTTGTTTTTGGGATCATGATGCTACAAAAAAAGACGACGAGAGAATGAGCTTAGTAAAAGGGGGTTTGGGTTGTCGAAATACAATCCTATAGCCGGCAATTGCACCGCCATGTTCTCCGTGACAGCCATTTACGTAAATGTCCAAATGATGGGGTAGAGGCGAGCGCGTAGGTTTACCATGACAGCCACACTTGGGCGAAGGTCTAGGACAAGGATACCCGTAGTTGGCGCAATTTCACGAAAAAAGGGTCTTTCTGGCCGGCTAATCCCAAACATGGCAACAAGACAAGCGTCAACAAACACCGTGCCTGTAGCTCGACTATCGATTTTCGCAGATTGCGCTCGTCGCTCGCTTTATACATCGCCAAGCGCCACAAGCCACCCACCATCTCTCGCTCGCACGTCGCCGTGCCTTGCATTGAGGCGCATTTCGGCAGCCGAGCCCGCATCTTCAGGTTTTAGGGGTAAGGTGATTGTGCAGACGCCGCTACCCCGCCACGTGTATATCTTTGTGACGAACACAAGTATCTGGTTGCTCGGGCTGCTTGCTGCTTGTGGAGATTGGGCCACGTCTTGCCCACGGCTGAGGGCGCTGTGAGGCAAAGGCGCATTGCGCTCCCTTGTTTCCTCCCGGTAGATCCCCGACTGGGGCTCTCCTAATGCGGACCGCCTTTCCTCGACCAGCGACTTCACGATCCTCGGACGCGCTCGGCGCATTTCCACTCGCCTTAGTACAGCAGTAGCACCATGTCTTCTCCACCAGACACACCGACTCATCGCCCCGTATCCTCCCACCGTCGACACCCTGAGAGCCTGGACATGTCCTACAACACCTCTTCTAGGCGGCAATCCTTTAATCGACGCTCATCCGGCTACTCGCCCATAACCCCGCGCTCGTCGCACGACTTTGAAGACAGCCCCGCCCACCAGTTTGACGGCGGAGGAGACGGCAATGGCCTTGGAAACCTGGCTGACGAACTGGGCGAGGTCTGGGACGACGACGAAGAGGCCCTGGACGGCGACTATGGCGAAGAAGTAGATGAGTCGCACGACGACCTCGCAGACATCGGAACAGCCGTGGAGCACGACGGCTCGTACGGCGTAGCCAGCACTGCTAGTATCAACGGCGTGCGCGATAGTGGGGTTGCTATGCAGGACTCCTCCCCAGCCCGCTTGAGCCCAGGGTCCGCCGTAAAGACAAAGAAACACGCCAGGCAACGCTCGTTGTACGATGGCTCCGATTATGGCGACGACTCGGACCTGGAGAACGAGGGCATCTCTCCGGCCCTGGAATCAAGAATGGCTGCTATCGAAAGTCTAGCACGGCGGGGCATGGAAGAGAACGGCAGCGCGTCAGATGAGGTTGTCAAGAGGGTCACGGAACAATTACGAGACCTGGGCAGCCAGATTGCCATAGAGAATGGGGCAACAAGGTATGTCCAATCTCTCCCACATCAAATAGGGACAAATCTCGAACCGCCTGAAGCCACGATGCGGCTCGAAGAATATCTTTGGCTCACGATGGCGACCCTTAAGGGGTATTGCCACGAGGATGCACACATGCCTCCCATGCCTCCCTCATTTGATCTGCGCGTCCAATCGCCTCCACTCTTTACTAACAGAACACAGGCTTAAAACGGCCCATGATGCTCTAACAACGCATCTGACCCATCAATCCCGTACCCTCACATCTCTTGCCGCATCCTTCTCCGGCCCACGACCCATCATACCCGATCCCGACACAATCGAAGAACTCCTCCCAATCATACAATCAACCTTGGAGCTGCTTCCTCATCCCTCTGCCGAGCCACTCGTCGCGCTCTCCCACCTTACACACTCGAGTCGCGAACTTCTGCAACACCTAGCAAACGTTAGCGACACTCTACACATGTCTAGACAGACCACGGCGAACGCTACAAGGAGACTGAAAGTCAGCAAAGAACAATTACAAGACTGGAAACGCGAGAACGAAAGGACAAAGGAGGCGCAGGAATACATCGAGCACGGTGACTGGAATCGGCGACTCAAAGAGAGGGAGGCAAAACGCGCCTGTGCGAACGTGCTGGAGGGTTTCGAAGATGTTTGTGGGCAATGGAGGAAGAGGCTTTGCGAAGGCTTGGGTGTTGCAAGTGCGTAGTTCTTGCCCTGCGTATTTGGCTGGCCTTCCTTTTGTTCTAAAGATTTGATTAATAAAGCTTGGGACTGATGTGGAGACAGGCGAAGACTGTCCTGAAGTGGAGGCACTCTCTTCGTTATCACCACCGTCTTCAAGCACCACTAGAGCTTCGGAACTATCAGAGGGCCTGAAGGCTGGCTCAGGACCAGTGGTACCTCGCGGCGAAGCTGTCAAGGACCTCCAGAAGCCACCCAGGCGGCCCAGTTCAGATTCCATGTTTCCCGACTCTGGGGACGAGATGGTCCCCGGTGGACATTAGGTGGCTGCTTGTTGTCATTGAGGCGCGCATTGTCTTTTTCTTTTTCCATATGTTTTTTGCATTGATATGGCAGTATGGTGTTGGGATGAAATCGATAGATGGACTTGGTAATACCCCATTTATACATAGCTTCAGGACAAGCGTGTCTCATTTGTAGGAGTTGGGCCTTTGTAGATGAGCAAATGAAAGGCATTACAAGTTTACAGGTGGGATTCTTGGATTGTAACAATGGATGCAAGCTTATCACTGATGATGAGGCCTACTAATAGACGCAGAAATTGAACTATATACATGACTACGGAGGCTCTTAATACAGCCTCTGTGCTGCACTCACATCGCTGACTCCGGTCCCTTCGACGATCTTTGCATCGACAACGCTGAACACCGGTACTTCCTCGAGCCTTTCGATGATATGATGCAGCGTCGGCAGAGCCTTCCAGTCAAGCGCATCAAAAGAGATGTCAGCCTCACTCGCCTTCAGCGTGCGTTCTACCTTCTTCTCTACTGTATTCGCATCTTCCACACCCGGCAGGAAAGCAGTGTATTCAACATCAGCTTGCCCCCGCTCCTTGCTACCCGCGCTAGCAGTAGCAGGTACATATTTATGGAACAGCAAGCCATCGTCCCTTGGAACTGGTGGAAATGGCGTTGGTGCTTCGCCGTTTGTTTCTGAAGACTGCTGTAGACCGGAGAGTGACATGCTGCAGAACTTGGATGACATCCAGCCTGCATTCAGCGTCCACTTGTCGTCTGCCTTATCCAGATCGAGCTCGGCGAACACCTTCGGGAAGCCCAGCTCTTCCCGACCGCTCAAGATGGGATCGGCAAGGTTCTCGAACAAGATGGGGAGATATGTGCCGACTACGGTCTCCCCGTCAGCTTTCGTGTGTTGGATGCCGTGCACATACAGCCCGAAGTGGTTGTATCCCCTTCCACCTAGCCAGTCCAAGTTGTCGAGCTGCGTTACAGCAAAGGTGGCATAGGCTGTCGTATCAGCAGCCGCAAACTTTAGCTTCTCGGTCGGCAACAGATTCTCCAACACCGTCCTACTCGTCTTGAACTTGATGCTAGCAGTCTTGAACATGGCGTTTGTCCCATCTCTCGGCCGCCCTGCGAAGTCCTGCCGGGGCCCCGGCATCGGACCGAAAGCGGTTGGCATCCTCCAGATTAGACCCTTCTTGTTTTCCCATTCCCACTTTCGCAGCATCTGGCTTGAGTGGTGCCATTCGTCATGGCCAAAGTTGTAGTTCGTGAATTTCATGGCGTCGACGGGCGGGCCGGATCCTAGGTCTTTGCCTGCTACTCGAGAGTACTCCTGGATGACGGTAGCACGTTCGTACCGGCATTTTTCGTACAACTTGAGGCGGGTGGGAATGGTGTCAAGGGGTGTGCCGAGGGGCAGCATAACTGCGAGAGAGGCAGCATCTTCGATGGCCTGACCGGCACCCTGACCTTGGTCTGGAAGGGTTGTTAGCTGGGCTTTTTCCAAAGGATCTCACAAAGAAAGAGGTGGACTTACGCGGTGTAAAAGGATGAGCAGCGTCACCGATGAGCACAAGCTTCTCATGTGTCCAAGTTGGTAGCTGCTCCATATCCAACAACTCCCAGACTTTCAGCGTCTCTTCGTCGGCCATACTCAAGAGCTTGATTATCGCCGGCTCGAAATCCTTGTAAATCTCCAGCATCTTGCTAATGTTACCTTGGTTCTGCCAGTCGCTGCTCCCGGGCTCCTGAGGGTTGATCTGACTCTCCGACGTCGGGTGAATACACACAAAGTTCAGCAGCGTGTTGTCCATAGTCGGGTACACGACGACCCTCCTATCCCGACCGAAGACCATGATCAAATGACCATCCTTATCGGCAAACTTCCTCGTCTCGGGCACATCGAGAGCGCGTTGCCTCGGGATCAAGAAACGGAAGGCGCTCTTTCCACTGCCAAAAGTCTTGATATTTTCAGCTCCCGGAATCCGCGGCCTGGTCTTGGAATGCACACCATCGGCACCCACAATGAGGTCGCTCTGGATCCGCTCTCCGTTCTCTAGCATCACAACACCTTCTTTCGGATCAACATCCTGGACCTTGCATCTGAGCTTCAGCACCGCTGGCTTGCCTGTTCCTTCTTCGCAGGTAGCCAGTCGCTTTAGTTCGCTGTGCAGAGCCACGCGATGCGCTAGTTGCCAGGGGTGCTGCCACCTTCCCGCATCCTTCGTCAGGTCGACGCTAAACATCTCTTTGCCGTTGGGAAACCACTGCGACATTCTCTTGCAGCTCACAGCGCCCTTAGCTTCTGGAGTGAGTCCCATGCGCCGCAGCAGACCGTTGGCGTTGGCTGCCAGATGCACGGCTGCGCCTAGTTCGTTGGAGAAGCCCGAGGCTTCCACAAGGGTTACCGTGTGGCCCTGTTGACGCAGAAAGATGGCGGCACTCAGACCGCCGATGCCCGCACCGCATACTGTGATGTTGAGCGGGGTTGCTTGGGTTGATGCTGAGGATGGGTGGCGCCTCTTGACGCCATTCGTGGTGACGTTTATTAAGCCCATGATGGATAGCGGGAAAAGAAAATGCACAAGGAGGAAGGAGCCGTTGTGTTAATTGTGAGTCTCCTGAGGGAAGAAGAGGAATTATTTAAGGGAGGGATTAAGTGGTATAGCTAAAGCTGATCTTCCTGCATCTGTCTGTAACCGTCGCCGCAATCAAGTCTCGGTAGTCTGCATCACACGCCCCCCTCCACTTCCCGGGGCGTCTGGATTTTTTGCGGGGAGGAAGCTGCGGGAAAGGAATACTCGGCATCCGAGGACGATGAGGCGAATGGTTTGCCTCTCATGCAAGCAGGTGCAAAGCAACTAGAGGGGCTGGCTAATTCATGCCGGGTGGTGCAGCTTGTAATGTGGCGGGCTACGTGATGTATATGGGGCAACACGGTGCTATCTATTAGCATTATAGGATAGGCTGCATGCTTATCTTACAATCAATCTAGGCTAGAATAGACATAGTAGCAGTGGGAGTAGTGGTAATCGTACATGGGTTTGCATTTTAGGTTTCTACATCTCTTTGGAGAAAACTACAAGTTCTCATAACGAAAGCCGGCTGGAGGCCTTGGATCCTCTAAGTGATGCTTTGGTTGCCCCGTACTTTCCGGGTATGTATGCTTGTGCTTAGCACGCTAGGGTTGAGGGCGTGACAATCAAGCATGCCAGCTATAACCGCCTGGGTTGGGCAGTCTCTCCACTATGTTTTAAGGATTCAACACAACCAGAGGTAATGCAACAAGTGTATAGAAAAGAACATCAATTGTGATCCTCAGTTTGTCAAAACTGGACAAGAAGACGTTATACAATACAAGAACCCCTATTTGCGATGCCAAGCATGCTGTTCACCACTCTCCACCAAGCTTATACCCGACATTCCATACTCGTCCAAATGAGTTCCTCCAAACCTTTGAGACAGTCTGTACGCGTGTTAGCCTGGGATTTTCCTCCTTTGAAATTCTTTTGGTGAGGCGAAGTACTCACCGACTCCAGGAACACGCCCGTGAACATTACTCCCACAAACGCCTGCTCAATGCCGTTCAGGTACACCCTGCGTTCACCCTGATCCAGTTCTGTGTTCACAGGGCGATATGCAGGGACGCGACGATGCTCGGTCGGCCAGTCGCTTGGGTTCTGCTGCGATTGTGCTGAAGTGGACGAGTTCGGAGCTGGGTGCGCGTTCAAACTGGGATCGTGCTCCTCTGTATGGTGAAGATCGTAGTCTGCGAGGACTGCTTCCAGGTTGTAGTGGATGGGGTTTGCTGTTGTTGTTACTGACATGTTGACGGTAATAAAATTGTCTCTGGGGAGAGAAACACGACGATTGCAGTATTATCGAGGAGGTTTAATTTCGAGAAGCGTAAGACGGAGGAGCCGGCTGCTGAGGCCCGGCATTTGGAGACGCGTAGAGGTTGTGGCGGGGACATGGGATAAGCCGCTCTAGTCGGAATGTGGGGGGTGGTTCTCAACCCGGCAATGTCTCACGATACTGTCGGCCCATGGGATACGAAAATCGTACAAGGGAGCTCCGAGGGCTTCCTGAAGCTTACATAGCAATATTTGGCTTCCTCCCCCTTTGTTTTCTCCATTTTCGTTGTTCAGTCAGGATTGAAGTTCATCATGTCGTCACCAATTACCCCAGAAGTTGCGCTTGCAAACCTCCAAGCTACTGCCCTCTCAACCCGCTGTCACAACGCGTTCTTTCGCCAGAAACAACTCAAGTCGCTGCATGACGCGCTGCGCAATAATACCAATGCTATTAGAGACGCAATCAAGCAAGACACACACGTGTCAGACGAAGAGGCGACTATCGAGGTTGCACTCGTACTGGACCTAGTCAAAGAGCACCATAGCTCAATCGATGCGAAGAAGGAGCTGGCGGCCGAATACAGAATCACAAACGGCAAAAATGCTAGTGACAGGAGAGAGCCTTGGGGTGTGGCATATATCGAGCCCCTAAAGAGTCACACGCCATTCTTCTCGGCCATCTCCCCCTTGAGTGCAGCTCTCGCGGCTGGAAGCTGTGTGGCGCTGAAGGTGAGATTCCCGCAAGATTCTGAATTTTGCAAGCGACTAATCATGATACAGTTGGAGAACAACCTTCGCGCTCTTCCCTCTTTACTCCGCAAACTGCTTACCGAAGCGCTTGAGTCGGATACCTTCGTCGTCCTCTCGTCCGATCCTCCCTCAGAATGGCTCTCAGCATGCCTACAAGTCTTTCAAGAAAAGGAAGTTAGCCAACCGACGTACTCGCAACACATATCTCCCCGAAGCAAAGTCGTTGCAATTGTAGACCGTACGGCCGACATCGCTTTGGCCGCCGAACAGCTAGTGACAGCACGCTTTGCGTTTGGTGGAACATCACCTTATGCGCCAGACGTGGTGCTTGTCAACGAGTTCATCAAGAGGGAGTTCCTCGAACATGTTCTCAAGTATTCTCTTCGCTTCTTGGCTGGCTCTGGCGCTATCTCAAATGGATCAACCAATGCCAGAGAGCAAAAGAAGTCGTCGAGAGTGGCTGAGACGTTCCAAGCTTTATCAGGAAGCAAGTCATGGAAGGTGAACATCATCACCCAAGGTGATAATGGCGCTATTGTCGAGCTTACGAACCTTCTCGCTCTACCATCAAAGTCGGAGCAGCCTGTGTTCTGCGTATCATCCATCACATCTCTCGAGCACGCTATTAGCCTCGTTGATGAGGACTTGGACCCCCAGGCCACGCTATTGGCTGCTTGCCACTTTGGTGCGCCGTCGACTGGCAAGTACCTTTCGCAGTTCGTCAACGCAGACGTTTCGTTTACAAATCACATCCCCTTCCGTCTTCTCCTCGGCCCAGCCGCCCCGATCTCGCAGTCTTTCGATATCGAGAAGCGGTATACGACGGAACATTTTAATCGCATCTCACCTGCATATATCACTGCTCCAACCTCTCAATCATCAATGTCGAAGGTGCTTCTGAGTAAGGATTCTAAAGCAGCAACGGAGCTTCTCGGCAAAGCAACACAGGAAATCAAGGAGAAGAAGCGTGCGGATTCGATCGCGATTGGATACTTTGAGCAGGGTATCCTTATTGGTCTAGGCGTGTATGGTATTCCGCTCTTGGCGTGTATCGGTGCGACGATTTTCTTTGGTATCAGGGCTGGACTGAGGCGGTGGGCGTTTGTTTGATTTATTTTCCCTTAGTTCGAGAGCATTTATTTATTTATTTACTTTGTATCAATCAATTGTTGTTCACATGACGAACGGCCCTGATGTGCATCAGGCTAATAAAGTTTGCGAGGCATCGGTATTATTAATCAATAGCAACATTTCTCCGTGCTGGTGGCTATGCTGACGAGATCGGAGACCTTATAAGCGCACAACACTGTATCCTTTTTCTTCCGCAGTCAACATATTATTTACATCTTTGAGCACTGCGAGCACTCAGAAGAGGTACCTGATAGCAAGCTTAGGAAAAGACATCAGACGTAAAAGGAACTACGACCAAGCATTACATAAAAGACTACACCGCCTTGCCCTCAGAAACCCACTTGGCAGTCCAGATCCTCAGTCTCTTGCCCCAAATGAGCATCGGAATGGTAAGCAAGCTAAACAAGCCCATCAACATGCCAAAGATACCAAACGGCTCTGCAGCACCAGCTTTCGTAACCCACTCCCCAACGAAGAATGTCCACGCAAAACTTATAATACCCCTTACCGTCGTGACCGCAACGAAACAGTCACCAGCAAGCGACCCATAAGCCTCGATGAGGTAGTTGAAGCCAACAGAAGGCGCCTGCATCAGTCCGAAAGAGACGAGACCGAAGCCAAATTGAAGACCAACCCAGCCCGTAGACGAAGGGTTCTGTGCGACGAAACCGAAGACAAGGGCCCCGCCTGTAGCAAGGAATAGGGCGGGCAGAGCGGTGACGAGACGCGTTTCGGGTTCAGAGAAGCCGTGAAGGTCTTTCTTGGCCATGCGCTTAGTCGTAAAGTCGGCGACTAGGTAGGTGTAGATCTAAGAATTGTTTGCAATTAGCAAAAGTCTTTGGGAGATGCACGAGAAGGGGCTAAAGACTCACACAGCCAAGTATGGCACCGATGATACCGCCAATGTTGATCAGCCCGACAGCTTTGCCCCATGAGTATGGGGGTGCGCCAACAATTTGAGGGCCAACTGTGGACATGGTGATCTGATAGTAGGTTAGCATATTCTTCTTTGCTTGCGTATAGATTTGTTCAACTCACGATAAGCCCCACAAGCCCAGCATACCAACATGCTACCAGCCAAACACCGGGAAATCTCAGAACTTTCAATACAGCGAGGAACCTGCCAAGGATACCAGGTTGGTAAGTGATGAGTCTCAGAGAGCGGATGTATGAGTACGAAGGGTATGAAGATGCCGCCGCAGAGTCTGAAACGGTGACTCTCTCTTTGGTCTCGACAGTTTGCTTGTTTGGGTCGTCGTCGTCGAAGACGACCGTTGTTTCCGGGCGGTTGTAGAGCGTCTCGGCTTGGAAGACAAGGCAGAGGGCAAAGGTGATGGCTGACAGGAGGGCGTTTATCCAGTGTAGCCAGGATAGGCCCATGTTCGCGACGATGTAGCCCCCAGCGACAGCGCCAACAAGAGACCCTAAACTAAGGAACACGGTATAGATAGCCTGCAAGAAGCGCTCGTCAACATCTATTGTGTGAAGAAGAGTTTGGAACAACAACATACCAAAGCGCGTCCTCGCTGATGAACGAAGAAAATCTCGCCAACCACCTCCGGGCTAACAGCGTCGGCAGGACCACCCCCAATGCCCATGAAAAGCCTCGCGGCTAGCATACTGTCAAAGCTCGTCGCCAACCCAGCCCACATGCTCGAGAAAGTCAGGAGTAACAGACTTCCGAGGATCACCGGACGCCGACCGAATGTATCGGCTAGTGGCACCCACCACAGGTTCGACGCTCCCAGCATTAGGATGTTGACAGCAACAAAGTACGTCAGCTGTGAGAAACTCTTTGGTGGAAAACCAAACACGCCCGTGGATGCGTAGATGGACAGCGCGCTCGACATGGACGAGGTAGTGATATTCACTACGAATGGGTGAAGCGACATGACAGCAAGCATTACGAGCTTGCGCCACATGGGCAGATTGAGGGGATCAGCCGGGTCGGCCGAGGGTTGAGGCACGAGACGAATCTCTTCTTTCCCCGTCTGTGAAGCCGTCCATTCCAGATGCTCTAAAGGCAAAACCGCGTTAGCCAGCGTTGGACGCATCAGTTTACCAGCACGTCTTACCAATCAGTGTAGCCGTTCCAGGAGGTCTAGCATTCCTGACCTCTTCTTTGGAAAGGCTTAATGCCGCCTTCAACGAAGTCATCGCGACAACAAATGTTTACAAATGCGTGATAGGACAGAAAGACAGGTGCAAAGACGAAAACCACAATAAATGCTTTCTGGCTGTAAACATGGTGCCCTGTAGTCAATCTAAATAGAATCGCACTACGATACATCAACGCTGCACTCCATCATCGGCGCTCCCGCCCAGAATGGTGTTTGCAGCGAATGAGGAGTGACCCAACACGCCATCGCAACCCGTCATTGGACGCGTGTCCGGGGGCTATACTACCCCATCTTTTCTGGCTCTGGGGTAGTTCGGAATGTGGGGAAGAGCGTCCGTTGGACAACACCAATTCTCCATGCGGCCAAGTTGAAAAGCGGAGGTGTGACTTGGTTTAGCCAGATCGCACATCGAATTGCAGGCGTTGAGGACGTTCGGCAGACGGTGAATTCACCCTGCTTACTGCCCGTAACCCTCGATTAACATCTTCGGGCCGGCCGGATGCATCTGCATGTGCAGCGCACGCAGGGCGGCCGTGTCACCTGCAGAGCTAAATCGTGCATACACTCCACTATTGCGCGCGCGCTGTGAGATGGCCGGTAGAGTGTTCACCCATATGGGACTTTACTGGGTCGAGGGAGGACTAGCAGATAAGAAAGTAGCAGCGTGCGCGTTCAATACCCCGTAGATTTACTTGTTGAGATGTCCCCGTTTGATGTTGGGGCCCATGCATGCCGCACATGAAACTATATTTCGGCAATTGAAGTATATCCGGTTGCCAGCATCGCTTGACCTCATTAACTTGAACTAGTATCTTTTGATTTTCGATGCAGTGCGTAATATACAAGGGTAACTAGGAAATTCTCGAAAGGTATACTTAACGTGAACTATGCATACATTTCCGGACTGCTCATTTAATTGCGGATCGCAGCCCTTCCAACAACTGTACTAGGTTCCCAACAAGTGGCGGAGATGGTTCGGATGCGTCGTGTGCCCGGAGGAGATGTATCAATCCGTCCATGACCCCACAGACATCGTTGAGCTGCGTGGGGTGTTGCGACCCCTTAGTCTTTATCGAAGGTATGCCGCGATCCAGTGTGATGAATTTACGAGCGCTGAGCGAATCTTCGCCGTTCAGAATAACTGCCGTATCCACCTGCGTGGATTCTGGTGTGGCGGATCGTTTGAGGAACCCGTAACACCATAGTATTAACCCAGCATGGTAAACGGCTATGGCGTTGAAGTTGCCCAACAACGCTTTCGGCAGCACCTCCGCTGCGCGCAGAATCTGGCCAGCGTGCCACAACGCTTGACGTGCCGCAGGAGTCTTGGTCCATTCTCGGAGGCCGAGATATGCGCTGCGCGCTTCCTCTTGCCCCTCGATACCTGCGAAGAGCTGGATGTCGTCCAAAGGTGCGTTGAGATGAACCAACATGATCTCGAGGGTTATCTCAACACTTTTGGTCATGGGCGGGCAGCTGAGCCTAAAGTCTTCGAGTTGCTTCGTGAGCTCTTGGTAGCGCGACGAGAGGATGAGGCTGTTGTTTGACACCGATTGCGACCTAGACGACACGGTGCACATCTGACGATATTCCCAGATCGGGCCCCAGATCATGTGTAGATAGGTAAGGCTAGCGTGATCATGTTGCGAAAGATGTTCCAGGTTAAGGAAGCACTCCATCGCTGAAGGTCTTTTCGCTGTTTTCGACGCTATGTTCAGATATGCCGCTTTCCAGCTGGTTGCTGTTTTGGCCTGCCATAGCACATTTGCGCTCGGTAACGGGAGTTGCATTTCCGCGTAAGAAATTAGTGGTGGTTTGAGCAGTGCCAATGAGGAGTGCCTGTCAAACTCGAAAGTACGATAGATCAGGCGAAGGAATGACTCCTGGTTCACCCAACTCATCCATTTACTCTCCAAAGCTGCTCCTTGCTCATCTGGCTCTGCGGAGATTTCCTTCCACGTCCATCGGCGGTAGCGACCACCACGCCGAAGCATCGTTATCAGCGGCTGCAGAAAACTTTCTGCGATCTCCATCTTCCGGCTAATCCCGCTCCACATACCCACTCCAAGCTGTAAAAGGAAGGTTTGAAGGTGTGGAAGATCCCTGATTGCTGTGTTGTCTTCTTCAAAGGATCTAGACTGACCCATTCTAGACGCTTCGTGTAGAGCATATCCAAGTTTTCGCAAGGACACGTCGGGAATAGTGGCGGCTCCAGCGGAGGCTATACTAGCTAACAATTCCGGATTCAACTTTGAAGGCGAGAAAGTCGGAAGGTGAAACCACATGAGGGCATCCAAGGAGGGCGACGAGAGGAAGTATTGGATGAGCCCATCCAGTAGCTCTATACTAGGAAAAGCTGAGGCGATCCTTTTGACGTTTTCGGGGCTGCATGTACCAAGTACTAAAGCCATTAATCGGTCGCGACTGACACGAGGAAGTCTGCAAACAAAAGTGATGAAGATTTAGTGACGGTATCATCTGCCTTGCTAGTTGAGACCCACTTTTCTGATATCACGCGGCGATGTGAAATGTGCGCGCGCCGATTACTCTCTCGCTCCGTATCTGAAAACGCCAGATTTACCTGCTCTGCGCTAGGGTTCCTGGAACTCTGGGGAAGGTAACGCCATATACTCTGTTTGAAGGCTTCCGCCCTTACAGGTGCGGTATCGGTCTCCGGGTGATGGGGATCAGTACCTTGGACATCAGTGGACGGTGTATCTGCAGCAAAAGGGACCTCGAAATTGTATTGATCAAGCAACCCAAGATCAAGGTCAGTCAGACCAACATCGATATCGAAACTGAGGTCCATGATACCACGTGGTGTAGCTTGGCCAGAAAGGAAAGACTCAAACGGCGGCATATTTCGAAAGTAATCCGGCAGAAACGGATTTTGACCATACATGGTGTCGAATGGAGCCATCGTGTTATCAAAGAACGCCATGGACGATGTATGATCTCCGTCTTCGTAGTTGTGATTCATTGAGACGAGCCCATTGCTTGCGTTCGACATCGGTTGCATGTCGTTCAGGATCGGTGCGTGCGTCTCAGAGTCCCCGGGATCGGTAGGATGTTGATTCATAATATTGGAGTCGGGCATTTGTTGATGTTGAGAGTTGTGGAATGGTTCCTGGGTCTTTGAGGTCGCAGGCGCTGACGGGTTGGCACTTCCGCTGTGAGCCGGCAACGATGGAGGGTAATCGAAACTATTGGAGAGATCGAGTAGGTCTTGCGCTGCATGGACAGCATCAATCTCATGGACCTCATTCTCGTCCGTAGCAGGTGCCTCTGGTACCCTACACGGTATCTTCTTCTTCTTGCACCGACTGCATGGCTTTTCGTCTTCACATCGGAGATGACTTTGCGAACAAGCTTCGCAAGCTTGAACAACTCTTGTATCGCGAGCGATCTCTCGCTTCTGTCGCTTGTTGGCGGGTTCTGTATCGTGGTTCGTTACATGCCTTTTGAGCAGGTCTCTGCAGCGAGTCAGGGTCTTGAGACAAGAGACAGGGGCTATGGCGCAGAAGAACGCTTACATGCGTGCGAAGCCTTTTGAGCAAACGGGGCAAATGTACGGCTTGGACTTTGTGTCTATTCGGAGCTGGGTCAGCGTGGTATTCACCAATATTTGATGACTGAAACGATCGTCTCTGTCGGGTAGTATATCCTAGATGACAAGCGTGCTATAGACTAAAAAGCAACTGTCTCGTCGTTTTTAGAATTGAACATCGCAGATACCTTCTAGGTAGATTACGAACAAGGGACGTTGGCCATTTGAAAGCGATCTTCGTTGCAGAGACGGTGGACGCTTGAATTCAGTCACCCATCAAAACGAGGCGATTCAAGATAGCTATAGTCCCTTGACCTTACTCACGCCACCCCGGCGACTCGAAAACATGACTTACGCGCTCTCACGTGCCGTGTGAGGTGGTCTGCTCTCGTGAAAGAACGCTTGCACGTGCTGCATTGGAATAGGCGCGCCTGGTCTGCTTCGACTTCTGCATTGGCTGATTGGTTGTTCGATTGCGTCGGGCTTGCATGCATGCTGGAGATTTCTGTCGGGCGAGTTCGAAGACTGACGGCATCGGAGCTGGGAAGTGGAGGAGATAAGTTCGTGTGTGGGGAGAGAATGCGGAGTTGGACGCCTGCGCGCCGAGACGCGGCGAGACCGGCTGATGTCCTCGGCTCATTGTTGCGCGTCCTCGAGGGTCCGCACCCTCAGACAGGAGGCTGGCGAATCCTCGTTGCCCCGGTCGGCTTTGCACATATTGATCATCACGCTGTGGACGCCCCTAGACCACATCGGTTATTGTTGCGTTTGGGTCTCAATGTTGTCGCAGTGTCGCAAGTACCTTCGGGCTCCCTTGCCGCGAGTCAGAGACTGAGCGAACTGCCGTCTCGGCAGTGTCGCTAGCTAGTGCAGGGAGCCGTCCGTGACTCCTGATGTTCGAACTCCCCCCACATCACGACTTCTGCCCTCTAGGGGTTCCAGTATCGCGCAACGTTGATCAAGATGGGTAAAGCTTCCAGAGCATCCGCGTTACGAAGAGGATTTGTATCATTCCTACCATTAGCTCAAGACCGCGGCGACTTGATCACGGACTCAGCCACAAACACACTGAAGAGCAGCTGTCGACCCCCAAGGTCCCCATCCAAACTTCCTAAAGCAACCACACTATCAACATCACCATGACTGTCCCACCAGTCCACTTTTTCTCACATGGCTCAACCATGATGCTCGGTGAAGAGTCTCGGTCAGCCACCTACTGGAAAGCCTGCGGTGACGAGGCCAATTCGCATGGCTTCAAAGGCGTCATCATGATGGGCGCCCATTGGGACGCGCGCGGCGTAAACCGCATCGATGTGGCCATGAACCCCACGCCAGCAAAGTCTCCCGTCGCCTACGTCCACCCTCGCAAATACAAGGACTACGAGCTCGTCCCCGATCTCGAGACCGGAAAGAAGTGCATCGCGACACTGCGGGAAAATGGCATCGATGCGAGGCCAAACGACTCATTCGACTGGATCCACGACACATACCTGATTCTAATAAGGATGTTTCCCGAGAAGTGCCCGCCGACAACTCTCATCAGCATGAACTCTCGATTTGACCCGCACTTGCATGCGCGCGTCGGCAACATTCTCTCAAAGTACCGGGATGAAGGGTACCTCATTATTGGAACGGGAGGCGCGGTGCACAACCTCTATCGGAACCATTGGGGCCAGATGATCAAATATTCCGATAACCTCGCCCAGCCATACCCACCAGAGGCACCTATGCTGGAATTTCGCCAGTGTATAGAGGATGTGTTTGTGCGCTGCTGCAGGAAGGGCGCGAAGAAGGGTAGTCTCACCCGTGGCATCACAAGAATGATGAAACATCCCATGTTTCGGGACGCGCATGCGACAGACGATCACTACATGGCGGCATGCTTCGTAGCTGGAGTTGTGGATGGGAGCAAGAAGGATAGCGACGAGTGCGTGCTTGGTGCTGAGGATTGGGAGTTGGTCAACATGTGCAATAGTCAATTCACGATCGGCAAGTGGGAGTAGGAGACTTGAAGTCATATACTCGTCATCATCTTATCTGTACAATTTGTCTACATCAATCCATTTTTGTTATTCATTGAACCTTGATAACGCCATCCTTTGTTTTTCACATAATCGCCTTCCGTTCATTGACATATTGTTACCGTAGATACATTCTTTTTTACTTTATGTACGCTTACAGAACATTGATCAAGCGTTCGGTGATAGTTGACACAATGAAAAGTGTCACGAAACTATAGACCGTATAAAGTAGTTCGAAGGGTAGCTGATTGAGGACAGGAGTAATACAGGTAAGTTTTCCATTCAGCATCTACATTCTTTCACCCTCTATTTAGGTGGTACAATAGGCAGCGTAACATAGTTTACCGCCTTCTCACTAAAGTGCAAATGATTCCATCCCGCAAGCTTCTCTTCACTCCTATCCTCAGGATGGTTGTGCTGGAAGATGCCACTACCCTGCGTATCTCCACTGCTAACCTCGAACACAATCTTACCTCCCTTCTCGACCACAACGTTGGTAGGCCATACCTCCACGTCAACGGCATATACGTCGCCAGGAATGACAGGCTGCACATCGGTGCTGAAGTAATTTCTCCACGGCAGGTACTCCCGATGCTTCGGGTGATCGGGGTTGGTCTTGCGGAAGCTGACGCGTAGCCATCCCTTTGCGAGAGGGATTGGGTCACCTGCTGTACCGGTGTAGTACACTTCCTTGCCCTCAGGTGAGATGTAGCGGAGAGTTAGGAAGAGGTCAATATCGGAGGGCGTAGCACCGGTAGCATGAGCTGAGAGAGAAACGTTCAGGTGTGCCACGATGTGTCCAGTGATCTCGGTTTCCTCTTCGAATGGGGCTGTCGTGAATTGAAGCAGCTTAGGGTTATCCAGGGTGCCGAGCGCCTCGTAAGAGAGCTTTTGGGGTCGGTTCGTGATGGGTTGCACTTGTGTCAAGGTTTGGGATGGTGTGAGGTAGAACTTCGAGTAGCGAGTTCGGGCAATAGGCCACTCGTTCTCCGTCCTCCTCTCGTACACCTTCTCCTTCTCTGCATCGTCGAAGCCAACGTCACCCTTACGAAGAACCATGTCGACGGGAGGAAGCTTGCCTTTTACGGACCAGCCGACTCGATCATCGCCCTTGAGAAAAGCATCAAGGAAGCTTCGTTGTATCTCAACTTCTTCCTTGTAGTAAAAGGGGAGGTCGTGCCTTCCGGTGATCATTCGAAGATACTTGAACTCAGAGCCAGCATGCGCATATCCCTCGATGTTGCCGCGAAGGTGTAGCAGAATACCGCCCCAGTTACCAACCGATAGTAGCGGCACTTCGATATCGCTCATGTCGTATTCTTTGCTCGCGAAGTATAGCTCGTCGCGGAACTTGAACTTGGCAGTATCAATCGTTTGATCTTGTCGGTTGCGTTCGCGAACTTCTTCTGGTAAGTTGCCGTCCACAGTATCTGGCCCCCAGTTACGCTCTGCGCGGCCTGGTCGACCATACTGATTCGTAATCACTTGACGGTTCCTGAAGCGCATGATCAGTATTGGCCATTTGGGGCAAGAAGGCGCATGAAACTCACCACCAAAAGTCAATGAACTTGTTACTCAAGATACCGCCGTGGCGGCATCTGTCTCGGTAATAGTCGCTCATTCCCTCCCAGGGGATTACCGCAGACAAACCCTTCGGTTTTCGTGCGGCCACACGCCATTGAGATCCGGCGTAATAGCTTATACCCAGTAAACCAACCTTACCGGATGACCAAGGCTGCTCCGCTGCCCACTCGACGACATCGAAAAAGGCCTCGCTAGTTCCTCTTGACATTGTGTCCAAGAAACCTGGCGACTGGCCAAGTCCACGTTCGTCGGCGCGCACGATGATGTAGTCGTGCTTCGTCCAGAAGCCCGGATCTGGCGTTTCCCATGCCGAATGATCAGAGTGGTGCTCAGGATTGACTTCCGAGTATGACTTTCCGTGGAAACTAGGAAGCGTTAGTCGCTGCATTGGATGATGCGATGTGATTTCACGTACTCTTTGTAGTGGATGTCTTTTCCGTAAGGACCATAGGTTACCAATACGGGAAGCTTCGTACCCTCCTTTGTCGACTTTGGACGGTAGACATTGCAACGGATTATGCCTTTCGAAGATGTCTTCAGTGGTACTGCAACGTTCTGTTCGTAAAGGTAGGGAAACGACGTTTCGTCAATTGTGTACGCGTCTTTGACTTCCAGTTGGTCAGACATTGTGTTGATGGTGATGAAGTATGAAGAACCTTATTATTCCAGATATTTTGGATATATAAGACCTATTGCGACGCGTTGCCAGAGTGCCGATGCCGACGACGCGCCATTGTCGAAGTGCAGAGTTCGGAGGGGCGGCTTCGGAATGTGGAGTGTGGGTTTTACCACATTTATCTAGCGCGCTACCCTGTACCGCTGCGCGGGCTACGTGGACACCTAGCGTCACGAAGCATGCCATCAATATCTCGGGCAACGTACATGTCGTCTCGTACGAAACTTGATGCCTGGTGGGGCAAAAAGGAGACGCACGAAATGGGTACTCTTGCGACAACTCTTTTTACGGCTGACAAGGTCGGTATTAGCACATACTCACAGGCGTAAGCAATTCAAGGCCAGAGTGGTAAAAATTTGTAGTGTTCTCCTTTCTCAATAGAAGGCTATCGTTTGGTCTCAAATACTTAAGACCTGTTTTGCAGATGCTGTAATAGAATTTGACTTATCAATTGTATGCCGCCACTTTTCCCTCAACAACAATTAATACATAGCAAGCAACATGTATGTTTTAAATCTCCTGGGACATCATAATGAACATGGTGATTATTTTTCTACGACGAAGCTGGGACGCCCTTCATAGTACCGTAATCTTCCTCTAGTACTTCCCCTTCGACCTTTACCGGCTTGCATTCCTGGAGAACATACATCATTCGACCCCAAGATGTTGTGCTCGTGTTTCTCCAGGCGTGCATGGTGCCTCTTTGGATGGCGACATCGCCTCTCTTCATCAATCTAGTCTCGCCCGAATCCAGCACCAACTCCATCTCTCCCTCCAATACGACGCCGTAATCCAGCGACACAGTCCGATGCATTGGCGATAGGGAACCAGGCGCCACGTCTACAAAGCGGAGGACAGTTCCTCCCGAGGCCACAAGGCCTGGAGCATTATCCAGATATGGCTTGTAGACTTCCAGATCAGCATCTTCGTTCAGGTCCACCGGGAACCCCTTTGTGACGTATCCGAGTCGAAACTCAGCGCCCGGTATGGGATCGACTTTGGTTTCTTCGGGGACGGCATCAGAAAAGATGGCTTTCTTCGTGGAAGGATCGTGAGTGGTGATGAAGCGATTGATCTTCGGGAGAGTGTTTGCAATTTCTGTTTTCGAGGCCATGTTTGGAAACTGTCTCAATACGCAGTGAGAAAGGATTGTAAATGGAGATATTGTGTTTGGTATAATCTGTCACAGCGGAGAGTGGTTGGAATGGATAAGGAAGAATCGTGGGACAGCACTAGTCAAAAAGGTAACAGAGCATCCTCAAGGACTTGTCCACAATATCCCGATGTGGAGGGCATGTCAACAAACCCTTATGCCATCTGCATCTGCCGATGCAGGTCCGCCGCCTCCCGGGCGGGGTCTTGTCGCGCGCACAACGCATCAAAGCTGCCAGCTGAACTTTATCATGGGGGCTGAGCGATGTGTTCGTGATGAATTCGTGTCCGTGGTAGTGCATAAGAGAGTGTTAAGGGGAAAGGCTTGGGAGCAGGGTGACGCGTAGTGTCACTATCGATAAGGCAAGCGCCTACCCGACAAGCTTCCCGAGGTCTCGTACCAAGAACCGCCCTGCATACAACACAAGAACACGTAAATTGACTAGCCTACTCTTTCTAAACATAGCTGACCATGGGGGGTAAGTCGCCGGTATTCTACATCACTGACTATAAGGACAAAGCACACAGCAACAAGCATTGCACAATCATCGGGACTGGTTGAGTGTAGCTTGCAAAATCTGCTCCACAAGATCCGGAAACTTTATTGTGATAGATGCCCAGTTAGCAATAGGTTGGACCCGATCAGACGAGAATAGAGCATCGAACAGCCGCTTCAGATACCGTGTATAATCCTGCGATCACGTCGTGTTCCGGTTATAGAAGCTCAACTGCGGAGATCCGATGTGGGGGAGCAGCGTCCGAAATGTCACGCCCATCCCCACACGTTCCGTCGTTTGTGGCAGGCGCGGTTCTAGCTCTAGGTAGAGATAGTAGTTCTAAGCTGACAGTGCTTTATTTGCCACTCGAATACAGTATTCCCTGTGTCTTTGACTCGTTCTCAGAGCATTCGCAGGCGCAAATCTTCCACCGCTACGATGGCAGACGGCTACGCCTCGCATTTCGGTATCAACAACATACCTTACGGAATCGCAAGCTCTTCGAAGCGAACAGCTCCACAAGGTGTAACGCGTATTGGTGACGGAGTTATCTTTCTTGCAGAGCTCGCCGAGCACGACTCCTTCAAATCAATTGCGGCACCGTTATCTACCGTTTTCCGCGAGCCCACCTTGAACAACTTCGCCGCTCTAAAGAAGGATGTACAGATCCAGGTTCGATATGCCATTCAAGAAGCATACAAGAGCAACTCGCACGTCAGCTACTCAGAGAATATCAAGGATGTGAGGCTCCATATGCCGGTCCATGTTGGGGACTTCACGGACTACAGCGCCTCAGCAAACCACGTCCTTAACGCAGGAGAAGCTGTACAAGGTGTTCGTGCATTTCCGCCTGCCTTTAAGAAATACCCTGTAGGATACGCAGGTCGATGTTCCTCCATTACCACATCAGGAGCACCGGTAACAAGGCCGTTGGGCCAATTCATCGAAGATTACACCGTCCCCGAGAAGAAGATTGTTTTTGGACCATCTCGGGGCTTGGACTATGAGATGGAAGTTGCCGCGGTGATTGGTAGACCTGTGGAGCCAGGTACAATCCTCCATGCGAAAGATGCCGATGAGCACATCTTTGGTTTAGTCTTACTGAACGATTGGAGTGCAAGAGATATCCAAGGCTTGGAGATGAACCCATTGGGTCCATTCAACGGAAAGAATTTCATGACTTCCATTACCCCTTGGGTGGTCACTCTCGAAGCATTGCAGCCCTTCCAAGTCTCAGCACCAGAACGGATGGAACCGGTCGCTACTTTCATGGATGATCCCCAGAGCACCAACTACAACATTCAACTGGAAGGCCAGATCCTCCGAAATGGGGCTCTGACGACTACGTGCAAAGTTGGCTTCGAAACAATGTACTGGACGTTCCGGCACATGCTAGCGCATCACACCATTGGCGGTTGTGGACTGAGGTCGGGGGACCTGATTGCGAGCGGAACAGTATCGGGCGAGCAAGAGCACGAACACGGATGCCTGCTTGAGCTTACAAAGAATGGGAAATCCCCAAGTAGGTTGAGTGATGGAACTGAACTGCGGTTCCTCAATGATGGAGACGAAGTGCGATACATTGGCGTAGTCGGCGACGGAAGCGCTGGTGTGGGATTTGGGGCATGTGTCGGCACTGTCAAAGCTGCTCAAAGGGTATGAGAGCGATTATGAGCAAAGCTTGCGAAGTGATTACTGTCGTCTCATATCAAAATCGGGCAGTGACTTGGTGGTTTGCATTATCGATTGGGTCAACCGTTGGGTCCAGTTGCGCCCAAGTCTCGGGCAATTGGCTAAGATGCGTGGTACGAACGCGAAAGACTGCATGTTACCACTAGACGTATGACTGCATCCAAGCCTCCTAATGCAACTTTCTCTCGTTGGGCGTTGCACATGGCGCATCCGAAATCTTGTTCGCGACGCGATTCCCAGCCTCATAATTCACAATGTAGCCTGCCGCGCGCTGGGACTCAGTGCTCACTCCTCTATTTCCCCTGCCAAATTTGCATTCTGCGCGCTCTCATCTGCATCGGTAGACAAAAAGAATGCTACCTATCCCCCCACCACACCAAATGTGAAGATTGCTTTTGCACATTCAGCTGCTCACAGCCTGCTCACCACTGAGATTCAAACTCGACCTCTCAGATCTGATATACACAGAGTATCTCGCAAAGATGTCGATGTACGTACAAATTCCTTCTCATTCCGCATTGGGGTTCGCCTGTAGAGCGGGTTTGTGTTTGGGGTACCGATTGACATGATGTTCTAGTATCACCCCTACCGAGCTACTCAATCCACCACCCAGAACATCCAAACTCGCCTTCACCAAACGCCTATCCAAGAAGTTCGCCCCTCGTTTAGCCAGTCGCAAGCAATCGAATAGCTCTTTGACGCATCTTGGGTCAGATGGCAACGGCGCGTCCACTCCCGCGAGTGCATCCCTAGCTTCACTGGAACCAACCGCCACTTTCCACGTGCTCACGCGTCCGACTACGTCATCCACGATCTCTACCCCACGAGTACTGGTGAAAGACCAGCAACGAGAATCATCGCGCAACAAGTCTGCGCATCACAGAAGGCACTTTGGTGCATCTAGAAGTGCGTTCACTGGACAATCTAATGAGATAAACTCGCCTGCTCACTGGCGGGGCACAACTCCGGATCCTGCACGAACTCAGACGCAAGAGCTACCTAGGTCGACCTCACAACACGAACTTCATGAGCCGCTCGTAGAAAACTTTGAACAACTGCTACTCTCCACCGCTCCGCAGCCGACTGAGCCATCTGTGCCCGAAGTGCCGCAGCATTCTCGCAGTCCGACGAACTTCTCTCTTCCACTCTCATCTGGCGACTCATCCACGGCTGCAACGGATGTATGTAACGGCATGACTACCTCTGCCGTCACTTCTCCAGACCTTGAGGAGCATGCGAAACCTCGTCCACGGCGACAGGTCAACAGCCTTCGCCTGCAGCCCCAGCAAGGTACCGATGCGATAGTCATCGAGGACGATAGCGAAGAAGATGTGATACTGTTCCCAGGCCGCACGAACAGGAACTTTAGTAGTACAAACTTCTTCCAGTCTGGCAAGCAGTTGTGTCGGTCTTCAAAGCCACGCCACTCCCGTGTGAACACATCTCTAGCAAAGACGCCTACTCGTCGCAGCCGAAATTCAATATCTTTAAATAGCAGCTCGGAAGGTGAATTGACCCCCGATAGCTCGGAGGCTTCCTACCCAGTCCCACAAACTCATCATGCGCAAACTATATCAAACCGTCCAGCCCTCGACCTTGTGCCAGCACATGGTGTACACATTAAACCCATAAGTACAGCTCAAGATGAGCAAGATCATTGGCTCGCGCGGCATCTTCAGCAAGACGAGAATAGGGAATCGGAATCATCGCGACAGCCTAATAGATCGCGACAGAACGCACCTCCGGATGTGTCCTCTAGAAGAGTATCACCACATGGGCTACATCGCCGCAAGGGTCCATTGTCCAGTCTGAGACGAGCTATTACTAACATTGGCACGCGAGACGATCCCATCGACCTGGACTCTGACCCTGATTCGGAACAAGCCCGAGACAAGGTTCCAGAAAGAGCGCGGATTCAGGACTACGTGGCGCTGTATGGAGAGCCCATGGACATTGATGGTGCAAGTCCGTTTGGCCAAATACCCCCTGTCCGAAGCCGTGACTGCGTTGTCTGTAGCGAACGCGTACATGTCAGGGACTTGCCTTCGCTCGCGGATTGCGAACATCGACCAGAAACTTGTGCCGACTGCTACTCTGGTTGGATCACCGCACAGCTGCAGGGCAATGGTTGGGGTGAGGCAAAATGCCCCCAAGACGGATGTAGGATTGTGTTGTCCTACCAGGAAATCCAGCTATGGGCAACCCCGGAGATATTCCAGCAGTATGATATATTCATTGCCCGGGCTGCTTTCAGCGCAGATCGTAAGTTTTGGTAGTATTGATACGTTCAAGCTCTACTAGTTGCTAATCAGGACTGCAGCCAACTTCCGATGGTGTCTCGCTTGTGACTCGGGTCAAATCCATTTAAACGGCCTTGAAGGCAATATCTTCACGTGTGTGTCGTGCGGTAACAAGGCCTGCATCGCGCATGAAAATACGTGGCATGAAGGCGAGACCTGCGAAGAATATGAATACCGGTCCTCGGGTCGAAAGGAGCGAGATCAGAGAGCTCAAGAGGAAGCCAGTCTTCAAGCTATCGGGAAGCTGACGAAAAAGTGTCCTGGGCCTGGTTGCACATGGAACATTGAGAAGAACGATGGTTGCGACCATATGACTTGTAAGTGGAGATGGTCTGGTAATTGTCAGGCACTAATGTATGTCCAGGCTCGAAATGCCGCTACGAGTTCTGCTGGACCTGTCTATGCGACTTTAACAAGATAAGAAGAGTAGGCAATTCGGCGCACGCAGTGACATGCAAGTACCATACTGGGAGACTCGGGTAGCACAGGAATCACAGAAGTAAGTAGCTTAGTATAATGTGATTTCGGTCGGTCTGGCACATCTGATCTTCGACCATGGAGTTGGCGTACAGATCAATATCGCGTCACCGCTCCATACCGCAGCTACGGAGTTTTCATGGTCCGATTGGTGCGCGGGCGCCCTAGACCCTAGTAACCCCCAAATTTGTACCAAGCCGTCAACAAACACAAAAAGGTCGCCTCCGCTGTTCCCTTTGCAATTGGCTCATCGCGCTGCGTCTCTAGCACTAATGAATGCGCTGTAACGAGAGACCCTTGCCCCCTTTTTTCCCCTTCGCCATCTATTTTTTAATTTACACGTATTCTAACAGTTTACGAGCGTCGTTCTCTTTTAACGCCTGAGCGCCCCTGAAACCGCGCGTCGACACCGCCACAGGCCCAGCAACCATGTCGATGCGAGTGACGCGATCACAGGCGGGGAAGACACCAGTGTAAGTTTGGTCCGTTTGTGCAAGACATAAGCCCTGGTTTGCTGATGTGTGCATAATGCAGCAAGCCTGAACGCCCCGGCTTCGTCGAGACTCCCGGCCGCAGAAAGTCGCAGCGCAAATCACTGGCTCCGGATGCCGACCCCTACGAATCCACGCCAGAGCCCGAGAACCCATTAAAGTCTTTGCGGTCGAGCGACAGCAATGTGAAGCTTGAGAAGGAGGAGAGTAATGGCCATGCCAATGGAAATGGATACGCGAATGGATATGCGAACGGCCACACCAACGGACACGCGAATGGATATACAAACGGACATACCAATGGAAGCACCAAGGAGGAGCAAATCAAGATGGATTACAAGGGCGAGGCTGAAAAGTTCTTCTCCCCCAAAGACCCGTCTGGTCTGCACGAGTTTGGCGGCGCCCTCGGTATGGGCTCCATGATGATTTGCTTCCCGGCCCTCATGTACTACATGTGGATAGGAGCCACCTTCTACGACGGAAAGTTCCCTACCCGCACCGAGGGACAGAGCTATGGCGACTTCTTTGGCCACATGTGGTACCTCGTCAAGACGGAAGCCTACCCCAACAACCAGGCGTGGCAGATTTACTGGTTCTTCGGACTCATGCAGATGGCCTTTTACATGCTCATGCCAGGTGTCTATCGCAAGGGCAAGGCGCTGCCCCATCTCGGCGGAAAGCAACTCGACTACTACTGCTCCGCCATGTGGTCCTTTTACTCCAGTGTCGTCATCATGCTGGCGCTGCACTTCACCGGTGTCTTCAAGCTGTACACCCTGATCGACGAGTTCGGCCACATTATGAGCGTGGCCATCCTCTCTGGCTTCCTCTGCTCCACCATCGCATACGTCTCAGCCCGTGTCCGCGGCGCCACCGTCCGGATGACGGACAACTTGATTGTTGACTTCTTCCTCGGTTCTGAGCTCAACCCCCGTCTCTTCGGCATCCTGGACTTTAAGATGTTCCTCGAGGTCCGCATCCCGTGGTTCATCCTCTTCTTCCTATCTCTCGGCACCTGCCTGAAGCAGTACGAGCAGTACGGCTACGTGTCCCTCGAGGCCATCTTCCTGCTCTTCGCGCACTACCTGTACGCCG
This sequence comes from Stemphylium beticola, assembly GCA_029100535.1. Lineage (NCBI taxonomy): Eukaryota > Fungi > Ascomycota > Dothideomycetes > Pleosporales > Pleosporaceae > Stemphylium > Stemphylium beticola. Next base: position 111,475 of record JARBXR010000005.1, on the reverse strand, counting down.
GCGCCTGCGCTAAGGGCGAGCACCTGATCATCACAACCTGGGACATGTACTACGAGAAGCTCGGGTTCATGCTCATCTTCTGGAACATGGCCGGTGTACCTCTCTCCTACTGCCACTGCACCCTCTTCATCGCAAACCACCACCCTTCAGAGTACACGCTGCCTAGCTGGTTTACCGCCCTCCTGACCCTCGCCTACCTCTATGTCTACTACATCTGGGACACGACCAACTCGCAGAAGAACCAATTCCGCCAAGAAGAGCGCGGCGTCGTCGAGGAGCGCACTACTTTCCCCTACTTCAAGTACGGCCGCATTGCCAATCCAAAGACTATTCAAACCGCCCATGGCAACAAGATACTCGCCGATGGCTGGTATGGTAAAGCCCGCAAGATTCACTACACGTGCGATTTCTTCTTCGCTGTTAGCTGGGGTCTCATCACTGGGTTCAGCAGCCCGTTCCCCTGGTTCTACTCCGTCTTCTTTGGTGGCATGATTATTCATCGCGCCCTGAGGGATATTGAAAAGTGTAGGGATAAGTACGGTGAGGCGTGGAAGGAATATGAGAGGCAGGTGCCGTATCTTTTTATCCCGGTATGTTTCTAATTCCCCCACTGGTCATCCGAAGGGTACACGTAACTAACATCGCTGCAGTATGTCTTCTAGGCACTTGGCGGCACCAATAATCTTTGAGTTGGGTTTTTCATCGTTTATACGTCGTCGCTGGTTGTTCTGCATCTTCGGGCATTGTTTCGGCGGACTATTCCTTGTATCATATACTATTTCTTGTTGCATGTCCTCCTATATTATGAGTTGTAAACTAGGGAAGAGCGGCGGACCTTGGGCATTGTAAATGCTTGTAATGGCAGTAGTAATGCATACATGAAAGTATATCACCAGTCATTTGTTCATACATTCATCAGATAGACATCATCACTTGACCAATGGACAAGGAAACGAAGGTACGAATGATTAATCAATTACGCAGAGCATTCATATTGAAAGCTTGCAAAGAAAACTAAACGGGCGATTTAACCCCTACGTCTAGTGCTCGGGCTCTTCCCAGCAGCCGATCCACTTGACACAGCGCGCTTAGTCGCCGTCTCCTTGTTGTTTCCACCAGCAATCGGCTTCTCAAGTTTCTTCGACTCGGTCTTCTTGGACGCAGGCGCGTTCCAGTAGTACATGACCTGGCAGAAGAGGATAGCATTGAGGGCGAACCCAGCGATGAAGCCGTAGAGGATAAGCGGATCGTCGACTTCCTGAAGCGTAGTAAAGATGCGAGAGAGGGAGCCGAGGAGGTAGTTGATAACCTGGTAATAACGAATTAGTTTCCCTGTACAAGGCACAAATTCCCACAAATAAGGAGCAGCGGGGATAAACTTACAGCAAAAGCGCTCAACTGCCCCGTCCCACCCTGACTCCAAACCGTCAGAATCTGCGGCACCTTACTGGCAACACCGAGCACACCCGCACCCGCCTGCAACATGCTCAGATGCTCCTCCCCAATCAAATCCGCATTGAACAGTGCCGCGCCCGCTGCCATCAACCCGCCAATCCACCCCGCAATCCCAATTCCTTTGCCACTGTACTTGAGCACCAAACTGGCAATAGCAATATTCTGCACCAGGATAAGCGCCGTCTCGCCGTACGTGCTAAACGGGAACCCGTGGCGCACATTGTACGCCAGGCTGATGAGGTAGGAGCCGGATTCGAGGAGGTAGGCGAGGAAGGAGAGACCCTCGGCGGATTGCGAGTTGAGTAGTTTGAGCAGTTGGGGCACCTTGACGATGCTAGAGGCGCCGATGATGCCAATGCCGAGGCCCTTGGATACGGCCAGTTTGACGCATTCGGTTGCGCTGAGGTCGACGTTGTAGACTAGCGTGTCGTAGCATTTTGGGCCGAGGAGGGAGATGCCGATGTCTGCGATGGGCTGCGGCAGGTTTTGCGTTAGCGGTTGGATGGCGGATTGGAGGGCGTCCATGGTGAGCCGCTTTGGAGATGGAGCTTGTGTGATGCGCGCGTGATTATGAACGTGTAGTTGTGGGAAGGACACTTTTCGGATACGAGCGTCGAGAGGGTCCAACGTCCGCTGACGCAAGGCTTGGCGTGGCATGCAGGGGTACGGCGTGGCTTGCATGCGCCATTATTTTTGACGGGTCGTGGCCTAGTCTCTCACGCCTTTCCATGAAGAATAGTCGAATGAAGATTACAGATAAAAATTGAAAATGCACGTATATGCTACCAATCCAGGGCGCCGATTTTTCCTTCGTGAATATAACTTGTTAACCTCCATGCCCACTCCACAACTCCTTGCTCCTGGCCAAGCGCGATACATGAAGCTTGTAGCGGTAACAGCATCTATTGGGCGTACACTGGCACCTAGTTCAGCGGCATATCTGGAATTCGCCCAGGGACGAGGATTCTGGCATTTTGAAAATTGCAATCGCGCATGGTAAAACAAGGCTGCTCACATCTAATCGTACAAGTCAACGCCGTTTCATATCTGCTGAGGAGTGGTACCCGCGGCATGTGGCGGGGGCATAGGCGGGAGGTCTCTTCTATCGCCCAAATCCCCTGTTGGAGACATGGTTGTCTGCTGATTGGGTATGATGGTGTTGACTGGAGGAGGTGGCGTGGGTACTGGAGAGAGTCCTACGGGTGGATGATAACCAGTATCCGTGAGTCTACCCGAAACTGGGTTATAGACGCCCGCCCTTGATTGAAGCTCGTAGTTGTCCTCATCTTCTGACGAAGAGTAATCATACGTATCCATCTGGCGCTGGCGGGCAACATCTGCGGCAAAAGGATTTGTGGCTGGTAGCTGATTCGTATACCTGTTGACTTTCGACGTCATGCCAGACCTCATCGTCTCGGTCCTGTAGTTGCTCGATGCGGCTGTGTCACTTCGATCTACGCCGTATTGAGATCCGGATTCCTGCCGTCTTCGCTGCGAGTTGTTGATTTGCTGACGGAATACATTGCCTCCTGCTTCGCTGTCGCCAGGGACCGCCGTTGTAGAAGAGTAACCAGATGCTTCTCCCCGCTCCTCATCTATCGGCTTGCTCATTTGTCGTAAAGGCCGTGAATCATCTTCTACCATGATGGTGGGCTGTGGCGGAGCGCGAGATGCCTTGCCCCAGGCGCGGATTGGATATGCGCGTCCCTTGCGCCAGGTCTCAGAGACCGGAGGGAAGTATTGGCGATAGGAGCCCCAAGATACTAATATGCCGAGTAGTGCACCGGAGAGTACGTCGAAGGGGTGATGGCGTGCATCCATGATACGGGTTCCAGTGATGAGAGCAGCGCCAAGCGCAGGGACCATGACGAGAAATGACCTCCAGACTTCACCCTTGGCGTCCAAGACGTGCAATTTCCCAGCAAGATAGATGGAGAGGTAGAAGAGGCCAGCGAAAGAGACTGCCAAATGTCAGTGATTTTGTCTGGTAAGAGAAACTTTGTCACATACCGCTGCTGTGTCCGGAAGGGAAACTCTTGAAGCCATCTTGCAAGATGTAGTTGTCCGTCTGCGTGCAAATGTCTATGGTCTGGAGGGCGTAGGCGGTCTTGTTGATCTTGTCCTGGTCCACCATGCACCTGTACAGTGTCAGTTGGCGCTTTGTCTTTTCAGTGGCCCAACTCACCGGCTAATGAGATCCGGCCGCGGCTTTCCAATGGCGTTCTTCAAGGCTCCTGTGATGGTGAAGGCAGCACCGATACTTAGGCCCAGCCCAAGTATGCCGCAGTTCAACTCCCACAGACGGTCCTTGAACCTGTATCTCCCGGAGAGACGCTTGATGCCGGACCTATCCGCAGGCATGGTCGTCTGATGCGAGAACAGACCATCGATAACCATGGTGTACAGGGCAATGATGGCGGCGGGAGCGAGAATGACGTAGACGCATAGCCATGGGACGGGTACGCGCTCATGCTCGGCGAATGGATAGTGGAGGGTGTAATTCTCGAGTGCAAAGTGCTGGTGGAAAGGCGGGATCTTGTCAACAATAGTAAAGGTGATCAGGAGAACGCTGTGCCATTTGTTAGCCCCAGTCGAGCAGGCAAAGAGGCCGTGTGAGGGGAGAAGGCGCGGGCTCACAATATGATGAGATAATCAGCAATATATCTATTCTGGTCAGTGTCTGTCGCATGGTTGCACCGAGCGGTCCTACGCACGAGAAGATGACCTTTTTGGGGAGGCGCTTCTTGGAGAAGGGAAGGCGCTCAGGGAGCTGCTTGGACGTCCAGTCGTCCATGATGCGCTACAGGGCCCGAGTAGTGGTGAGGAATGCAGCACAATGGCTCCGTCGCAGCCGTGACGTTGGTCCTCTGTATCAGGCTGTCAAACGTGGGTGATTGTTCTCGGGGGTCCGCTGACGGTGGAGCCAAACATGCGACCCTCTCAAAGAGACGCGCGGGAGCAAAAAGGAGATCAAAAAGGACAGGGGGAAGAGGTGCGGAGATTTAAAAGATCGTGGGTGTCAGAGTAGGGTCGTGTTTCCCCGGGTCAGCGCCGCCCAGGTAGCCAGAAGTGAAGATGTCTAGGGCAGTTCTGGACTACTGTGCAGCTGTGCTCAGTTTGTGGCTGTGAGGAGCTGACGCGCTCCTGGCCCTTGGCTCTCCACACCATGGCCGCTAGCCGCCTCGAGATCAGCGTGTAGTTGAATTGGCTTGGTGCCCGGAGCATGGCTAAGTCGACCAGCGCTCGGGGGCTGCATGCATGTGCCGCAACAGCTCTAGCACGCCCGTTGTGTTCTGGCTGGCATGGCTGGTATGGCTGGCATGACAGGGCAGCCGAACCGAGCTGCGAGCTGCCAGCAAAAAAGACACGGGCTCTGGCCTCACTGCGACAATGGGTCAGGGCTGGTCCATGTGGCGCATCCAGCGGAAGCGACGATCGGCCCAGCTTAGCGCGCTGGCGATCAGCTTATTTTGTCACCGCCTCAGGGTCCGAGTCCCGACTCTCTACATCTATTCCTGTGTCGCCGCCATGTTTTCCTTATTCGCCAACGACAAGCAGCCACAGCCCAAGGCCGCCGAGGTTGCCATCAAGAAAATCTCAAACATCTCCGCCACCCAACTCTCGCGCTTCGACCAACTCCCCAAGGCCCAGCGCTATGCTATCATCGGCGCCGCCTCGGTCGGCGGTCTATCGCTACTCTGGGCATTGACTGCTTCTTCAAAGTCTGCCAGAAAGCCGCCCATTCCTTCTCCCAGGGACTCCCTGCTACCGGACATCTCCCCTGAGGATGCCGCTGAACTTCCATACCATCCCTCCGCCCTGCCAGGAGCTCGGGATGTGGATTCACCATTTGGTTCTATCCGCGTCTATGAATTCGGTCCCAGAGATGGAGAAAAGGTCTTGTTGATTCACGGCATTTCGACGCCCAGCATCGCCTTGACCGATCTCGCACACAAATTGGTTGGCAGGGGACGACGTGTCATGCTCTTTGGTGGGTCCCTCTCTTGTTGTCACAATCTTCACTAGTCTTTCGACCTTCATTTTTCGCCCTCGTCATCGGAGAAAATTTGGAAGACTTTTGCGCGCGTACATCTCATGCGATGCATTTGCTCTGGAGTATTTTGGACTCGTCATGTTTGGATACCCCGCCTCCAACGTTGGATCGTCCTTTGCGTATCTACTTTACCCGTTTCGGCAAGGGTCCCGCTAGCCCTACGCAACGGTGAAGCACGTGCACCGCACATCCTGCTCCACGTGGGATCACGGTCCGCATGATGGATTCGGAGAAGACGTTGAGGTACTGGATACCGGACATGATGTTTGAGATGCCTTATTCATCACGTCCTGATATTCACCTGCAATCTCGTCCTCGTCACTAGGCAAGCTAACCTTTGATCCAGATTTGTTCGGCCGCGGATACTCAGATGGCCCCTCCCCTGACACTACCAACTATGACGCAACCCTCTACACCACCCAGATCATGCTGGCACTCCAGTCTTCACCCATTCACTGGTCAAACTTCACCATAGTTGGTTACTCTTTGGGCGGCGCCATCGCCGCAGACTTCACATCCTACTTCCCACACCTGGTCAAGGGTCTCGTGCTCGTCGCCCCGGCAGGTCTGCTGCGTAAGTCTCACATATCCATCTCCAGCAAGATGCTATATAGAAGCTCCTGGATGCCCGAATGGATGGTCCGCAGGTTCGTTGCAAGTAGACTATGGACCGGCGCCAAGATAACAGAAAGTGACCCCGATGCTATTGAGAATGCCGAGACCACCACGACTGCGAGCGAGGGAGACCAGACATACATTTCTAGCAACCAGATGCTCTTGCCTGGAAACCCGAACAGCACTGTATCCTCAGTCGTAGATTGGCAGATCAAGAACCACAAGGCTTTCGTTCCCGCCTTCATCTCCACCATCCGCCACGCCCCTATTCACGACCAGCACGAACGCTGGAACGTCATTCGCGAGAACATTGAGTCGCGCGCAGGCCCCTTGAAGGAAGTCTGGCTCGTGCTCGGTGAAACAGACCCAATCGTCGTGGCCGACGAAGTCACTGAAGACGCAAGAGCAGCTCTCGGCGAAGACAACGTCAGAGTCAAGGTGCTGGACGGCGTAGGCCATGAAGTCGCAATCGAGAGGGCCGACGACATCGTACGGGTGATTCGAAGAATTGACGGAAAGAGCGAAGCCGTGAGGGAAGTTGTAAGGGAGGAGGAGAAGCCCGAGAAACCTGAGAAGCCTGAAAAGCCTGAAAAGCCTGAAAAGGCAGAGAAGAGCGAGAAGAGTGAAAAGAAGGAGAAGAAGAGCTCGAGCCGGAGGAAGCACGGAGGCTCGCATGCTAGCTCTAGCACAAAGTAGTAAAGAGTAGCATATATTGATCTAGAATCAGTCACCGACAGAGACTGAAGATCCAATCCGCAAATATCGCAAAGAATGTAAAAGAAATATATAACGTCAAATAACAAATCAACTACGTAACGCTGTCATCTAGTACATTCTCATCTACACCCCTCACACGACAAATATTTACACCAAGACAAAATCCCCCTCAGTCTCTGCAACCCATCTACCCGCTCCACACAGCCGGTCCAGGCGGCGTATAACTGGTCGGAAGCGGATAATAAATATTAATCTGGATCCCGGGATCCGCCGCCTTGTACGCACCAGGAAACGCGACTTTAGGCCCAGGACTACCATTCCCGCCATTCTCGACCTTGATCTGCGCACAGGAAATGTAAAACTGCGCGCCGCCCACCGCCGAGGCAGAGTGCAGAGCAATATGCTCGACGCGCATGAGGTACTCGCCCGACGGAAGGGATTTAGGAAGTGTGACGGAGACCTCTTGTTTACCTATGCACATATCATTAGCCTAAAATTTCCATTTAAACAGTAGATGTTTTCTTTGTGTGTGTGTGTGTGTGTGTGTGCCGGAAACCAAAGTACCGCAAAGTACCCCAAGATCATGAACGAAAAGGTGAACATACCATTCGACGCCCAGCTCATCTGACCCCCCGAAAACGTAGCCCCCTGGCTATAAATCTTAAACCACTCCTCCCCACTGCCATCCCACGTCGCCGCCGTCTTGTCCGCGGGTACCTTTGCGAGGTAGAATTGCAGCGGCCCTGGGTGCGAGATGCTGGATACGGCTGTGAAACCGACAGAGTCTCCTGCGTTGACGGTGTAGGTTTTTGAACCGGTGCCGGGGGAGAGCTCGTAGCAGCGGATGGCGTTTGCTGTTACGTCGGTTGTGGGGCCTGTGTGAGATTAATGGGTTAGGAGACTGTTGGAGGGCAAAGAGGGGAGGGAGAGAGAGAGAGAGAGAGAGTGTGTGTGTGTGTGTGTGTGTGTGTGTACCGTTGGATTGGTAGTTTGCTGTCTTGCGGACGTAGGTCCATAGACCTGTTTTCTCGCCTTTGACCGTGAGCTCGGGGAAGGTGTAGTGTGCGCTCGCTGTGCTGGCGACAGCGAGGAAGGCGGTCATGATGCACTTCATCTTTTTGGTTTCGAGGGCTAGGAATTACTAGCCTTGGGGGTGGAGACAGGTGTGAGGAGTGTTTGGTGGTCACACGAGGTCCTTTGACACACCTCTATATATGTACAGTCGCCATCTCATATACCATGTATTTCTTTTTGCTATATTGCAGTACTATATATCGCTGAACCGCAGCATGTGGTACTTGATTCGACCCGCCCTTGCTGCACGCGACGAGGCCTAGTATTTCCGGCGGGTAAAGGAACGGGAGGCCATGGGCGTGCCATTGCCGAGCAACGACTGGCGATACATTGGCATTGGGAATCAATTAATTCATGGGAAACATATTCATGTTTAGATGAGGTTAGTAGCGCTAAGGCGGGTTGATTGGCCCACAATATTCATGCCCTGTCCGGTAGTCGAAACACATGACCCGGGGTATAGATTAAGACGGGCAGCTTTGTGATCCTGGTAGATTGTTTGAGCCAATCTAGTGGCTTTACATGTGGGGATTCATCAGAGGCGACTGCTTGAGGTTACCAATGGGTCTTGATCCAGCGCAGAGATATTGACAGTGTAGATGGAAGGACTGTGGCCTGATGCAGAAGTGCAGCTGAGCATACCGGGGACGAGGAGATAAAATAATATCGGCAATAAAGCTTGTTTCGTTACAAGTAGCCGTATAGATGCGTGTTGATGACATATAATACAGTGGAGGATGGAGACATGTGCCTGTTGATCATCGCTCGATCAACAGAAGCGCGGGAATAGCATATGGGAATGCCATATCGATTTCAGTCTGACAGCGTGGGATTTCATGCCCCGCGTTGGCCCCGGACGGCGAACTGCCTTTTCTCTTCCTCTTCAAGTTCGCCAACCTCATAATATAGATCTTCTTCATCGATATCCGAGTATCCGAACAAACTTCGGTAGAGGCGCTCTCCGAGTCCCTTCTTTTGAGCCATGGCTAATACCATGACGATGGGGAGATGCCAGATGCTAGCCCAGAACAAACCCCTTGCTGTGCCTTTTTGGCCCTCGGCCTTCCAAAATTGCCAAGCCTTGAGCGCCATCCAGCCGTTGACTGCGCTGCTCGTAGCAACGTAGCTCCAGTCGGTAACGCCAGAGTACGACAAGCCAATGCAGATGGGAAACATCAATACCGCATATCGCAATGCGACACGTGCATTCATGGCTGGATTGACCCAGGCCAGCATGCGATAACCTGCATTCTTATATTCCTCGCGGATGGACCAGCTTAGCGCGTTGAAGTGGGGAAACTGCCAGGCATATAGAAGCGCAGCTAACAGCCATCCGCCAGCAGAGCCTTCTCCGAACAAAAGCTCCTCCCATGTCCCGTCGTGCGCATACTGGCTGGCAGCCGCTGTCCAGCCCATTAGTGGTGGGATGCCTCCCACCACTGAGCCAATCCAAGTGTTCAGGACATGCATTCGCTTCATTGGTGTGTACACGCCAGCATAGAGACAAATGTTGGCTGCGCCTAGGAAAGCCGTGGTGGGGTTGACACCGTAGTAAAGGGCACCCGTGCCGAGCACTCCGCATGCGACAGCGAAAACGATGGCTCCGCGTGAGCTGATGAGTTTTCGGACAAGCGGTCGGTTGCGCGTACGCGTCATTTTGGCGTCATGTGCGGGCTCCATGATCATGTTGAAGGCATTCGCAGATGCCGCGCATAGCGCAGTGCCCGAGGTGAGGAAGAAGAGTGTAAGAGTCGAGAGGGACGGCGTGGCTGTTGCTGCAGGTGCAAGCAGACCCGGTACGGGGTATAGAGAGTATGCGGCCGTCGCACTAAGGACGACGAGGAAGGACAGGCGGGGCTTCGATAGCGAGAGGTACGTCGTCATCATGCGCTTGAGGGATTGTTGTGGCAGACTCGAGGATATGTGTGCCAGCTTCGATGAGGCGTCGTGTGGAATTGGGTATGCCGTCTCCGGATCCTCCTCCATTGCCTGCTGTTTCGCCTTTTGCCGTCGCCTGTGTGGTAACACTTCTTCTGGTGGTGGTGAGACATGTTCCTTGTCCGCTTGCTGCCCATTCCCCGACCTGATGGAAACTATTGAACTCTGTAATTCCTGTCTTGACGTCCAAAAGGACTCCTTCAGTAGCGGGTTCGCCCGAAAGTAGCCTTTGCCGAAGCCATTTCCGTCTTTCCCGGCTGCCACGGTCTCTCTATGCGATGAAATCGAGGAAAATGCCTGCCGCGACCGCAGCGGCGCTTTGGCGAGCCTCCGCCAGCATCGCAGACATGGTGAATTCGCGTCCCGCACTGCGATTGGCCGGGGCAGTATTGGTCGAAAGCTCATGGCGGCATTTGGGGTTGACCTCCAGCTTGCGCCCAACATGAAGCGATTAGCAACTTTTGGGACGCACATGCACGCATTGCCAAGACCCGGGGTGCACTAGCCACTCAGGCATCTCCCATTAACACTCAGCCTCGCTCGCACTGCCATCACAAGGACACGCTCGGAAGCCACAATCATAATAATCTTGTCATCATCTATCTCCTATCGAGAGGGGTTTGCGATTGTTTATATAACCTACTCACCACCATCGTACAATGGACAGCCAAGCAGCCCCGAGCCTCAAGCTCGTTCATGAGATGCAACTTACGAAAGCTTTCGCTTCGGACCATGTTACACTGCAACTATAAAACACTGCCCGGAGTACAGTCGTCTGTGGCTTGCATCTTACATATTCGTTAACCAGGGCTAGACGCACCCGATACTTTACAATGCAACCTTGCCCGTTCTAGAGACCAATTGATGGGCGTCAGCCTGCAGCAGAGCGGCAGAGTTGAGATTTGGCCCCCAGAGAAGTACCATGGGGAGGCTGTGTAACCCGCGAGGCTACGTTATCTATCATCGGATGCCAGCCTGCCCCTCTTTGCAACCGCTGAACCGTCGTTCGCTTCGTCACGCTTCCCAATGGCCGAAGTTATTGGCATCGTTGCATCTGCCATCACTGTCGGTGCAAGTGCAGCCCAGCTTTCACTCGCTTTATTCAGCGTCGCTCAAACGCTCAAACATGCCCCCAAGCAGATTGCGGAGATTGGTCAGATCGCCCTTGCGTTTCTAGAAACATTACTCATCATTAGTAGCGGAGGAGTTTTCCTTGGTATCAGAAAGCCTCCAAACGCTTGCAGACATCATAAGCATGCACCAAGATATTTGCAAGCCAGCGCTTTTCAAAAACACGCAGACGATCATTCTACGTTATCAGCAGGTGGATGCGGAGATCAAGAAGCTGATCGACCCGTCTCAGAAACTCGCAGGTCTCCACTGGCTCATCAACAAGCCCAAGGTAAAAGGCCTTTTGAAGAGGGTCGAAGGCATAAAAACCGCCCTCATTTTGGAATTGAATATCATCCGCCTTGCAAGGGAAGAATTTGCTCGCCCGTGAGCTTCACCGTTGACCGCCTACCAGGTCCCTTAATCGCTGACATCTATAGTCGCTCCAACACTGACGCCAGTGTTTCGGCACAGTTACCCTCACGGTTCAATAGGTTCCGCAAAATTGTTGAGAGTGTTGTACAAGCGAATCGACAAGTAGTTGAAGACACGCAACAGGACGATGATAACTCGGGTACTGGAGAACGGGGCTATACTGCTGCAGAATTAGATGTGTGGAAAGATGGCTCTTACGACACTGCAACATGGCTCTATCATCTGGTATTCAGCCCTGATGTGCCTGAACAATCTGAAGCGAATCTGTCTAGGCGCCAGCTCCAGGCATCCGTTGCTGATGACTCCGGTTCCTCTGATGCTGCCTCCACATTCAACGAGGCGCAATCCGATGCAGACGAAAAAGCCATGATTGTGTGGAGTCAGCAAACCGAACCTAGCTTGGTAGTGGATAGACTACTCTCATCGTGGACAACGCTGTCGGCGGACCAGATTACCCTTACCTCTGCCAATCAAGATGGTGACGAGTGGAGAGAAGACCTATTGCGGATGATTGAGGAGGCAAAGAAGAATGATGAATTATCTTTCGATCAGTGGGAGCAGCAGAACCAGCCTGTGAAGTCCGACGACGAAGAATCCTTGGGTAGTGTCTCCATGCCCAGATACAACTTTGACAGCAACAAAAAGAACCATCGCAGGCGTACTAGACGAAGATCAACCTGCGATACCGATTCGTTGGTCGATGCGTTCGACGAGTCACCAATACTCGACCACGCTAGAACCAGTAGTGCTACTCATGACGGACGACATCAAGAATCAAGTGAAAAACGGCCAACCGACGAGCACCAGGTGAGATGGGATATGCACCCATCGTCTACCGAACGCTCCACTTCCCGTCCTCGCAGACACCAAAGGCAAGCAGAGAGACCGAGGCCTAGATTTTCCGAGGAAAAGGGTGCTTCATACACTATCTACGGCGGACCGAATAGATCTTCTCATACTGTACCCAGACGATACCCTGGCAAAGAGACTGAAGCCAGTCGCAACCCCTTCCCTTCCAATCACACGCAATCGTCTTTCAATGCCGGATATATGCCATCCTGGTACGAGCCGTCCCGGGGACCAGGCTTCCAAACGTACCGCCAGGAGCCACCAGATCTAGCATTCTCTTCGGCTGATCCCTATCGGTCATATCCACGTCCACAGGCAAATCCTTTTCGCGCACATGCCCCAGCTCCACCACCGCCCCCAAAGATTTTTCCAGAGCCTATATTCATGAGTCCTCAACCTCAACATCGATCTCCTGTTGCTGCAGATGAGCAGCGCAAGGAAACTGAGACAGCGGCTAAAGAGAAGGCAATTGTAACCGCAATAGAAGAGCTACTGGAAAAGCGAGGCCAAAGCAATCAGTTCGATTCAGACGACCCGCGTTTCTTGAGGCTGATGCAAATTCTCACTGCGCAACAAGAGCGTGAGGCACAAAATGAAAGAGAACGAGCCAATGCGGCCGTTGAAGCGCAGATGAAACTGGTACAAGCTGCTCATGACAAGGACGATGAGAGATTGAAGCAGCTGGAATATCTTGCGGCAGAGCAAAGGCAGGAACAGAGAATGATGCAGGCTATTTGGAAAGAAGAAAGACTTGAAATGGAAGACAAGGCCGCGAAACAAGTACAAGAAGCGAGGAGTCAGGCGAAGAAAGAGATCGCTGCTGTGCAACATGCGAAAAAAGAGGCAGAAAGACAAACACAAGAAAGAGCTGATGCTAAGGCAGCTGAAGAAAGAAAGAGGATGGAAAGCAACTATAGGCAGCAATTACAGCGTTATGAGGATTTGCTGCGGGGATTCCAAGAGCAACAACTGAAGTCCGAACAAGACGCGCAGCACCCAGTACGCCGGACTCGTATCGCCGAGGGAAACCGTAGTGTCGATGTGACTGAGTACTCGACCGACAAACGCTCTCCTCCTTTCTTCAAGTCTCCCTCGTCATTGAGGAACTTCCCCGGTGGATTTGCACAGTTCGACTTGAGCCCGGAACAACCGAGTAGTCGCCGTCGGCCTTCAAGATACTCACGTCACGACAGCTTTCACGGCTCAGTCCATTCTTTGCATTCCTCACACGCTTCGCTAGGGACTCCAAATAGCTCTGATTCGACCGAACCCTCTCAGCAGTTGATAGTCTTCCCATCGAAGTCTGATCGGAGCTCAAAGAGAATAGCAGAGCTCCAGAGATCACTCACTGCATTGGGTATCGATTCCGTCTTTGAAGATCCTTCTCAAGACCATATCAGCCAACTAATCCCGTACGACCAAGATGTTGTTGGCGACCAAACGGTGCGGAGTACCATCTTCTGGGAAGCATCTATGCTCAGCTTGGGAAGCGAGCTTCTCCTTACCATGAGGCAGGCCGGATGGAAGCCGACATACACCCGAACATCCGGTAAGAGGCCTTGCTGTAACGTCCATTTCTCGTTACTAACAATACTCAGATAAAGGCCAAACGTACTTTCACGGGAGTCAACCGGTTCATACCTATTTTTTCAGCCCAGACTACAAGCCTCAGTTTTCTCCATCAATGTCGCCGTCAACAAATGAGTCCATCACCATCCAGAAAGCCCTGGTGGAAGAGTATGCGCTCATGGAACTGGGTTTCCAATACCGGACGAATGATACAGGAGTCTACATTCTAGACGGGAGACTGACTTACGTGAGCATCCTGCCTGGTTTTTGGTGAGAGCGAACCTAATATCTCACAGAATGACATCGAAACCCTCGTTGAACGATCCTTCCTAATACGGGAAAACAACTACCGAAGAATGCACAGACAACTCCAATGGCACTCTGATCAAACCACCGAAACAGCGCCGACGTCGCCATATCCAGACACCTATGCACCTTCACTCCATACAGCATCGTCCGCATACTCAGGCGGCGACAACAGAACAACCTGCGAAGATGTCGACACCGACACTGAAGCCGAAGGAAGCTCTGCTGCGTCTACCGCTGTTCGCTCCGAGTTTGTTGGCATTGATGTGCACGACTTCCTCATTCCCCCTTCTGAAGGGTCGCAAAGATCCGGGGTTAAGGGAACCAACGTCCCCTCGCTCAGTAGAGATGAGAGTTCAATCAAGTCGCCCTCAATCGCTTCTTGGGCTTCAAAGTCGACCAATAACCCTTTTCGCAAACACATGGATCAGGCGAAGGAAGGTGGGTTTGGTGCTGGGTCAGACTTGTTGGGTGGGAGTATCTGGGATGATCCTGTTATAGCTATACCGGCATAAGATGTGAGTCGTGAGGCCAAAAAGCCATGCATTTCCGAATTTATTTATGATGAAAAGATGTACGAGGTTGAGAGAGAGGGTTTCAACAAGTGAAATAACTTTTGTGTTCCGCTGTGGAGACAACGTAGGCTGCGATGTACCCAGTGTAAATGCCCCCGCTCTCAACCTCTGTAGCGTGCTGTGCGGGTGCACTGACAACGTTTGAACAAAATTACAAATGAGATCCTGATGAGCCCACACTATTCCTACCCCATAACTTTTACCATACGATGCCGAGACCGCACGCTACGATGAGCTCGTCACCCGACGTATGCAACGCTCCCAAAGCCAGGAAGCTCTAGGAAAACGATTCGAGAAACTGTATAACATTCTCACTAGGTCTAGGCAAGGGCTTTGAAGGAAGACCATTGACTTTGAGTCCCTTGAGGGTTCTCGCTCTGCTGACTGTCAAGAGAATTAGCGCCTGGCTTCTTCTGGCTAGAACAAGGGAAGTGCTTACGAGCAACGTATTGCTGTTCTGGGTCAAATGCCTTACTCAAATCGACTTTAACTTTGTCAAGTGACATTCCCTAGTAGAGCGATTAGAATGGATGTATATCAAAGGGTTTCGCAATGTACCTGTGCTTTGTGGATTGTCATCGCGTATCCGGCCATTATCGGGATTTGCGTTCGGGAGAGCAGACTGTAGGGTTCGCCGGCCCCGTACTCAGTCACTGAGCAATCGGGATATAGTGTTCTTGTCAAGCCATTGTCGAACTCAACGACTGGCCAAGGTAATTTGCGTCCATCCATTTCGTTCTCTTCGCAGAAATTTGCGATCTCGTGTTCACAGTACCCCGCATGTGCACCCTCCAAGCCGTGTCTCTTTCGTGGTAGTTTGGTCCCGTTGAAAACTTCAAAGTCAACGATTTTGCCCTGGGATCCATTGACAAGGCCGGCTTTTGGTGCGAGATTGTGCAGTAGAACAATGCGCATGTTCATCTTGAGCTCCAATTCCGGTTCGTAACGATGTTTTTCCTGTGCAGTTTTATTAGTAGATGATTACAAGCAAAACACCAACTCACAAGTTTCCACAATTCTCCAGACGGGCGACGGCTACCAAAGCCTTGCAGGGAAGGATTGTCTTTGTGGTGTTTCTGTCGCAACCAGAAGTCCTTGCACATGTACCGGATACACTCTCCCGACAGCTGCTCGATTCTCAGCTTATTGACCTTGCCGACGTTATCTCTTTTGGGAAAGATCTCAACCGCATCAATCGTTTCAGAATGATGATCAAGCAGAAGTCTACGATCCTCTGGACTGATCTCACCCTCTGAATATCCTTAGCATTTCGTTTGATGTGAACGGTGTTGGTGCAGTGCGGAACTCATAATAAAAGAATGGATGTCTTACCAAGTCGGATCCTCTGGAGAATGCGGATGAACTTTTCATCAACTTGGCGATGGATCTTGGTTAGATTGACGTGTTTGAAATTGCATTCCTGCTGTCATCAGAAAACTAGCCGGTTAAGCTGGGGTAAAGTCGGCCATACCTCCCACGCTTCACTATGAAAGGCATACTTGTGTTGATCGAGAAACTCTGACTCGGGGCAAAGATCATTCGTGCACGTGTACTTAGTAGGGTTCCAGATCTTGTTGCGTTCAAGTTCTTCTCCGCAACGGAAACAATGTTCAAATGGCTCGACCGGCGGCAGTTGACAAAACTATGATCATCAGCGAGTATTGCAGTAAGCGTTTTCATCCCAACTTACATCTCCGGTGACGATTATTTGCACGCCGCCAAACGCTTCGTCGCTTTTCCTAGCAGCTTTCATGATTCGACTAAGGCGTTCGAAGAAATTGTTTTCTATCATGCTGATCTCGTCGATGACAAGAACATCGGTATTCTGGAACTGAACCGCCGCCGCTGAGTCCTGCCCATCGTCCTTTACGCAACTATTTTCGAGCCATTTTAATGAGAATTTCCCAATGTTTACTGGCCAACCAGCGTAGTTGTATGTCGTGCGTCCTCCTACAGCAAGTGCAGCAAGGTTTGTGGGCGCAACGACGAAGACTCGCTTTCCTTTAGCCTCCAACTGTCTTTTGAATACTTTGAGAATGACAGACTTTCCGCAACCAGCAGGTCCGGTATAGAACACGTTATGCTTTTCTTTGATAAGCTCTACCACTGCTTGCTGATCATGATCAAGGGTGATCCCTGTTTCGACAGCAGTATTATGTCGCATGGGCGACTGGGAAGTGCTCGATGATGCAGATAGCAGTTGTGAAGCGTCTTGGATGGTCCGTTGCAGGTCGTTCTTGCCTGATGGCACGGAGCGGTCCAATGACAAGGTTTCAGAATGCCTAGCGTGCAATCCTGGAGATAGGGGAGAGTCATGTCGTGGCGCGCTGGCGGTCCGCCCAGCTCGGGGCTGAGAAAAGTTCGATGTGTTCTGAGTTCTACTGGAAGACTGTCCGCGTTGGGGTACGGAGGCCGGAGATCTTCCAATACTAGCCAGGTAGGCACGGCCTTTTGATCTGTTGAGGATCTTATCGACACGAACCTTGTACTGCTCTAGCCAAGCCCACGCTTCTTCTACAGTCCTGCATCGTTTTGGCAGCGATCCCGGACATCCCTTGAGCTGGTCTTCTAAGATCTCATCCCAGGGTTCTCCATATATGCCTGGTACATTTCCAATTACAGCCCAGAATTTCCCAGGTGGCTTTGCATTAGGCTGGACACGCAGTCCCCACTCCTTTATTGGAATCTGCAAACGAGGTATACTTACTCTCTGCACCTCTGGTCCAGGCGCCGGGGTCGATTCGTTCTCGAATGGATCCTCCTGAGTGCCTTGCGGTGCTACGAGCGTATCTGTCTTCTGTCGCTTGTTCTGTGCAGCGCGCTGCTTTTGATTCTTCCTTTTGGCAGGCGTTGGCGGTTGTCGGTAATTCGTGACTGCCACCACATTCAATGGCTTTTTCGATGATAGTTTCCTGAAGAAATATTGTAGATAGCTTCTGTGGATGGGGGAGGACGATAGAGGAAAGAATTGTTTCAAAGCGGTGGAAATAGGGAGATTCAGGTATTGACGTGGCCCTGTGCGACCCATGTTAGTCGTAACGCTCAGATGAGGAGCAAGTAACAATTGGATGATCTTACGTCGACTGCTTCCATAAAAAATTAAATAAAAATATGGTGGGCTCTGTTTGTTCGCAGGCCAAGCGGTTGCGGCGATGATGTCAGAGGTCGTGTCCTGTCGTTTGGTCTAGCCAAAGCCCCGACGCGTGACTCTCGCGCTAGCACGGGTTCCTGGGTGCGTCCGCTCCCCCACCGGTTATGCGGGGAATGTAACGTTCGGCGCCAGGTCAACGCACTTTAGCATCACGACTGACCAGCTTCATGATTTATATTTGGGAAGCCATGGCACACAGGGCCTCATGATTGATATGTGTGGTGTGAAACAGTGCTCAGATTTCTACTGGTTGGTGCACTCTGAAAACGGGACAATTGATTGAGAGCATTACCATTGTGGAATGGTTGTTTCCATGGAATTTTGACATGAGCATAGACACTTGACTGATGTGATTCGCAAGTATTTATCTTGTCGAGCAGTTTACGTCAATTTACATTATGCAATAGAACTCGTTGCGGAATGACCTCGTGGTAGGCGAACGGCGATATCACGTGCATTGTTAGCGTATTTTCTAGTAAACACAGGCGGGCAGGTCGAATGCGATGCGACCAGCACATGTAGACTCCGGTAGTACTTTGGCGCACACCAACCCGATTGCAAACCCACTTCGGCATACCCGCATAATGCCTGCCGCTACGAAACCCGACTCTCGCTCGCCTTCGCCCACGCCTGCGCGGCCCATCGCTGAGACACCGGGACCGCGCGCCCAAGGTCTGATCAATGTCTTCAACCAAGCCTCCAAAGCTACGCTAGACAAGTGCTCGGCTAAGAACTTTGCTTCATGCTTCCCTACTGCTGCGCAATACAGCCCGGAGGTTCTCGACAACCTGAGGGGTCAGATCGTGGATCAGCTCGATCGAACATGGAAGACCAACTTTGAAGACATCATGGAGAGAAGGAATGTGGTGAAGCTGCTCAATTCATTGGATCAATGCATAGAGGATGCGAAGCTCAGGAAGAAACGCGCCGAAGAGAGCGCAGATGGGGGGCCTGTAGAGACCCCGATACCGTAAGTATAGCACATATTCCAGTCATCTCCTCAGTCTCAATGTTGACCCTCGCCCACAGGCCCCACACTCTCTCGCCTTCCGAAATTCACTTGGCTCACCTCATGCCCTTTCTTGAGAAACAAGCTACCGAAATGAACACGAGACTCGTCGAAACGCAACAATCGAACGCCGAGCTGCTATCTACCGTGACCGCACAACGCGCAGAGATTGAGGCGCTAGTGAGAGGCCTAGAGAATGTGATACAAGATCTGGATGCTAGTGCGCAGATGATGGCGCAAGACGATGTGCAAGATCTGAGTAAGGAGACTAGAGATTTGGAGATGGAGATGCGAACTTGATGAGGCATTATAAACAAAGAGAGACACTGAATCTCTACAACGCGCAGAGCGCAACGACATCCGGAAGCTGCGCATCAAATGTCTTCATCGTCACCACACCTCCGAACAGCGAGCAGAGTAGCAACTTCAAGGGATGCTTCTCCGATGCCCTGTTTCCACGGAGCATGCAGCTGGAAATCTACGCGCCTACGGTACGACCCTATTTCGAAACGCCGTGAGGCCGCGGCTGCTACGAGTCTAAATAGAAGACTAAGCTGCCTTCTCGAATGATTGGTATGCGCGGGGATGGACGCGTGCTCAGCTCTGCCCTAACGACTGATATGGCTGCGAATTTCTGAACAACTTCTTGGAGCGCTCATGAAACAAAGAGAGCCTTTTTTTATATTTACGTTTCCATCCGATATCCTCGGATACGGTTGCTGAAGTATTTGAATGAATGCTCGGGCCCTTGATGCAATCTAGCTAGCATATAGCTTCGGTCGAGGGGGTGGGGAAGTTCTTGCGGGGTAACATCACCCGAAGCAAACAACTAGAACATGCAACTCAACGGCGATCTCGCATGACTTGCAGCTGTCATTACGTATCATATGTACATCGCACTCCAGGCTGAACACAATTAATGTCGGCCCGCAACGTACATGGCCTCGCACAACGAAATCAGGCAACACTGTCATTGGAGGACTATTTGCACAGCGAGAGCCATGTACGATGCGGAGAAGCACCCGAATCAGCGAAAACAGTACACATTGAATCACCAACATGCGTTCTGCGGGGTTTTCTGGGGTAGTTCTGCGGCTCGACAGGCTAATATCGTACCCTAGACATGCTTCATACTTTTTTGGGGGTGTTTTGACTTGACATCGTGAGGGGAAGTTACGGAAACGGGGAAGCACGGCAAGATCCGTCATGGAATCTTGGTTTCCAAGGACCATTAGGAGAGATCATAAAGACTTGAATCCATGATTCAAAGCAAGTATACTCACTCCTGGTACACGCAATAGCTATCATGGCGGTCTGGGGCGTCTGCTTGGGGCTTTTGCTCCTGCACAACAACATAGCCGACGCATACGCTGTGAAGACTCATCATTACAAGACGCCATCATCCGGTCGTGAACGGATAAGCATCAATGAAGACTGGCGTTTTTGGCGATCCGAGAAGAACCCAGATGGCATTACTTACGACAACCGCACCGACACTCCTCAAGGAAACGTAACTTACCTGAGGCCATGGATTCTCCCAAACGCCAATCAATTCATTGTCGACACTTCGAAGCATTACGAGAACCCCCCGAGTGAACCGGTCATTGATATTCCATATGTCCAGCATACGTTCGATGACAGTACCTGGGAAGATGTCACGCTTCCGCATGACTGGGCCATCAAAGGGCCGTATTATGTTGGAAATCCCACGCCGATCACTGGAAGTATGGCGCGGTTGCCTTCGCAAGGAGTGGGCTACTATCGACGCAAGCTGTCTATGGGCGCTGAAGATGCGGACAAAACTATCTACATCGACATCGATGGCGCTATGTCATACGCTATGGTCTGGCTTAACGGTCACTTGGTTGGCGGTTGGCCATATGGATACAACTCATTCCGCCTTGATCTAACTCCGTATCTCGAGCCAGGTGACGACAATCTCCTGGCCATTCGCCTTGATAACCCGGTGGACTCTTCACGATGGTATCCAGGCGCCGGTTTGTACAGGAATGTCTGGCTGACTAAAGTTTACCCAGTACATGTTGCTCACTGGGGAACCTACATTTCGACTAAAGACGTTTCTGCAGAGTCTGCGACAGTGGACATCGTTGTTCAGGTAGAAGGAAAGGGCAATTCTGGACAGGAGGTCGAGATCATTACCGACGTGCATGTCTACGATGCGCATACGAAGAGTGTAGGGGAAAAGGTGGCGGAATTCTTAAGCAAGAACTTGACACTATCTGGAAGCGAGCAATCAGTCAATGCCACTGTCGACATCGATCATCCCCAACTTTGGGGCCCGCCACCTGGCCAAGAGCCGAACATGTACGTTGCTGTTACCCGTATCTTGAGCAATGGTAGCAGCGATCCAGTCGATGTGTATGAGACGCCGTTTGGTATTCGGTCCTTCGCGTACGGTGGCGAAGAAGGGCTATCCGTCAATGGCGAACACATCCGCATCCAAGGAGTAAACCAGCACTGTCACGATTTGGGTGCTCTAGGTAGTGCATGGAACGACCGTGCAGCAGAAAGACAACTAGAAGCACTCCGTGGACTGGGCGTCAACGCTATTCGCATGGCTCACAACCCTCCAGCGCCCGAGCTTCTCGAGATGACCGATCGCATGGGTTTCATAGTCATGGACGAAATCTTCGACTGTTGGGAGCAAAATAAGACGAACAACGACTTTCATCTCATCTTCCCAGAATGGCACGAAGCCGATCTACGCTCCTTCCTGCGCCGCGACCGCAACCACGCCTCCATCTACGCCTGGAGCGTTGGCAACGAAGTCGGCGAGCAAACATGCTGCGGAAACCGCGGCTACGAAATCGGCCGTCTACTCAACGACATTGTCAAATCCGAAGATCCCACCCGCCCCGTCACAGCATCCATGAACGTAGCCAAGCCCAACATGACCTTCCCAGAAGCTTTTGACATCCTCAGCTTGAACTACCAAGGCGAGGGTATCCGCGATACACCGCAGTACTCCTGGACAAACGGCACGCGGACACCGCCGCAGTACGCACCCTTCCACGCCGCCTTCCCGGAAAAGCTTATCGCAGAAAGCGAATCAGCAGCAGCACTCAGCTCGCGAGGAACCTACCTCTTCCCCGTCACCGAACTCAACTCCGCCCCTGTAAACGACACCAACGGCGGTGGCAACTCGTCTGCGTACTACGTCTCTGCCTACGAACTGCATACGGCGAACTTCGGATCCAGCGCCGACAAAGTCTTCGCCACACAAGACGCAAACCCGTTCGTCGCCGGCGAGTTCGTCTGGTCCGGTTGGGACTATCTCGGTGAACCGACGCCGTATTACGATGTGCGCAGTTCGTATTTCGGCCTTATTGACATCGCGGGTTTCAACAAGGATCGGTATTACCTGTACCAGGCGAGGTGGCGGCCAGATGTCAAAGTCGCGCACATTGTGCCTGCGCATTGGAATTGGGAGGGCGAGAGGGAGGGGATGACGACGCCTGTGCATGTCTTTTCGAACGCCGATGAGGCGGAGCTGTGGGTCAATGGGGTGAGTCAGGGAAAGAAGATTTTGGGAGAGAGCGAGTATAGGTTTCGGTGGGATGAGGTTGTATATCAGCCAGGTGAAGTTCGGGTTGTGACGTGGAAGGATGGGAAGGAATGGGTGGCGGAGACGATTAAGACGACTGGTGCGCCGACTGCATTGAGCCTCGAGGCTGATCGCAGCGACATCGCCGCTGATGGAGAGGATATCTCCTTCGTCACGCTGCAGGTTGTGGATTCTAAGGGGCTTGTCGTGCGCAATGCGAATGTTACGGTCGAGTTTGAAGTAGAGGGGCCGGCGCAGATTGTTGCGACGGACAATGGGTTTGAAGCGGATTTCAACCCATTCCATGAGCTGAAGAGGGATACGTTTAATGGGCTTGCGTTGGCGATTGTCAAAGGGAGGAAAGGGGAAGCTGGGGAGGTGATGGTCAAAGCGAGTGCGGAAGGGTTAGAGATGAGCAGTGTGACTCTTCGTACAAAGTAGATTGATGTTCAACATCAAATGCTATATAGCCAGCTCTATATCTTCTCCGAACCTAGTGTAAATAACATCCCAGCAAAGCCTTCAAGCTCAACTCGCTTCCCGTCTGCAACAGGAGATTCAAAGCTCCAGTACCGAGGAAAAGAGGACACTTGACCCTTTGCGCCTCCTCGACCGCCAGTCTCAAACTCTCCGCATAGCCTCCCAACACACTACCCTTACCATCCTCCTTGCCTTCAAGCACTTCGATCATCTGCTTACCCGCAGTATTGAACATAGTGCTTCCACCCGCGGCATCACAGACCAGCTCGTAGAACTGCGGCAGCGGAATATCGAATTGTTTGGCGAGGCCGATAGCTTCCGCGGCAGCGACGAGATGAATGCCAGTAAGCAGGTTGACAACGAATTTGAGCTTTTCGGTCTTCTCTGCTGAGGAGAGATTGCTGGATTGGATCGAAGTGACTGGGTCGGAAGTCCAGAGACGAACGAGACCGGCGTCGTCGTTTGCGCCCCAACCTCGGTCTACGGCTGTGAAGTAGACTTGCTCTGCGATGGAGCACAGGGTTGCCGGGAAATTTTTGCTGCGGGCCATTGACGTGATGATACCCTAATAAACGGCTCTGATTAGCAACCAAGCCTCATCGAATGAAGAGTAAAAACATACCGTATCCTTGAGAATAATCGTCACAGCGCTCGCGCCGGGAAAATAATCCTCCTTCAACGTCCTCTGACTCCTATTCTCAAACATCCAACTCCACGCCAAACTCTTCTCCCCTTCAGTCTTAACAACCTCGTCATACACATCCTGTCCATTGAGCCCCAGGCGCGCCGCAAACCCATACGCCTCGCTCAGTGCCAACACCTGCACGGCAGCAAGAACCTGATGGACCATTTTCATGTTACTTCCCTGGCCCACGCCCCCATGCACAATGAAGAGTTTGGACGGCGCGCTCATTTCCTCGAGCAGGAACTGGCCCTTTTCAAATGCGGCGCTCGAGGCGCCTGCCATAATAGACAGCGTCCCATCTGCAGCTCTGATGGCGCCCCCAGACACCGGTGCGTCGATGAAGTGGATATCCGATCGCCCAATTTCCGACAGCTGCTTCTCGACCGCTTGCGCGTATGCGCTGGGGACTGTGGAGCAGAGGAGCAGTGTAGCGCCTTGCGGTAGCGCGTTTACTATGCCGTCTTTTTCGAAGAGTGCGGGTTGCGCTTGCATGGCTGAGGCTACCATGACAATGTAAAAGGGCTTGTCTTTTGCGGACGAGGGAAGAGACGTTGAGGGTGTTCCGCCCGCTTTTTCAAACTTCTCCAGTGATGGCGGGTACACGTCGAAACCGGTTACGGGGTAGCCTTGCTTGACGAGGTGCGTGGCCATGCCTATGCCCATGGCTCCTAGGCCGCAGAATCCGATCTGGGGCTTGGACGACATTGTGATGTTTGGTTGATGCTGAGTGGAGTTTGGTATTTGATGGATAGGAGTACGCGTGTTGGTAATGGAGCCTTTCGATAACCCTAGACTTGAGCTCGAGCCGTGTATTTCCTTCTAATTACCAGAGTAACAAATCCTTATTCAAACTTAATTCCGTGATCCACTTTATCATACGACTCTTGCAAAACTATTGTCTCGTTCTCACGTAAATCTTCAAAAATGTCCAGGATGGTTGTAGTTACAGAACATGTCCTAAATTTCCCAGTAGAAAATAAAGCACTCGCATCGCTCCACCACACTCCCGACCTGCGACGTCACAACCGCAGTTCTCTCTCTTAGCCGGTAAAACAGCCGTCTTCGGGGATTGACAATCATCCCGGCTGCCCCGCACTAGTGCAAAAGCGGTAAAGCGGGGTACCCGTCCCCCGCTGAAAGTGGACCGTCGGCAAATGACCGATGGGTCGAACTGGGTTGGGAAAGCCGGTCATATTGGGGAGCAGGCATCGGCGTTCGCACCGGTGCACAGGGTCATACCTTGGTGCTGAGTTAGGACGGGGTGGCTTGGTGTTTACTGCATTTGCCGAGGCAGAAAGCACTACCTGTGGCAGTACGCTACATGAGTTATATGCGGCTTTCGTCATGGTATTCAGGGGCTGCGAGGGCAAACCTACCTTGCAAAGACCGGAAGTAGTTCTTCGACTATAACGACCGTAAATGCTGGTTTTGCACACCGCATAAATGCCCAGGCCGAGGGAAAAAAGGGTTATTGATCATCACCCGTGAAGAAGAATTAGTTCGCGAGAACATTGTCAGAAGAAAACCATATATAGATTATCTTCATTACACTATTACCGCGAATTGTTATACGAACATACCGCATCATCAAAATCGTCAAAAAAGCCATGATATCTGCGTACAAAGGACAAAACTTTAACTCCTAGTGAAAGCGAACTATCCAGAAAATTTCTCTTCACATAGCCCGAGCAACACAAGATTGGAAAGTCGTGAACAAATTAGCAGTATCGTTGTCCGCTCCATCAGGGGTATACATCGTCAGTCCTTGGGAAGACAGACTATTAGTTGAGGGAGATTGGAACACTGCTCACAACGTCAGTGAGACGTTTAAGCAGCCACAATCCTCTCATCCTCTCGGCCGCGCTGATGCTCACTAGCGATGGTGGAGGTGTTGTCGTCGTCAAGATCGTGCTCATCACGGTCCTCATATCCGTTACCTGCATGCTCAGAGGCAGGGATCCACAAGCCAGATTCCCGATCAAGGGCTTGGTCTTGTCCGGAGAGGTCAACACCCTCGCCGTGGCTGCGGCTTTGGTTGCGACGGCGTTGGGAAAGGGTGCGTGATCGCTGGGAGAGCTTGGAGGAAACGGAAGCGTTCTGGGAGACCCAGTTGGTAAGGGCGTCCTCGCAGTCCTGGATGATGCTGTGGGCTGTTAGCGAAGGACTAGCAGAAAAAAATTGGCTGGGGCTTACGCCTTGCTGGCCTCGTAGCCATCATAGGCCTGGCGGGTCTCTCCGGGAGTGACGGGGGTGTCATCGACCAACTCGAGAAGGTGCTTTCCGTAGCCAGCGATAATAGCGAGCTTCTCGCAGTGCTCACGCATGGCATCGAATTGGTAGGTGAAGGCTGCCTTGAGCTTTTCGCGGGTGATGTTGGAGAGCTGAGCCTCAGCGACAAGAGATTCAGCCTCGGCACGGACAAGCTCCTGCTCGAGGACAACGATCTTGGGGGAGTTGGGCTCCTTGTACTTCAACTGGGCGATCTGGTCGGTGATCTTCTGCTTTCCTGTGTGATTGTGAGTCTCGTCCAAGTGGGGCGCAACATGCAGAACTTACGGTCACGGCTGGGCTGAACGGAGGCCTCAATATTACGAATGCTCTTGATGGTAACACGGTACTGGTCATAGCGATCGACATACTGGTCCTCGAGTTCGCCAATTTCGTAGATGAGGACACCGAGTTTGTCCGTGACGTCAGAAACGTCGTCGTCACAAGCCTCGCCCCAGATGGAGAGTTGTTGCTAGGACAGGGTTAGTATCAGGCTGGGTCACATGTAACGTTGCGCAGACATACTGCGACCTCCATTCGCTCCCTGGAAACCAGCTCCATGCTGCGCATGACGTTCTTTTCCATCTTGACGAGTTGTGAAAGCTTCTTCGCAAGGTCGGGCCCGAAGGCACCTGCAGACTTGTGGCGGAAGGTGTGGCCTAGGAGCGAGCGCGACAATTAGCATTGAGACCACGTTGCGATGGCCAGCGAGGGAAATGAAGGTCATCCGGTGCTGCATCATGTACAGGGGAGCTCATCGTCGCCATGTACAGGTAGGGCACGCGCATACGGCCCTCGAAGCCAGGGCTGAGGGTAGCCCGCAACGATGGCATTGCGCAAAGACTGCGACAACGATGAAAATGCACGCGACGAAAGAATGGGACATACCAATATTAGCCTTGCCAAAGAAACGTCCGCTCTTTGTCGAGGACGAAGGAGGCGGAGGGCTCTGGATCTGCGACGCCGTGGGCGCGCGAGACTGGCGCATGCTGTACGTTCGGTGCATCTTGTCGTCTTGGTACTGCGTGTGAATTGGGATAAAGGTTCAAGTGTCTGTTTGCAAATTCAAGAGGTTGCGATGTGATGTTGGAGTGGAAGGCGCAAGCTTGTCGCGGTGAGACGGACGTTTTGTTCAGGGAGCATCAATGACGTATAGCTCGCTGCGCCCCACCCCGTGCGGCGATCATAGTTCTCGGGCTCGTCCGCTCCCCTCGCATCATTGCACATCCTCCACATGGCACCATTGGCATTCCAAGGCTCCCTGGCTCGCATGAGACATGCTCGTACATGATCTACTTGTTGTCTTCTACATGCCCTCCATTTCGTTCCCATTGCACGCCCATGCAGGGCAACATGTTGCATACATTCAGGCAGCTTTTGCCCTGCTTGCTTCTCTCGGGCTAGCCTAGGGCCAGAGGCCGATGGCGCCAGTGGCCACAGTGGCCATGTTCTTACTCGCTGGCTGATGTGACGTTGCTGTGTGCTTCCGCCTGGGACCGCATGGCCACCATGACAACCACGCTACCAGCAAGTCATTTGCCTCTAGACTCTGCTCGCCTTGGAAGTACGACTTACCAGGACGTCGCGCACCAATCAAACAGTCAAGGACCTCTTTCTGCGAGACCGAGTCATTTGTCATTCCATTGATATGCTTTCACGCCATAACAAGCATTGGGCGCGACTTGCAATTGGGTATCAGATTGTTCATCAAGTCGTCTCCATCTAGTCTATAACTGAGACTGCAGGGCTCCGTCGTGGAGCTGGTTCGCGAAAACACTGAGGATGCTGCCAGCTTCGCCCAAACCACTGGTTGGGCGCAAGGCCCAAAAGATCATCTCGCCCTCCCGCGGCGACCGCCGATGGTGTATGGCCAGTGATGCAAACCCTACCGCCAAAGCTGCACTAATGCCTACAAGGCTGTTGAGATACAATGGAGATGGCAGCTCAGACCTGGCACGCCTTGACACTGCCAGCGTCTCTGAGGCCACAACGGTACGGCCCTTGGCAAAGGTTGCGATACCAGGAATACTCCCCAGCAATTCTTTTGTGCACGCCAGAGCATTGGAAAAAACAGTATCCGACCTCGCCGTCCATGGCAAGCTTGTACCTGACACAGCGTTGGATGAGCCTGTGGAAACGCTCCAGACATGAGCAGGGATGACCTCCTCTTCGTTCAAGAGATCTTTATGTAGCCTGCCTATGTACGCGGCAATGCGCGGGTATTTTGTCCGGATCGTCTCCCTCAGCCAGGCTTGTGGTACTTCGGGGTAGATGAGAAGGGACAAATACCCAAAGGCCAAGCAGTCCAAGCTAGAAGGCTCGTTTCCTCGGAACAGGTATCTGTTCTTTCCGAGCAAGTCCGACAACGGGTCCAAAAGCTCGCCCGACAAAGCATCTAGTCTGAAGCGAGCAGCGTACACTTGACCGCCCAAGAGACCACTAAGGCCCTTCCCACGCCCTATACTCAATGTGTTCGGTTGGCTCTCGGTGGGTATGCCAGCTGCTCGTTTTGCTGCCTCGTATTCGGAGGATGCAGTGCCCCGGCCTGGTGCAAACCCTTCCTCAGCTGTCGTGTCCACGTCCAAACTGCTCAAACCCATGTGCACTGTCCGTGTTCTCGCTAGTTCTCTTCGTTTTGGCGGGATGGTGTAATTGGCGTACCATGGCAGGATTGCGCTATACGCCGACGACGTGGTCTTGTTATAATTTTCGGCCGAGACGTAGAGTGATAAGTCGATCAGTGGTGTCGCCGTGGATTGGAGGAAAGTTATGAAACTGGGACCGGTGAGAAGACTGCCAGGCAGGTTTCCTTGCACGAAATGACGTACGCAGTTCTGTCGGTTTGCTGACTGCTGGAAAGACCAGCGTCTAGGTCGTTGGTGACTGTAGGGTAATTGCGAAGATACGCCACGATGTCTTCGAACCCAGAGGCGGTAGCGACATCATCGTCGAAAAGAATCGGTAGGCTCTCTAGCATGTGTAAGCTGACATTGACCTCGACTCTGGCCGAGTGTCTGTACCTGTTGTCCCAACTGTGGGGTTATGCTCAGCAACTAATAACCATTGCCCCTTCGGAATCACACGCTGGCAGTATGCTATTGTCGCTATGCATTCAGGCTCTAACGAAGGGAGACCAAAAGCCGGGCCCCATACGTGGAGCTCGAGTACCATTGCTTGTGCTGCGTTGCGACGTGTCGTGCGCTCGTGAAGGGTTCAATCGCTCCAGGGCTCATTCGCAACCAACTTCTGCGCATGCCCATCGGAACTAGCGTCGGAACGTTTGCACGTGAACACGCATCATCATCAAGTTGCACACTTCTATCGCACTTGCTTTCTTACACCATCAACATTGAACCATCTTGGGCAGCAATGCATCGTGCGTAATGGCACCACTACGAAGATATTTGCGAATTACAAAGCACTCGGTGCTCGAAGTTCGCATCTACCTAGACCGGCCAGTCGACGCCGAAGCCTGGCTGTTGAAGCGCGGTGACCCGGCCCTACCACGCGTTATTCAGGCCATACGGCCGTTGGTTTTACCCAAACTTCGAGAGGAAAACGAGTGCGGCAAGGGCCGGGGTGGCGCCAAGTCAAAAAAGAAGGGAGTGAAGGATGTTGTGATCGAAGGTAAGCATACAGGCATCCCCGCACGCCAAAGTTGAAGGCTTACTCAGACTACTAAACTCGCATCAGATGACTTTGAGGTCTCGATTTTCTTAACGGAACTTTCCTCCCGGCACTCCGTTCTCACTAAGCAGAAGATCTTCAAGGACAAGGCCCGCATCCAGAGCAACTCGGGAAAACTCACCAACTGGCTGACCGTTGGAACTAGTGATCAGCCGGTGGTGATCGATGAAGATCCCGCTGAGCCGATAGTCATCAGGGAAGAGGACGACGATGAGCCCGTTGGCCTTGCAGATATCCCCGAGGCTAAGATGGCGGGAAAGAAATCCAGGAATTCAGCGCGCGAGAAGCGCCAGAGCAACGTCCAAGATGCTGACGGACTCAGCGATTCTGGCGATAGCGAGAGTTCAGACTTGTTCGTACCTGAGCCCAACCGGAAGCCGACCGAATCAGAGACCCATGCAAGCAATGCAGGCCAGGATAATGATGCGGAGCTAGGTGAAGACGACAAGAAGAAACTCGGTCTCAACACGTCGTACGATGGCTTCAGTATCTACGGTCGTATTCTGTGTTTGGTCATCAAGCGCCGCGGTGTACGAAACCCTACATCAGCAAGCAGTGCAACTTCAAGTCAGGCAATGCTAGAGAATTGGGTGTCCACACAAGCGGTCGCGGACCAGCTTGAGGATGATGAGGACGCCATTTGAATGCAATCAATATTGGGCGTGCTACATTACCGTCGTCCGAGAAGGAACCCCAGACTTCATGGTGGAAATGATACGAATCACCTCTCCGAAAATAACAGCTCCGAGTCGAATCGTTGACTCTTGACCGCGGTGGCTTCATGTCATGCCCAATTCCACGTAGGACCATTTGGTCTACCATTGCACCGGATAAATGCCCGGTCCCTATGAAGCCCCTGCGGCTTTGGGGCTGCCTCAGGAAATGAACCATTTTCCCATACTGGACAGCCTGCGCCACAATCATTGCGCGAGCTATTATAGCCCTGCAGGCATGCACGTGTAGCCCTGGTCCTTTCAAGGCCGTGGGTAGCTGTCCTTGTTCAGGTTTGGTTGGGAGCAATGTGCCTGAGACGCCGCACGAAAGGAAGTCAAAGTGTGTGCGGCGGTGGGAAGGCGGCAATGCGGTGCAACATGGCGCATACAGTCTGGATCTGAGATGCTCGATCAAATGGCGACACTAGATATTAGCACAAAAGGTCAATGCATCAAGAGGAACCACGGCCTTGGCATGGGTCAGCGCGGTACTTCTCCGGAATCGTCAGCCCATGAACATGTTATCTCGTCCACTTTCTTGAGTTTCTTCAGCTCAAAGCAGACATGCTAGCGCTTCGGGCTCGCCGGATCCAAGGCTGATGACAGCGCAGCCTTCGCGACAAGACGCGACGCAGCGCAAGCCACATGTCGCGCCATAGCGGCGGCGAGAACCTTCTGCGCGTACCTGCATCAGTGTACCTGCAATGGCTTCTCCACATCACGAGAGTGATGATCTACTGATAACGGGGCAGGAACGTCTCCTTATCGGAGCGACAGGTCGATCACCGGAGTGACTCAGCCCAGAGGATCGTACAACAGCGACGCGTGGATGGACTTGTCGCTACGAGCAACGCCGAGCCGACCAGATAGAGTTCAAAGCCAATACACAGTACTTTTTCGCTCAACTGCCATCTCGATCGCCGATGAGGAACGCGTTCGCAGGTGAATCATCAGTGGCTTATTGATCTTGTGCGATTTTCGTGAGCGATCGACGTGCGCCGGATACCATGTGCCAGCCGAAGACGCCATGAGTGCCGGCATTGCTGGAAACTTTGCTCGCTGGCTACTTGAAGTGGTACTTGGCGCAAGTGGCTCTCAACTTGTGGCCTGTCAATAAACGGCAAACCGACAGCATGCTCGGCGTCTCCTCGTCTCTCCGCGCTGTCCGGTTTGTCGGAACGCTTGACAGCCCCTAAACGTCTTTAGATCTCCGCCACGGATTCAGCGGTCTTGCATAGACGTGTAAGAGCTGCGCATTCCTTCTCCACCTCTCTGAAACGGCTGTTTTCTGGTAGACTTGAGACCGAACTACCGAGGGGTGGCGATAGAGTGGTCGTTGCTTTGGTCGTTGAGCTTGGACACAACGGCCGCCCCTGTAGATCTGATCGCTTGCTGCCCACGATGAGCACATTGCAAGGGTTTCTTTTCCCGGTACTCGAGGGAAATTTCTTTGCTTCTGGCGATCGGACGCAAAGCACGTACGGAACAAAGTTGGCAGACAGGGCGAACGATCCACATGTCATCATCTTCATTTGGCAGGTGGCAGGGGCAGGAGAGACATATTGCAAATGTAAATCAAACAAGCCTCTTCGAGGTCAGACATGAACCCTGTCACTCCACGTGTGTTGTGCCAGCTGCGATACGAGAGCTGCGGTGCACCTCTCCACGGTTGCGGAATGGTCGATTTGAACGCCAAGTTGCTGCATCCCGCCGCGTCCTTCTCTTCCGGATCAACCGAGCATCCTTGATAACCTTTATCGAGCAGCGGCTGGCAGCCACTTGGGGTGGCCGGAAGTTGGTGAGAAACAAGGCATGCTGGGCGCCGGCGGCTACTCTTACCTCGAGCACAAGCGCGAGGCCAGGATCAATACGAGTCGCGCGAACCCGGCAAACCAAAAGACAAAAATAATCCTGACGTGCCTTTGTGCGGAGCTTTGGCAGCCTTTCAGCCTACTTGCCCTATGACGAAAAGTGCTACCCCGGCGTGTCGGACAGCTGATTCAGAGCGCGAGAAGCAAAATTCATGCTGGACCTCACCGCCAGCACGGATACCAGCAGCAGTAGTCATACCCGCAGTGGAGCGGAAAATTCTAGGGGGCCTTCGAAATTGGATGGAAGCGTGGGAGAAGCACGGGAGAAGGTCGGCATGCGCGCTAGATCTCCGTGTCCTGCGCTGGAGGACGTGTGGGCAAGTAGGCATTGTCACAAATTGTGCGACCAGAATTCATCACGTCTGTGCCTCTCACAAGCGCGGCCACAGAAAGCAAGCGATGCCTGTTCCTGAAGGTTTCGCAAGTAAACCCTCTTACATCCGGCCTCAAGGCGGCGACTGATCCCAGCCCTGCGCACCGTCAAAGTGCGAAAAGGAGGGCTACGTTTCAATTACCACGACCGTTCGCACTAAGCGTGTCTACTAGCAGATGTCAGGGAACAGGTGATGTCAGGCTTGTCAATTCACCGCCCGTTAGGTCCGTTATGCCTTGCTAGGCCTGCTGCCTGCCCCAGATGCGATGCGCTGTACGAGCGGCATCCCACGACGGCGACAATACTGCGACGGGATTGGATCAACGTGATCTTCACACAGTCACGAGGCTGATGAAACGACAAGCGGTAACGCGCAAGTTCGTGTTTCTTCTAACCCCTGCTCATTAGGTGACCAGGATGGGCGATGTTTCGGCCTGCTTTAGCTCATGCACACGCCAGGAGCCACCCCTTTCTTGCTCATCAGCCCAACGCCTCTTTCACCGCTTGGGCCGTGCCATGCGCTGCCTAGCATTATTACACACATCGCCAAAGTGCGTAGCTGACCGACATTTTGGGCCTCTGCAATCTGAGCACAAGCATAAATACTTTGAGCCCCCACCATCGGAGAGTCCGTTTCATCATCCAGAGCCGAAGACTACACACACGAAGAGTATATATCTCTACAGCCTGCTACCACTTCGACCACTTCAACCAACATCTACTCAACAACACTCGAACAACCCCTTCGACACTTGAGCTCAATCCAGCCTAACAGCTTCTATCTCAACACACCACAACAACACAATGGCCGCTACCATCTACGACGAGTCTGTCATGGCATCTCAGAACCTCCCGCCTTGCCCAGGCCCCCCACCAACCCGCCCTCTGCCTCCGGTCCCTGCCAAATAGACAACGTCAACAACCTCAACCCCACGTTTGTCTTTTTCGACCTGCAATTGGCTTTGGCGCAACCCAGCATCGATATCAGCAACTCCGCACCATCTTTATCCGAACATCAATATGCCTCTCCACCTTAATACTTCTCAATCTCGACATCGACCAGCACCTTGCCACCTGGACTGCTGCAACATGCAGCGCATCTGTAGCACCCAGTACGATCTGACTCTCGACACATCCCGTGCCTTGAATTCAGAATACCCTGTCACTCACCTGACACTTCACGCGATATCCGGTTAAACGCACTCTTACGCATGTACTCGGATAGTAACGTCGACACTTGTCTTGCCTCGAACTCCACCCATGGCGTTCACCAAGCCCCGCAATGATGCGACATTCTCGCATCGGTCTGGTCTTGGCCATTTGGCTTGCCTGTTACGCACTCGCATCCAACACACTACGCTGGCTCGGGTGGACGGAACGAACCTTCTCTATAGACGCCTACTTTCACTTTTTTGGCACACATACCACAGTCCTTGTAATATTGAGCGTTTAATTGCTTTGGGACTTGCATTAGTTGGCGCTTGGGACTTGGGTGTGTGCGCATCATAGCATCATTAGCTTTCGGAGTTTTGTTACTGGTTATAGACGGCATCATCATAGCCAGGAAGGAATACCCAATACTTGTCTCGTAGCATTAATTGTTTGATCCAAGATCAATTACACCTATATTTGCTCCATTATTGCTTCAATGTGAAACTCGCGTGCAAGTCATGGTTGCATTCAAGGCGCGCTCCTCCCACTCCTCTAATCATTCGTTCATGGTCCCAACAACACATGTCTCCGAGGTCGCGTCAGCAGCTGAGGAGTCCATCCGCGCGCGACGCATTTTCCGCCATGGCTCTTACCTGATTCTCAGGCCACACGATAGTTCCCGTGCACACCACTTCTGCTACCCGCTAAGGCACATGGCTGTGATAGGATCCACAAGACGTAGACAAGCGCCGCAGCAGTTGAGAGCGATCATGTAGCGCCTCCTCCACAATTAGGCACACATACATTGCAATGTCTTGGGCTGTCCACACGTGGGCTTTCGTGACGTAGGATTGACAGGTCGAGTAGACAGCCAATACAACCCTTCGTTAACGCCAGCATTACCCATCTGCATGTTCTTGTCCCGCACCTACCGAAACCTTCCGCGTGACCGGTATGCCTTGGAAATCACGGCACCAACCCCGGCATGTGCAGCAATCACGACACTTTGCCGCAGCTCTCTCTCTCTACTTACTATACTATCTTGGAATATGTCAGTAAGCAGGATGAAGGCGTCCCACTATCCTCGTGAATATTGGCAGGGCAGTTTGCTTGGTGGCTTTGTCTCGGCTGCGCTCGCCTAGCCAACAAGAACAAGAGCTTCAGGCACTCGTGCATGCCCACCCCCATGCTTTCAGCTGTGCCAGATGACTCTACACATACGACCAACCAGCAGCTGCATACCTAGCCCTATAGCAAACTGCAACTACCAGCCGCTAGACTACCCATCGTCTTCCACCACCTCAGCTCTTAGGCCATATGCGACCTCACCGCTCAGCGACACCAAGGCGCAAACTCCACCTTGTTTCGAGCCGCCCATCTGCACGTCGAAAGACTAATAATACACCGACTGCTATTACAGCCGCCTCTGTCATGTCAAACAATTAACTATGCGCGTCCCGCGGTTACACAATAAGCTTCAGAAGGGTGCCTACGCCGCAAACCGACGCCAATCTCCACTCCTCCGAGCGGGTCCGTCCACACCACGATGTTTTGGGAAGCGGGCAGCCACACCAAAGTGGCAGCACCCTGACGGCGTTTGACACTCGGATGGCCATGCCGAATCATGAAAGAGAAAGACGAAGGCTAGCCAGTTGAAGGACGGCTCGGCTGTCTGTCAATCAACGCGCAGTTTGCGAACCCTGAAGTACGAATCCGAAGATGCTCGGGTCCAAGCCGCGGATACGTCTCGCAGTAGTTCTCTACCACAATCAGGTTTTTTGGCTTCAACTGTGCCTTCATCATCCTTCATCGTCCTCCATCCGGTATACAGATCGCGATCGTAGTATCATGAGCAAGGCGACTGTCGGACGAGGCATCCAACCTTACAACGTCCTCTATGCTGCCATCTTGGCCAATCGCTTAAATCATGCTATCGCTTTCTGCACACCCATGGTTCCAAATCGAGGAACGACATGCGCACGTCAGACGGTAATCCATTCTACAAGCGGACGAGGCGTTGTGTGTGAGTACGCCATCGTCTGACGCATGCTGCGCGCTGCCGTGTGCGACGTGTGGAAACCTGCAGTCGTCCTTCGATGCAGCAATTTCAAGCACGCAACCCGCAGCAATCACACGCATATGCAACCTTTTTCCTCGTCGCCCAAGAGCCTTTGCTTTTTGATCCCTGGCAGATCAATCTGACTCACGCCCGTAATTCCACAAACCACGTTCTTGCATGCAGATCGTGGGTCCTCTCGCTGAGCTGCCTTAGCCTCACTGATGCCTTCGCCGTTCCAAGCGCTGGAGAAATCCGCCGTCAATGCCGCTCAGACCGCAATGCCATCTTCTTGACCTGGAGCATATTCGGCGATTTCGTCATACGTGGCTCTGAGTCACACTCGCATTGCCAGCGGTGTACCCAATTTACCACCGTCTCAACACGGACGCCGTTGTGCCTTTACCGTCCCTAGTCGACAGAACCAGGTTGCCGGGACTTGTCGCGCAACAGGAAGATGCCGTCGTAGTTGGCAAGCTGCAACTGCCGGCTACCGCTGGAACGAGAAAAACCCTTACTTTTCATTGCTAACTCACCGCTGCATCATCATGTGAACTCTCTTACGACGCACAATGTTCAAGGGCAAGATTTTCACTTTTGTGACGTCCATGGATGTTTATGTGGGAATTGCGATATTCACTTCTCTCGCCTATCACACTCCTCCTGTTGATCATTACGCTGATGTACCACCGGCCAAGCATCGCGGCTTCAAGCGAGCCGCATCGTAGTAGCCCAAGTACGGTACCCAAGTACGGTACCCAAGTACGGTATTGATTGTGTCCGGAAGATCATGAAGCTCGGCGACACAGGTTTTTTCCCGTCCACCTCGTAAACTTCGCCGAAGCGGCCGTAGCAATCCTGCCGGCATCCCACCAAATTACCGACTTTCAATATCGGCGGTGCCGTCGCCGAGCAGCGAACAGAAAAGTTTTTTTGCGCACTTCCCTACTTCAATGTGTGATAGGCAGTGGCATGATGTAAGTGCGACGTTAGGCATGTGGTTCTCATTACACGTCGCTTGCACCATCTGTTTCGCAGGCGCCCAGGCATTCGTGGATCAATACCTCGCACACAATGCAGTGCGTGCTGCGTGGACCCTGTCGATCAAACCGCAGCCTCCTGAACATGCCGTTCATGCACGTCGTCCGATATGGTAATGCGGGCTTCTCTCTCCTCTCTTCGCCACCGCACGTCTTCCATGCTGAAACACGCTCAAGAGCTATTATATCGCGCTGCCCATGAATCGACCTCTTTGCCACAGCTGAGTGTTTTATCGCCGCTATTACCGAATCCTTCTCGGACATTGCCTGCTGGATTTAGCGACACTCCACATACCCTGAGGGGAACGGTGCGCCTTAGATTATGCCTCGGGTCGTCATGGACTTTGAGTCGTGCTGATTAGCCGCCCAGGGTTGGCGAAGATGAGGCTTGCGCGAGGCCGTATCAGCCTATCTCTAACGAACCAGCACCTGAGGTCCTCTAATTATGGCTGCCACACTGGATCCCGAGTTTGAAGCTGGTGGAGGCATACTCTATGTACCTTCATGTGTGTTGGAGGACGTATGCAAGGAACATCCCACGCGTCGTATGCGGACGACTGCCTCCGGCTGAAATGCGACGCCTCGTCCTCGATACACCATCAGCTCGCTAGTGGCCGATCATAGAGTGCACCTGCAGAAGGACACGCACGTCTGCTCCAGGTTTATTTGGCGTCCATGACGACTCCGCAACTCCGCAGCTCGTGTATGCCTCCCATATTTCTTTTTCCCAGAAACATCACATGTCAATTGTTAGTCTGGGACCCTGCTTCATTTCCAACTCTGCTTCCTTAGTTCTTCCCCTTCGCAAAATAGAGTGAACGCAAGGTAGGCCACAGTGCCAAGACAACGCGACCATGTCGCGATATCAGAACTAGTAAGGTTCGGTGAGCTGCTTCCATAAGTGCATATCCTACAAATGGCTGCCTTTCCAAGTATGTAGCCTGCGGTGATATGTCTGCTTTTGACGTAGATCTACTATGCTTGGGTTGTGTAACGTCTCTACAGCTACCCCGCTCTGAGGTGATACGGAGTGGGGACAACTGGTCGTGAGACAGATTCATACCAAAGAGGTTTGCGCTTCTAAATCACCTTCATACATAGCTGCATTTGTCAAGCTTCGGAATTGTGCGTCAATCAAAATGGGGCTGGTCGACTGGATGAATTCCCTCGGCGAGTTTGGCGAGTGGGCTGCTGGACGCAAGCCGCTAACGAAGAAGGACGACGCCCTGCGATTTGGCATCTTGGGCGCAGCAAAGATTGCGTATGTTTTCCTACCAAGATCGAGAAAATATCATGTGATTGCTCACAATTAACCCGATGGGTTGTAATAGTCCGGTTGCGTTGATCATCCAGGCACGATCTCATCCGGATGCCATTGTTGTTGCAGTAGCAGCAAGAGACAAGAAGAAAGCAGAAGCATATGCAAAGAGATGGGATATACCAATTGTGCATGATAGCTATGAGGGTGCGTGAACAGATAATTTCCGATTGGTATCCCTAAGACACCATCAACCAGCTCATCTGGAGCCCCTACTCACATACCTCCCACAGCACTCATCGCCGATCCCTTAATCGACTGCATATACAACCCCCTACCCAACGGCCTCCACTATGTTCACACCCTCGCAGCCCTCAAAGCAGGAAAGCATGTTCTCCTCGAAAAACCCTCCGTCTCCAACGCTGAAGAAGCACGTTCGCTCTTTCGTCACCCTGTTCTCTCTGCGCCAAGTGCCCCTGTACTTGTCGAAGCAAGCCACTACCGCTTCCACCCTGCATGGAACTTGTTCCTCTCCCAGTACAACAAAGCAAAGATCGAGTATGCAGAAGCGCGCGCCGCGGTTCCTGCTGGCCTATTCTCCGGCGAGGACATACGCTTTGACTTCAACCTCGCTGGCGGCTGCGCCATGGATCTGGGGCACTATACGCTCTCTGCTTTGCGTGGCGTTTTTGGCACTGAGCCCGTAGAAGTGACATCTGCGACACCGCGGCTCATACCCAAACCCTATGACCAGCGCTGTGACCAGGCCATGGCTGCTACGTACCTCTTCCCCAATGGCGGCACTGGCGCCATTTCCGCGGATTTGGGCGCACGAGGTGGATACTGGTTCCCCTGGCTAACGTCGAATTGGCCGAATCTCAGAGATGTTCTCGCAAACGTACGAATCAAGTTGCAAGCCGAGGACTTGGGTATGGAGAGCGGTTTGAAGAAATCGAGCCAGAAAGAGATTGTATTCTGGGGCTTCATGTTGCCTCATTTGTACCATCGGATCGATATTACCACTACGGTGACGCTCCACGACCATTTCTCGGGAGCAGTTGTCAAAAAATCAACTGACATGGAGAAGATGAAGGCGTATGTTTGGGCGGAAGATAAGGGTGGAGAGAATAAAGGACACGAATCATGGCCAACGTATCGATACCAACTCGAAGAGTTTGTGAATAGAATCAAGGGGAGGGAAGGAAGCGGTGTGTGGATTGACGGTGAGGAGAGTATCAAGCAGATGGTGGCTAATGATCATACGTATGAGAAAGCAGGTTTGCCGTTGAGGCCGACAAGTGAGATGTTGGAATAAGTATTCAGTAGTTTTTGAAAACGTCAGAGACGATGGAAAAGCAGATACGGGGAATATTCTGCTATTATTCAGTAATGATGTCCCCCTGCCTTTGCGTGTTTGTTATACGACTCTCGGTCATTTGGGTATCTCGATCGTTCTAGCGATTTTGAAGCCAACCCACCTGACTACGAAAGAATGATCCCTTGAGAACCAAGAAAACTTGTCTATAGTCTTGCGAATCTTTACAAGCCTTTTATCATATAGCTGAGCCTGAATAACACCAACTAAACAATCAACAAACGTCATCCACCGCCTACGACAACAAACCACGCCCAACCCCCTCTCTTTCCCCACTCCGCCCCACCAAAAAAAGACCACACTATCGAATCCTCGCAAGTAAGCAGAGCAAAACCACTCAAGATAACGCGCAAAACACGCAGTAAAAGATACCCCAAGTAGAAGGCGCGCGAACCAAGCTTCCCCAAGCCTTTCCAAGCACGCACAAGCCTTGCATCTACCTTCCTAAACAGGCATCGCTCGCTGCAACGCTAGCCCCGCTTTGCGCGCAGCGATGCAGCAATGCATGGGATAAGGGCCAGCAGCGACAATGACATTCGGCGACGAGCTTGCGTGCTGGGGATCTGGATTCCGAAGATCCGGATCTGGGCGGCCTGGATGTATATATGAGGTGTTTGGTACGCGTCTGCACACATGTGTTTGAAAACGAGTTACCTTGCGAATCGGCACCATGAGGGTTCTGAACGTAATTTGCGGGTTCGCTGGTCTTGCGGCAGCGACGCCGGTGGCGGTTGGTGAGGCGAGTTGGAGGGTTAAGCGGCAGGGGCCTGAGAAGGAGGTTTATGAACCGCATGTTATTGAGCAGCCGGTATGTTTTGAGCATGCGATTTGTGGTGTTGGGGTCGTTGTGCTGATGCTGAGGCAGATTGACCATTTTCCTGAGAGCAATCGGTATATGCCGCATACGAATGATACGTTCAAACAGCGATACTGTAAGTACATACGAATGATTAAATTGGGTGTTGAGCTGACTCGTTGTCCGTAGTCTTCGATTCATCATACTACAAGCCCGGAGGCCCGGTGTTCTTGTACATTGGTGGAGAGACGAGCGGAGAGTCGCGATTTTCCAACTTGCAGACTGGAAGTAAGTAGATCACATACAAAGTATCTTTTTTAGAAGCTAATCATGTTCTCCAGTCATCCAAATCATGATGGAAAAGTTCAACGGTCTTGGTGTCATTCTTGAGAATCGGTACTATGGAGAAAGCTACCCTTTCAACACCAGTACAACGGATGAGTTGCGATTCCTGACCACCGAGCAAAGTCAGCCAAATTTATTCCTTGTTCCGTCAAGCAATCTAACAAAAAGCAGCTATTGCCGACAATGCGTACTTTAGACAGCACGCCACCTTCCCCGGTGTCAATGCTACCTTAAACGGCGCTGATACACCATGGATCATGTACGGCGGCTCGCTTGCTGGCGCGCAAACAGCTTTTACCATGAAAGCCTACAATGACATCTTCGCCGGTGGAATCGGCAGCAGCGCCACCGTCCAAGCCCTGCTTGAGTACCCTCAATGGTACCACCCCATTATGAAATTCGGCCCTTCAGACTGCGTCTCACGCATCATTAACATTGTCGACAAAATCGATGATCTGATCTGGAGCGGTGACGAAGCTGGTATCCAAAAGCTCAAAGACATTTTTGGTCTTGGTTCGCTATCTAGCCTGGGAGACTTCGCCATGACCATTGCTTTCCCGATAGGTAAGCTTTAGACCCACAAGATGTACATGCGACATACACTGACAAGTCTACCTCAAAATTAGGCGGACCAATGAACTACCCAACCAACACATGGCAAGAGCTAAACTGGTCCGAACTCTACGGCTCGTCAGATTTCTTCAACTTCTGCTCAAACGTGACGAACCCGTCCCCACCAGAAAACATCAGCAGCATCGACACCGCGCTTTCCCAGTACTCCAACGGCGAAGCCTGGACAGGTCTGGGA
Source organism: Stemphylium beticola (assembly GCA_029100535.1). NCBI lineage: Eukaryota > Fungi > Ascomycota > Dothideomycetes > Pleosporales > Pleosporaceae > Stemphylium > Stemphylium beticola. The sequence continues at coordinate 70,146 of JARBXR010000005.1, read as the reverse complement.
AACTACGCTTCCTACGTCAAGCAGACTCTGCTCCCGCTATGTACCACCGGCCGCATCAACAGCACAGATCCGGGCTGCTTCAGCACCCAAAACCAGACATACTACGCAGATCCAACAAACGGCGCCGCCCGCTCCTATCTCTACTCCACATGTGCGGAATCCGGCGCATACCAAGTCGCGCCCGCAAACGGCCCCTCTCTCATCTCCCGCGCCCTGCAAATCCCATACACTCAACAGTGGTGCGAATGGGCCTTCCCACCAGGCGAACACAACAGCATCCCCGATACCCCCGCCCTGCACTACTACAACAGCTACGGCGGCTGGAATATCAAAGCGAAGAACCTGGCGCTGATTGACGGAAACACGGATGTTTGGCTGGACTTGTGCTACCATTCTAACTTGGTGGATGAGTTGCGCGTGAGCAGTGAGTGGTATCCGAGCTACCTCATTGCAGGCGCGGGACATCATTGGGATAGTTATGGCATTGGGGATGTGCAGGCCGAGCCGCAGTATATCCGCGAAGCGCATTTGTGGGAGGAGAGGACTGTTAGGGGATTCTTGGAGCACTGGGAGGGGAGGAAGTAGTGAGATTGTTGTGTAGAATACTGGGTCTATGAAACAATGAATATGGCAGATGAGAAATCGTTGTGTGCAGGAATCTTGCCCGCTGACGCCCCTCAAGCTGTTTGGCGTATCTCAATTATCTGTGTCTGCTCAAAAACAGGCCTTTTAACGCCCGGGCCCCATCGCCCCTTCTCTGTACCTGGGTTGCAAGCGTCGAGCTCCAGCGCAGCCCAAAGATAGCAGGGTCCTACTATACTGTACTGTCGTGCGCCAGTCTTGCGCAAGACGAATGGTGTTCTCGCACCATCAATAGTGTAAACTGCATCACCTTCCTCCGTAGCCGGAGGTCCAAGTCCAAAGCTGTAGTGGGTCGAGAATAACCGTTACTCCTTTACATCTTGTTTGAGGAAAGCGCGGATAAATTGCATGAGATCTTCTGTGTTAAGGTGAGGGTATGTTTCTCCAACGCGGATGAACTCCATCACATCCTCGCCAATACCGTCTCCTTGCCTAAAGCTTGCGGTACGGATTTTCTTCGCAACGCGAAGGAATCCCATTAGATGTTCGGCGTTGAGACGATGCTCATCGCTCACCGTGCTCAGATCTTCCGTGCCTGCTACTGGATCGAAAGAGAAGCTTGGTTTGATTTCGTGCATATACTCGTAGGAAACGATTTCGGACAGAGAATTAAAAATCTGGTACCTTCCTTGGAAGCATCGCGCTATTGTCGTGTCATATGTGAAGTCGGTCCCGAGCCGAGTCCGTCCTTTGCGTTCGAATATATTAGATTTGTCTACGCTATCAAGGTAGTATGCGCGTATGCAGAAACAAGGTAGTAAGCAATTAAGCTTTGGCTGAGGTACCCCGATAGTGCACGAGATACCCTCGGGGGTCATTGGATCTGTCCAAGACACCATTTGAACTTCTATGGTTGATCGCCCTGGGCCAGCTTTGTCCTTATGGAACTGGGGCAAAAGATTTGACCTGGTGGGGTCATACGATCCAAGGCCATTGACTGATGCACGAGACAGGTAGACTCGTGAATTTGTCTCGTCCAGAAAACATCCGTTCATGTCCATGTACGATATGATGTCCAGATTCTTTCATGTCGCCAATATTGCTATGATAGCGTTCGTGTAGACTTCTTGTTGGCGGAGAGAGTAGTCCACTGGTATGAGTGATCTAGCTCGAGGCTCCATCAGACTCAGCACCGCATGCCAGCGTACAGACAGACGGTAATGTCGGTCTCAAGCTTCTGACCAGGCGACCATTCCAAAACGCCTGGTAATTTACGCCGTTCGAAGACCCGCTTGAAACGATCGATAACCGTATGTGTCAATAGAAGCCCGTGGCCGTCGACGATCAGGTAAGCAGCCCGTGATAAAGCTACTTCTTGAAGGACCCACGCTCGAGAGAAATATCGAAGTGAGAAAAGGTGCTTCAAAGCTTCGGCCTGGTTCGTGTTGGAACGCTGATCGGCATTGGGGTAGGGATCACGTAGCCAGTCAAACAATCGAGCGTAGTCTTTCTGGCTCACTACTGCCGATCTATCAGGAATACAAACCAGAACAAGCTGAACTATACGGTACACGTGATCCATAAGTTCGACCTGGTGGTTTCGCTCGTTGGTGTTTGCTTGGTCGATGCCTGTGCATGAATCAATATCAACGCGAGTTGTACGAGCTATTGTGCGACTTCCACGTATATATTGCATCAACCCAAAGCCTTCGGCGTAGTGCTGGCCATCTGAGCCCCCGAGGCACCATATTACAATTTTTGGTTATTGGGATGAACCCGCCGTGAGTGCAGTTGATGGTGCTCGATAAGGATGCGTCTCCGTCTTTAGTAGCCCAAGTATATGACACCGCATCGTATGAAGGGTCATCTTCGAGGTTGACGTGCATAATCTCGCACTGAAGAGGATCATCAGAAATGCCAGGTAAGAGTGAAATGAGCGGGATTTCGAGGCCCAGTTCGTAGTTCAGACAGGCGTGTTTGTAGCGACCTGTAGCGTCTACCTTATGGAGAACAGGGTTTGAGGGCGATGTTTCAAAAACCGCTTCGCCGCAAGCGAGACAGCATCTGATGCTATCGAACTTGCGTATATCCGGATGTAGACAAGGCTTTTCAGACATGTTGACGTATAGCCATCGCTCGCGGATGACCGGCGATGAAAGGTGATGAAGGAGGTCAAAATGCGGGGGGGTTGCTGTTCACTTGATCATCGGTGTCAGACGCGAGGCAGGGAACATGACCGGAATTATGAAGTGGCATGGTGCATGCATGATGTCGGTTGTGCTTGACCAATCGGCCACGTCGAAGCACATGGTGAGGCTGAGTCTAGGCTGAATTTCAACGAAAACGTTATGGCTGCCTCTCTGTATCAGAGTATCTTAATTCTTTGCGTGCCTAAGGCATCCATATGGCGGAACGGATCGAAATCCCATCGTTGGTCGAGCCCCGTTCCAGACGTAGACCAGCAATCCAAATGCGACAAGGCAAACAAATGGCAGTTGCCTACAATCCTGTAGCTGTCTCCACTGCTTCTCCTGAGAATGAGTGGAACGGTGCAGCCATCAACAGCCCATACCATATCTCCCTCGGCAAAATCATGGCTCGTTATCGCAGGCAGCATTCGGGCTCGAAATATGTACTTGTCCTTGCCACGAGTCTCAAGTTCCGCACAAAGTTGCTGTACGGCAGTCCGGTAGATATTTTGAGGGGGCTCCATAGCGGATGAGCCGTTGCTTTGGGCGACGGATGGGATGGGGCGAGTGTATGAGGGGTCGAACAGCCAATTGTATTGCGCAGGCCATGTTCGCGGATCGATGTCGGATTGGCTGACGTTGCCGCCTATCAAAGTCATCAAATCTCGGCCAAAAGCTTGAGCATCTTGCCATCGTGAGCTTTCGCCATATCCTTCCTGCGTGGTGTTGTCAATGGTTGCTAGGCAATGCGCCCGCACAATGATAGAAGGCGTCCAGGTGGGGTCGATGGGCCACTTCGATGGTATGTGGACAGCTGCACCCCAATCCATCTCAGCGAGCTCTTTTGCAGAAGATGAACTACCGGATAGTTTCTCCAATGATCTCCAAGGGCCAATCTTCGATCGCTGGAACTGTGGACGCAGCGTCATGTCGCCGACATGCTCTGTCCAATCTGGCACCCAAGTCGGCAAAGCCTTTTCTGTGTGTCTGGACCCAAGCGATAGCGATGCATACGCCAAAACTTCAAAATCTTCTTGGCAAACTATGATAGCGGCAGCCGTTCGCGTCAGCACTTCTTCCACACTCTGAGAATAGTCGATAGTAATCAGACTTTGCAGACGTTCGCCGACTAGTCCCAACAAACTGTAGATCTTATCCCTCGGATCCGTAGAGTCACAATGGCGTGACACGAGTAGCAACGTGAGTAAATCTCTCGTCGGGGCGCTGGCCAAAGGGTCCCAAGCTAGCGGACCAGGGACTTGTAGTCGTGAAATTTTAGCTCGTCCGCGGATGCGACTCATTAGGTTTGCGTCCATGGCGCACGATGCATCTCCTGTAACCATCAAAAGCTTTCGCGCCAGGGCCACCTCCTGAATCACCCATGCCCTTGAAACCCATCTCTTTGAAAACAGCTTCGTCAAAGCCGATTGACGTCTTTCGCTGTCAAGCCATAAGCTCCTGGATGCGAAACCGAGGTCTTCTTCTCCGAGGTACACCAGGACTTGTGAGGCACCGGAGTAAATCTCGGCCATGAGCCCTACTTGGTGACTTCTTTCTTGCACGCTCTTGTGATCAATGGATATGGCATCGACCCATAGGAATCTTTCCTGGGATGCCAGTCTCAATCTGCGCAGCGCAGAAGCACAATTGGAGGTTACCAGAAATTCCGCGGTTTCTTCATCTCCTACATAAGCGCACTCGATGCGCTGTGAGAGGCTGTCATCTCCATCTTCAGTTGCCCAACTGTACGAAAGCGCTTCGTATTCAATATCGGCGTCGATACTGGAATGGAGTAGGTCACAACGAATTGGTTCGTGGAGCTCGCCGGGGTAGAGGCACAGAATTCGAAAATCTTCGCCATCTGCGTGGTTCAGCGGCCGATGTTGAAAAACGTTGGAGCTTCGTGATGGTGGGAATGGTGTGGGCTTGGATTGCTGCATGGTGGCGAGCGTTCTTGGTTGCGCGCGCTATCCTTAGATATGACCGAAAGAAAACTTTAGTCAAGGCAAGGACGGAAGACGATCTTTCCTGATCGGGTGCTGGAAATGCCGATTTGTAGTAATGGAGCGCATCGCGATAGGCTCGCCGGGGACGAGCCAAAGAACATAAGGCGAAGACGATATTAATTTGGATTCTAAAAATACCCTAGGTTTGCAATGCCATAGGGGTGGATGCGTCGCGGCATGACGAAAAGGGGACGGTGCTCTGGAAGATAGCTGCAATTGCTGTTGGCGACGCGTGGCTGTGGCTGCTCAGGTGTGGCTGGGCTGGTGACGCAAACCCGCATCCGACAAACCGAAACGTCCGCCCTGAACCCCCTATGAGCCTCTTGGCAGTCGCTACACCTTCAACGTAGTGCATGCGAAGGCAGTAAGTTGCTGTAAGCGGCTGACGACTTCGTACATTGCCCGCATATTCCTAATGACACCGTGGTAGCTATGCCACCATTGCGGATCACTGTCGATACTTTTCCCATGCTTACCTAGATAGTACTTTCGAAGAGAACAAACTATCGCTTTCCTTGCCGGAACCAGAGATGACAAGACGACCTATTGCTTTTGCTGCCTGAAGAAACCTTTAATTGTTGGATTCGACCAGGTTGAGAGGGTGATGCCCATACCTGTGCCGGTCCCCATGCTGGTCTCCTTACAAAGTCGACGCTCATATAGACTAAAAAAGAGCCCTACACTTTACCAATGTACAGCATCTTATGCTATTTGTCTCCTCGAGGTCAATCGTACAACTACATTAAGTAGTACCAATAACAATCTACCATTTATCCCAAATAGACGTTAGCAGGCCTATGTGGGAGAGCTCCGCATGCCATTCCATCTCCATCCAGCCTAAAACCATAGCAGACACAACACTACAAACGTATGCGAATAGGCAAATATGCTCTGGGGATCCCAATAGTTAAACTTCCAAGTCCTCCATTCATCCCAGAAGCGACGCAAAACCGACAACTTTGCCGAACAAATGCCTTGTCATCTCATCTCATATATGCATGACCCACAAAGCAGATCTATAAGCTCAATCTATGGGAACACGACCCTTGAAATCCATAATTCCCTGAAGACTCGCGCGATCTACCGGTCGGGAAGCTACAATGTGACATCTCGCCGCTATCGGTCCTATGCCTCCTGTAGAGGCCAACGTGTTCTTCAGAGGTAGTATCATGAATGAATTGCAACCCGATGCTGTATGGAAGCAACACTGCTTGTTTTCCAATTCCCGCGTGCTCAGCGGCAATATCAAGACCTTCTTCCCATTCACCCAAGGAAGCCGATTTCCTATCCACAAAGCTTTGGCCTTGCAGGAATAACCCACCCTCGAGCACCTTGACGAGCTGCCCGATATCCCCCTTCTCATACACCAACTTGCCCTTCATCGTAACGTTCTTCCCAACAAATGCCCAAGGTACGACTGGTTGCTCCATAAAATCCATCATGCTAACACGTCCGTTCCGACGCAGCGCGCTGGTAGCGCTTCGTAAGTGTGAAGACTTGGATGCGTGAGGTGGCGTAAGGCCCAATACAGCGTCGATAGTACCGAATGACTGAAGCGCTTAACGATTCTTGGCCTCTTCTCCTGTCATCTCGACGGATTCGATTTGAGCATCAGGTTTGCCGGCTAGAACATGCTTCTTCAACCTAGCAAGCTTGGACTCGTTATAGCCCATTGCAATGGCTACTAGCACGCCAGCGCCACCGTAGCCACCAGTCGCAGGACGCACAACGATGGTTTTACCCGGCTCCAGTCTGATGTTGCGAAGGCCGCCAAAGGGAACTATGAGATGGCCTATATACATAAGGTCTGGGATAGAGTATCAGCTTTCCGCAAAGCTTTGCTTCGTCCAACGGAATGCAATTCTCAAGCGTAAATTTGGTATATTCCGCGAATTTATCATCGCGCCACGCATCCCGCATCAGTCTCTTGCTACCTCCAGCATGGCTGTCGTGGATGGTGGGGAGGAAAGGGCGTCAGGGTGGTCTCGCACATGGATGACGCAGTCAACGTATACCAACTGTCCTTCTTTCAGCGAGACAGCGTTGGATCCCAAAGCCGCGACATGACCAATAACACTGAACCTATTAACAATTGGTGTAGGGGACCAATAGTTCCGATCGCCGCTGTACACGTCTCGGGGATAAGAAAGAGCCCCAGCTGCGTCGATGCGGATGACGGCAGCACCTGGGCCTGGCTGGAGAGTCCGTAGCTCTGTGATTTGAAAACCAGCCTTAACACTTTCAAGCTCAAGTGCAGTATGATGAATAGGAAGTTCGTGAGACATGGTGAATGTATTGTTGGAGTGAAGAAGACTGCTGATGAAGTAGACTTATAGGACTGCGTTTGAACTGCTTTATACCTGGCGCTCTTTCTCTGTATAATCAACATGTAGGAAATACTTCGGCGTTAAGTGGGGTTTTGATAGCAGCACCTGTGCGGAGATGATGGACTTTGCTTGCGGACATGTGGTATGTCTTGGATATGGTCGGCCTTGCCACTGAACAATTCGATAGATAGAACAGCCTCAGCGCAGTGATGGAGAGGTCATTCTCCATATGGCCAGTTAAGCCAATCCGGCCTCTGACTAAGCACAGCCCTGCATGCCCGTAGCGTTCCCGCAGCCAAGCCCCCACACTTCCACAGCGACGTGTCAGACATCCGTCCATCAAGCTCTATAGGCTCATCATTAGCATTTTTACACGCCGATGATGCGATGAAGACCCTGACTGGGTCTTATATTGGCCCAAAGAATGCGCCGCTCGCCAGAAGCCCACTACAACTTTACGATACCCTCGATCCACGGTGACACGACGCTCGATTGCCGCATTTACCACCCGGATGCTCTGCTCAAGCCGGATACCTCGGGGGATATTGCGCAATGGAAGAGAAGGGGTATCGTAATGGCACATCCATATGCACCAATGGGTGGCAGCTATGATGACAGGGTAGTGGGCATCGTGGTAGAGGAGTTCTTGCACGCTGGCCTCATAGTAGGCACCTTCAACTTCAGGTATGCGGTCAGCAAGTGTTGTTCAATATACGGGCCCTAACTGGTTCGTATCAGAGGCGCGCATGGCTCCAAAGGGCGCACTAGCTGGTCCGGAAGACCTGAACTAGATGATTTCATGTCCTTTGCAGCATTCTTCATGCACTACATGTCCTGCCTCCAACCACGCCTCCTCCACGACCTTGTTTTCACGCCAGAACAATCTCCGATATCATCCAACCTCAACGAACACGTGCATGCGCAAAGCGATGTCTGTCCCATAGTCATTCTTGGGGGCTACTCATACGGCTCCCTGATCCTCCGACATCTCCCACCCGTACCAACTATACTGCAGCCCTTTTCTGCCCCGTTGACGGGCTCTTCGGCCGATGAGATAGTTTTGCGCGCGCGCAAGTTGGCCGACCAAAGTAACATGGAATGGGTAACACTAGCTCGAGATGAAACTCGAGCGAGAAGAAAGGACAGGGCGACGCACGATACACGACCCTCGATTACAATGGGCGGAGAGGAGACAAGCTCAGATAAGCGGAGAAGCAGTAGGGATGTCAGACGAAGTCTGGAAGGAGGCACGCGTCTAGAGATACGGACGCGGCTGAGGAGCCTAAGTCACAGGAGGCGCGAGCACAATGAAGCCACAACGCCACTAGAGACGAGAAGTGCGACTATCACTATGCCAGATATTCGCTACCTTCTCATCTCGCCGCTGACTCCGCCAATCTCTTCGCTTGCCGCGCCGGCTTTGATACACAAATTTTGGAGCAGGTCAAACCATGACTACCAAGACATAATCGGAAAGCACACATCTCTAGCCGTGTATGGAGACCAGGATATCTTCACCTCGGCAAAGCGCATTCGTGATTGGGCTGAGCGCCTCAGAGCCGAGCCAGCGTCACGCTTCACTAGCGTTGAGGTCGCAGGCGCAGGACACTTTTGGATCGAGCATGATGTGGAAGAGAAGCTGAGAACTTCCTTGAGGGATTGGGTGTCCAGCATGTAGGGGGGCCGTAGTACAGAGACAAAGAATCGTGAAGACCATGAAATTCCCTATGTGCAAAAGTGGTCGTCTCTAAAACAACACAATCCAGTCATTGGCTACCTTTTTCAAACCTTCACAGTATACTCAATGCTATTCCCCGGTTCTCTCGGATAGAACTCGACCGTAAACGTCGTATCCACGCCCGCGGCTCTGACCGCATCTAGCGCCGCCGCCCTGATGATAACATGCTCAGTATCCCAATCCCACTGTCCACTATACGTCATTCTCCCCTGCTGCAACGGCCCCAGCACCGTCGTCCAGTCATCTACGAGAAAGCCTCCATCAGTTTTGACCGCCTTGACAGCGGCCGGCCTATTCTGTCCAGCCCATGAGATGGGGATAAGCAAGTCCTGGCCCGCAGGCGGCAAGCCACCAGAGGAAGAAGAAACCGTAGGAGTAGCATACTGCATGACGTTAACCTGTAGCGCCGCGCCACGAGAAAAAGTCAGAGTGAGGTTCGCCAGACTACCCGTCTGCGCCGACGGCGTAATGATAGTTTTCAGGTACGCAGCTTTGAACGTGATATCCTCGCCTTGAACCGTGTAATCTTTTCCCTTTGCGAGTTGGCGACTGCCCTTGCTGATCTTACTCAGACTGTTCCCGTTGAACGTAAAGCCTAGCGTGACATCCCCTACCGTGTCATTCTTGCGATGGTAAATATACGCGGAGCTCTCTTGCGTCGTGGCAGACCCGTCAGTCGTGCTTTCTGGCAGCGCATTCGGGATCCCTTTTACCGCGTTACGGTAAATATCCAGGGCAACCTCGTCGCGCCAGACGTGCGTAGCGCGGTTGAGGAAATCGGCGCCGTTATCCCAGAGAATGGTCGATGTGTTGTATTTCGCGGCTGTGCGGAGGAAGAAGTCGAAGTAGCGCCAGCGTGCTGCTGTCTCGGTGGCTACGGGGGAAACAGCCCATTCGCCAATGACGAGCGGGATGCCGGTGAAGTTTCCGCGTACGGCGGCGATGTCGGCTTCGAGGGAGGCTTTGTCTGCTGCGGAGCCCCAGGTTGTTTTGCCCCAGGCTTGGAAGACGTAGTCGTCTGTATCTCGTAGTCAGCTCCTGAGAGTCTTTGGAGGGAAAAAAAAGGGTATGATAGAGGGAGAATGAGGTGGATGGACATGTGAGAAACTTACAAGGTGAGTAGTAGTGATACTGAATCCCCCAAGGGTTCTTGTACTTGGTCTCATCCGGCTTCTCAAACCACTGTATCGTCTTATACCCATCTTCGCCCGCCCCAACAAGCGTGACAACCCTCTTGGAATTATGTCCTCCCGCCTCATTAATCGCCTGAAGAAAAATATCGTTCAACCGATTGATAACAGCACCGTGTTCCGCCGTGGTGCCAGGGATCTCATTGATCGTTTCAAAAGCAACCATCTCGTTCTTGCAGGCCAATTTCGTACCAATCTGTTTCCACAACTTGCCCAATCGCTCTTCCACGAGCGTTATATTGGTACTGGATTGCGTGAGATCGGCCCAGGTCCAAGAGTCATGGTGCACGTTTACTATCGCGTACATGCCGCGTGTGGTGACCATGTCGATGACGTCGGAGACGCGCTGGAGCCATGCGGGATCGACGGTCCAGTCGGGGGATTGAGAGGTGAAGTGGTAGGCCCAGGTCACGGGTACACGGACGCTTTTGAACCCGGCTCTTTTGACGTCGTCAAAGGTGCTGCCGACAACAGGGGGGTTGTTCCAGTCGCCTTCATCTTCGACGGCATCGAGCGTGTTGCCGACGTTCCAGCCGGGGTTCAGTCTCGCAAAGTAGGTACCCGCGGAGATGGGGGAGAATTTCGAAGAAGAGGGACAGGTTACGCCGGTATTGTTTGTTGCTGTTTCAGAGTGTTAGTCGTCGTCTCATTACACATTGATTAGTATACATACACTGGGCAACAGCAAGGACGCTGTTGAGCAGCAGTGCTGCACTCGTACACAAGACCCTCATTTTAAGTCTTGAAACCCGGCTGTCGTTCAATGCTCAACGAAGCGGTACAACCCGGAAACGGGAGCAAGATATACAACTGCGCCCTTCCTCAGGTACACCCGCTCCTGCCTTGGTGCGGACATCCTCCGTACAACGCGAAGTATACTTCGCCCTCTGCGGTCCTCTAGACCCAGTCGAATAGATTAACCACTACTCGAAAACGCTCTTCGTTGCGACTAGCGCAACCATCAAACCTTCGCATCCATTTATGTCAGATTACAGATCCACTTCTTACCCGGGTTTTGAGCGCGGAAACACGCGCAAGGAAGCTTTCTAGAAGAGAAAGGCCGAATACGGAGAACAGGTGATTGGGCCAATAAGGACAAATTACATCAGGCTCGTCCGATCTATATTGCATACCCCGGATTTACTTATATGCAGGTCCGAGCGGGCCTAATCTCCAAATTAGCCAGGATCGCACTAAGTTTCTTCCACCAAGGACAAACACAAAGTTTGAGAATCGAATATGACATGTTCTCTATTTGCTAAAGTGTGAAGCCTACCAGACAGGCATCTGGGGAATATGCGCAAAGGCGCTCGTTATCCCCTTTCAAAGGTAGTAATACAGTTGTTCCGTATCCAAACAGCACCGCTGCACATCATGTCATGTAACCATCTCCCTGCGCCCTACAAAGCTGTGTCGAAAACAATACGTGCATTGTACGACGCAAGCGCTCCTCGCACCGACCAGCAACAATACCAGGACACCGTATTAGACATGCTCTCATTTATGCAGGGCCGAGGAAAAGATGGAAGAGAAAAAGCAGAAAGCTAAAAAAGACATGAGTGAAGAAAGAATCGATTCTTGAATGATGCCCTTGCCCGCCTTCGATAACGCCAAAAGATTAGTGAGCCGCATGCCAAATGGGCGGCCATTTCGTGCATGTAGCGTGCGGAGACTCCGAAAGCAATCAGGTGAGACATCCCTCGTTCGTACCGTCCGGGATGGAATAAGCTGCATCCTAAACACCGAGGTTTTTGTTTCGATAAAGGCAAACTTCCATCCGTACGACATTTGACATCGTTCGCGTCGTCTGATGAACCAAGTATGACCATACTCAGAATTCATCGTTGGAGGGAGAGCAGATCTCGGGAGGACCGGATCTGAGAAGAAAAGTAGTGAGCGCAGTGCAAGATCCTGCGCTGTAAACTACTCAGGGCGCGGCCTCTTAGCACCGTGCGGGTTCTGCCAACTGCCGTCGTTGCCACCCTGGTTGCCTTGGAAAAATCCTGGGTTGAATCCTGGGTTGCCACCAAAGCCACCTCCTGCAGGCTTAGCGTTAGCAATCGTCCGTTTGATAGAATGGAAGGTGTGGGGGGTTAAGTCACTAGTCGGAGTATGAAAGTTGCGCGACATACCCATTCCTCCCATCATGCCCATGTTACCACCACCCATACCCATCATGTTGGCTCCCATGCCCATCATATTTCCACCCATTGGCATGTTCATCCCGCCCATGGGAGCACCACCCATAGGGTTCATGCCCATGTTGCCGCCACGACCACGGTTACCCATCCCACCGCGCATGTTACCACCCACCATGCCACCACGGTTGAAGCCGCCTCCGAAGTTGTTCATGCCACCCATAGGGTTTCCGAAATTGTTCATTGGTGCTTGTGCGCCGTAGCCTCCCATGTTGCCACCCATGTTACCACCAGCAGGAGAGAAGTTCCGGGTGTTCTGGTAGCCCATGCCGCCTCTGTTAAAGTTACCACGGTTGTTGTTGTACCCGCCTCTGTTATTGTAACCACCCTGGTTGCCAAAATTACCGGACGAGGCACGATCATTCCTACCCTTGTCTCGCGCGGGAACATCCTTTGGCAGTGTCTTGAACGGGTTAACGTGTGGAGGGCTGAAGATGGCGGTCGGTTTCTTCGTATGGGCCTGATCTTTGAAGAGGTTCTCGATCTGGTGTTTAAGAGCAGTAGCTGCTTGCGGTGAGTTCAGTAAAGTGAAAACCTGACTGCAGGAGAGGTCAGCACGGAGCATTTCGAACAACGACCAATGACTAACCCTTTGCTCTTGCCGTTGACCTTGTGCTCATTGAAAGTGACGTCGACAAGTTCATCTTCGCAGCCACTCTGGTTAGCCCATCCACGGATGTCTTCTTCACTGATCCACCAGTTCACATCGTTGATCATCAACGCAGCGGTAGCACCGGGGTCGGTTGGGCGGTCGTCGTCCTCGCCTTGCTTGCGCTTGGTGCCCTGTTGCTGTGGAGCTTGCTTGTGAACTTCAAGGCCAGCTGCGCCGCCTGTAGATGCTATCTGTTGAGTGCTCTGGTCATGGTGGCCATTTCCGTTTGTCGCTTCGCCCGAGGGTTCTTGCTTGGCCGTCTGGTCGCCGCCTTCGTTCTGTATATTTTCCGATGTGCTGTTCGATGTGGCCGCGTTCGCGTCTGTGTTGGGGGTGTTTTTGTCGGTTACGATAGCGTCTTGCTGCGTGGTCGAGTCCTGGTAGGAGTCGTCGCCGTAGATGTCGATGTCGAAGTTGTCGTCGTCAGCCATGTTTGCTGTGAGATGTCAAGTCAACTGCAGTAAGCGATGTGGTCTCTTCCGGTATTCTTGTTTGATTCGCTCTTAGGTACTCGAGGTGCTAGTATCAATAGCAAAAGTACATGCAATTCTGTGATTGGCTTACAAATCAGCATGATGGGGTAAAGGGGTTGCTGTAAAGGACAGAATGCGCCTGCAGGCCGTCGCAATGTTCGGGCGGTAGAAAAGAAAAAACAGCGTAGAGTAAGGCCATACGTACAGTGCCGCTGCCGGCGTGGTGACAAGGTCAAGAAGGACCGCTCAGAGCAAGATGTGATAATCCGATCGCCTCTGGCAGATGCGGAAATGTAAAAGGTACAGGATGTGGTGTGAGAGATGTGTGTGTAGGTGTAGTGTAGCCTCAGCCTGCCTCCTGCTTTGCTTTGCCCGCCTCCAGTACAGTGTGCTCGAAGCGCAGTTGGTGTTACAAATCCCTCGGGAATAGATGCAGGGCAAGACCGTGCGCTACCAGTAATGAGAAGAAACAATGGACAGTAGAGTGAGGATGAGGTGAAAGTCAGAAACCCAGCGCGTTCCCTTTTTCGAAGCCGAATTCTGTTGCGTAGCAGCGATGCGGGTTGGACAAGCTGCTATAGCGACTTGTTCTTGAGTCGGGCAATCTGCTCGGCGGTGAGTAATGGCGTCGGCAACAAACCTGGGGAAACTTGGACGGAATCGAGCAGTGGGCGGCGCGAGTTTGAGGGTGAGCGAGAGACGACGACGCGGATGCGAGAGCTCCAACCGCTAGCGCTGCTGCTAGGGCTCTTGGCGGGCCACCCACCCCTGTTGGCCCTCTCCGCAAGGCCAGATTGCCGTCGGCCGGGTGGTAATTTGGCAGCTACCCTGAAGGCGCGACATCTCTCATCCATCCACGACTTGTCTCCAACCCGACAATATCAGCTTGCCACGCCGCTTTTAACCCAATTCTTCCACAATACAATCGCACATCAGTCGCCATGGAGAACGTCAAGGAGTTTGCCGAGTACGCAATGCCTCACACACAGGTTGGGGGGAAATCATGGCTAACCATGGCGCAGTATGCCCGCCGAGTTCCTCAAGGAGGGCACTCTTTTCATGAACCGCTGCACCAGTACGACGCCCACCATGCCCATGCCCATGCTATACCGCAGCATGTGACTGACCACCTTGCAGAGCCCGATAAGAAGGAGTTTATCAGGATATCGCAAGCAGTAGGAATCGGCTTCTTGATCATGGGTCAGTAGCCTTCACCCTCCTTACTCATCATCCACGTCACATCTTCTAACACACAACCCCCCAGGCGTCATTGGCTACGTCGTCAAGCTTGTCCACATCCCCGTCAACAACATCCTCGTCGGCGGCTCATAGTCTTCCCAACACTCGGGACATCGATTATCTTCCATTTGCATCTCCGGTCGCGCGACGGATCCCTTTACCATATCATTTTGTAGTGTGCTTGCAGGGCGGGTGCAGGCAAGGCCACGTTACGGGTTCGGACGCTCAGATACCAGACATGACACGTCTAAAAGGGCTGTACAATACCGACATTGGGTCAGCGGGAGTTTGATTATATCCAAATACATGCATTTGCAAATTACACATCATTTATCCCATGGAAGACGTGTGTGTGGATCATTGTGATAACGTGTATAGCGAAAGTAATACTCGACCACGCCGAAATCCCTAATATGTACCCAGAATCCCTTTGCTCCTCCAGAATACCTATATACAAATCACATAACCTCATCGCGGCAGAACAACAACGTGCATCACAAACGCATCGGGAGTCTGCGCAGGTCAGCCATGCAGTGCATTCAATCATCGTCCATCATATCGTCGTACCAAATCGGATGTCGCCTTGACCTGCCCTCCGGACTTGTGTACAACCGCTCGTCATGCTGCAGTTGCGCATTGACGCGTCGGCCAATTTTGGGTTCCGCCTCGTCTTCCTCAACGCCGTCATTCCAAGTGTGAACAGTGCAGGTTCCTTGCGATGTGCCCCAACCATTCCACGACGTCGCTAGACTTTGTTAGCAACTCACAAAGTACAACAAGCGTCGCCGCGACTTACCCGCAATCATAGGCGCATTTGGATGCCAGCTCGCATCACGCACGCACGTGTTCCACTTTCCTTCGTTTCTACCCCAGTAGTCATATGTCCCAGCCAGTAGATCCGGGTCGCGCGGTCGCGAGTTCTTGGTTGCTTTCAACACGTCGACCTTTCCAGCAGGAGTGGCGTCCATGTTCCAAATGTAAACCTTGCCGTCGTAACTGCCCGAGTAGACGTATTTCGAGTCGGTGCTACCAGGAGGCGAAAAGTGACATCGGATAAGCGTTTTCAAAACTTTGTGGCCGCGGAACGTGACGAGCGAGCAATCGTGAGGATGTGGGCGGAAGTCGTCATAGTCATAGCCGTTGGATCGGTACTCAAAGCGGGTAGTGTATGCGTATGGGTCGATGCGATCAGCCTTCTCTTTGGACATCATTTTCCTCAAATCCCACAACTTCGCCGTCTGATCTTTGGCATTACTGAGCACATATCGGCCATCGCCTTTGCTGTCGACGTACGTCAAGCCTTCTGTGTGACCAAGGAAAACACCGGCTTCTCGGCCATCACCCATACTCCTTCGATCCCAGACCTTGAGGGTTGTGTCATCGGATCCAGAGTAAAGGATATGTGGCGATTGAGTGTCACCGAAGCACACTGCATTCACGTCATCCTGATGGCCTGGTATCCGGAGAACGGATTGTCTTCGTTCGATATCGTACACGTATACAGAGCTATCGCCAGTTCCTGCTACAATTTCACGGCCATCACCGGAGAAACGGATCGACCAGATCTAGACACGTTAGCTAGTTTTGCACAGCTGAGTTGATCCACACTTACACCAAAGTGTGAGTGAAAGCCACGGGGATTCCGAGTGCCTGTGTTATTGAAGTCGAGCAGATGTGGTTCTGAGTCGTTGTCGGGGTCGGTATGTGCTAAGCTCACGATACTTCTGATTGAGCTGTACGCCAGGAAGCGATTGTCGGGGCTTAACGAAGCATCTGTGATTGTCCACTGGCCGCCATGGTATCTCACGGTCTTGGCAAGTCAGTTGTAGATCTTGGCACCTGGCTTCACTACTTACCTTGTAGTATTTCCAATCGTAGGGGTTTGAAGTATCGTACATGCGCACTTTGAAGTCCTGTGCGCAAGAGAAGAAAAAATTGCCATCATCAGAGAACTGTCCAGAATAGCATCGTGCGTTGTAATGAATGATAGTGTCGGCGACTGATTCGGGTATCATATCCTGCTTCAACAGCCTTGTGGCGTTCTTCTGTCGTCCGTCGCTACCAGCACCTAGCTCTCGCCTCATGATGTCGTACGCCAGCCTCTTCTTTCTCTTGAGAGTATCTTCGCTTCGTGGATTTGATCCAAAGGTACCCGTTTGCATCAGTTCCTTGCCCTGCTCGCTGGGAACCTTTTCTAACAAGTCCCTCCCGCGTGGGCCACGCCTTCTGCGAGAAGTTCCAGTAGGGCCGACGGGATCGTAGCCAGTTCCCGTATCGCTACCATCTTCCTCTTCATCATCGTCATCGAACCTGCGTCGTCGGAGCGAGGATCGCTGGGTAAAGTCGGCGGCAAATATTCGCCCCAAGCCTGCGTGCCCGAGCAATTGCATAATCTGATCGCGGGTGATCATTACTGGCCGGCGAGGAAGATCTTCGTCGTCTTCCTCTTCATCGTCGTCTTCTTCGTCCTCGTCTTCATTATCTTCTTCATTTTCGTCGTCTTCCTCGTCATCTTCGCCATTATCGTCGGTATACTCGAATGCGATCTCAACTCCGCCAAGGTTGCTTAATCGTTCGGCAGCATCTTTGTGTAACGTTAGTATAGTCAACGTGATCGCGCAAACTAGAGTACCACACACCATGAAAACTCGTATCGCCCTCTCCATCTTCAACGTCGTCGCTGCCCTCTTCCGCGGGCAGAAAGTCCACGTCGTCATCATCATCTTCGGTATCTCGCCAGAATGGGTCGGTCGGATCGTATACGATAGTCCTGGCCGTGTCCTCTTCAGTAGGCGGGCTTGTGGGAGCCTGTGATGAGCTCATGGCTGCGGATTGAACTTGCAAGGAATAGCAAGTTGTGCCGAGGCCGCATGGTGATGATGCTCGTAGTGGGCGGGAGCTTTGTAGTAATCGCGGCAATAAGGTTATCTCCGATTGCTCCACATGCGCACCTTATCGATATATCCTATAAAGCCTTCTAGGGCATTCATGTGACATGTTGTCCGCCTTGCACTTCAAGTCATTGCTAGTGTAATGCTATTTCTGTGTCTTTGGCTACATCAGAGGAGACGATCGTTCCAACACTTCGAGTCTATGACTACCGATGACAAATTCAAGCAACGTGGCTGTCGGCCGTACCTCGTAGCCTTACATCTAGAAAGCGGTGGATTCACAGCGCGTTCCCTTGGCACCATGGCCACGAAACATGGAGAACGTGTCACTACCAGAACAGTTCGCGATACAAGATCTGCATTAAACAGGAGATGAAAAGACTCAAAGTATCTCATTGCTATACAAGACGTTGCTAAAGGCGCCCAAACCGATCGCCATAGAACAGACTCAATATGTATCAGTATCCTGATGCGATATCATGAGCTCGGGGTCGGGGTCATCATCTTCGGAGTCGAAGTATTGTTGCTTGGGTGGAGTTGATTGCTTTGGCGGAGATCGGGTGATCTTGATAGCTGAACCCGTCATCTCATCTGGCTGCTCGGCCTGAAACCCATCCTGATCTAATAACGGCTCTACAGCTTTCTCTTTGCCCTTCCGTGATAAGCCTAGTGCCTCCTCCAGCATGTTCTTACCTTGTGTAAAAGCTTCGAGTTCCGCTCCGATAGCGCAAACCAACAGATTCCAGCTTCGCGAAGAAGCAAACTCAAGCTTTTCTTCCAAGTAAACAATAGTATCATCCATCTGTTCGAGAAGCTTGGATGAATCGGGAGGGCTCTTTCGTCCCGCTTGTTGCATGTAGTCCTGTAGGCTCGCTTCGTAGTCTGCCACCCTCTTCATGATGTCTGTCCAGAGCAGAGCCCCTTCATCAAGCGCGCCACGGTCTGTATCAACCTCCTCGCATCTCTCGGCCAGCCTTGTATATTCGTCCTGCCAGTACTCGCGCGCCATCTCGAGCGTCCGTCGCTTCGCAGGGAGTGTAGGGTATGGTGACGATGACATGGGTACGTGGTCGAGGTTCGGAGGTTTCGCAAGGAAGCTTGAAACTTCGCGATCCAACAGTGATAGCGATGTCTTGTAAGACGCTATCTTCGCTTCCACTGAGTTCTCGGTATCTGCCAGCTCGTCCAACACCCGCCGATGTCGTCGCTTGAGCGCCCAGAGTTCCTCTTCCTTCTGTCGTATGTCTTGCTCTAACTTTGAGGCTTCTGTCTGTAGGCTTTGTGCCTTTGCACCGGCATCCTCGCTTTCTATGTCTCGAATCTTCTTCTCGAGCCGCGTGCGCTTCTGGCTCCACGCATCGGTCTTCTCCACCGTTCTCTGCAGTTTCCTCAAATCTTCGTCTAGCAAATCTAACTCCTCAGCCTTGATGCTGGCGAGCTGCTTTATCCGCCTAGATATACCGTGTCTCGCCGCGTTCAGTGCCACTTTCTTCCGCCGAGGCTTGGCTCGGGTGTCTCCATTCTCTGCGCTTTTGTCACTGGATCTCACACTGCTGACTGTCGGTGTGGTACTGCCGTTCGATATCAAATCATCCGGTATGGCGTCCCCCGCCCCTAGGCCCCCCATCAAACCATCTGCCTGCGCATCGAGTAGCTCTTGCAGCTGTTGTTCGAGATGTCGAGCTCGCCGTTGAAGGGCCAGTAAATCGTCGGGCACTCGAGGTGGTGGCGAAATACTTGATTTCGGCGCGTTCCATAATACCGATGCGGTCACAGGAGGTGGTATACGTGGAGACGGTGGAGAGTTGTATGATGATAGCTCATGCTCACGCGCGTGCGGGTCCTCAAACGATCTTCTAAAACCTGGCGGAGGAGAGAGCGAGCCCAGTACAGAGTTGAAGATGGACATGCTGCTCGACCATAACAATATGTCATCAATTGTGGTAGAGCCGCAGTCAAGCTGTTGTAACGCCCGGGCGCTGTTGGGTTTAGTCGTGTGATATCACTGGTGCCTCGCGCATGTGAACGAGTCATGCGCTTCCGGAGGTGTCTTAGTCAGCCCGACCATGACAACTCACTGGGAATATGCAAATGAGCATTCCGAGGTTACAACGCCTCTGCACAACTGCGTATCTCCACGCTGAATCAAATGAATAGATAATGAGATCAGAATCTCTAGAGCAAACTACGTATTCAGACGGAGAGTCAAAGATAGAGTCTAGTGGAAAGCCTCCGGACCACTATATTATGACATCGACTCAAATAGCAAGCATTAGAAGAACTCTGCATAAACACAAAACTCAACGTAGAAGCAAACAACCGATTTGATTTGAAGTCATGAGCCAAATGACAGCGAGCAAGATTGCATACCCAATTGCTCGTCCACGGGTGTGGGAGGCCCCCTGTAATCGGCGCTAAGCCCGATCGGATTAGCGGCACACAGTCGCTTGAGGTCGAAATTCACGAGCCCCGAATTGCGACTTGACCGACTTCGCGACAACACCAGGAAACACCCAAACTGTATTATTCCCCAAGCCTTCTCCTTCGTTTGGATAGTTGCTAACTCCAGACTCAGCAGCCGTATACCCCACCCGACATACAAAATGGCTGACGCTCCTGCCCCCGCTCGCGGCGGATTCGGTTCTCGTGGAGACCGCGGTGGTGACCGTGGACGTGGTCGTGGACGTGGCCGTGGCCGCCGTGGCGGAAAGTCTGAAGTACGCACATGCAGTCGCTGAAGGGATGATTGCAGGAAATTGACAATTGGTATAGGAGAAGGAATGGCAGCCCGTCACCAAGCTCGGCCGTCTCGTAAAGGCTGGCAAGATCAAGAGCATGGAGGAGATGTACGTTCACTAGGACAACAGAATTCATGACGAATCCGCGCTGACAACAGGCAGCTACCTCCACTCTCTCCCCATCAAGGAGTACCAGGTCGTCGACTTCTTCCTTCCCAAGCTCAAGGACGAGGTCATGAAGATCAAGCCCGTCCAGAAGCAGACCCGTGCCGGTCAGCGTACCCGCTTCAAGGCCATCGTTGTCATCGGTGACTCCGAGGGTCACGTTGGTCTCGGTATCAAGACCTCCAAGGAAGTCGCAACTGCCATCCGCGCCGCCATCATCATCGCCAAGCTCTCCGTCGTCCCCATCCGAAGAGGTTACTGGGGTACCAACCTCGGTGAGCCTCACTCGCTCCCCACCAAGGAGAGCGGAAAGTGCGGTTCCGTCACTGTCCGTCTTATCCCTGCTCCCCGTGGTACTGGCCTTGTCGCTTCGCCCGCCGTCAAGCGTCTCTTGCAATTGGCTGGTATCTCCGACGCCTACACTGCCTCTTCCGGTTCTACCAAGACTCTTGAGAACACCCTGAAGGCTACCTTCGTCGCCGTCGCCCACACCTACGGTTTCCTCACTCCCAACCTGTGGAAAGAGAACTCCCTCCGTCCCTCACCACTCGAGGAGTACAGCGACATTCTCCGTGAGGGCAAGAGGTACTAGAGGGTGTTTTTGGTGGGTCTTTTCTAGCATTCCTGGGTTATGGCGCGGGGCATTACATTCGGCACCTCACGTATGTATCCAACGATAGTGCTGGGTGAACTGGCATGAAAATGAACAATTTTCCATGATGACCTTAAAATCATGATTTCAATGCGTGTCTGATGGACATTTGGTTTTGGTGAAGATGCAAATGATCAGGTCCCGCTATCAACATTGAAGGCTCCTGGACGCGGCTGGTTTTAGTGTAATCTAGCAGTGACTCCTTGAGGCCCCAACATCATCGCATCCTGCGCATGAAATACCAAGTCACATGTAAAGTCTTCTAGCACATCGGACGAAGCGTGTTTAAGACAAAGAGTTGAAGTAAATCAAACCGATTATCTGACTGGGGCCTGCACGTTCCTTTCACAGCACCCATAACTAACCATCGACGCTAAGAATGGCCATACACAGCAGCCATGCTTTCAGGCTAGAAGACGACTTTTGATGAGAGAAGCGAAGAAGAAAACTGTAAAGAAAAGGTATAAGACAAGAAATGACCGGCGGTCCTGCGTAGCATATCTCTACGGTCATGCATACTCAATTAAGCGTAACGATGACCTGTAGCCTCCGTCTGGATAGCCAGAATATTGCTGCCACTGGCGACATATCGACTCGTTACACCCAAACTCGCAAGAATCTCGTTGAACTGATTGAGGGAAGCTGTCAAGACGCCCGCCTTGCTCGAGTTCTCGAGATCAATTTCGGGGAATGGCCTGATCTCCGTAGTTGCCTGGGTCACAGGTATACGTGATATAGCAGGGAAAGGCGGTGGTGGTGCTTGTTGGGAACGCGGTGCAGTAGGTGCGCGAGCAGCTGATGGGGGAGCTTGGGTAAATGACCCAGCAGTGGTTGCGCCCCTACCCCTTGCGTTGGCAAGCTGATTCCTCCGTTCTTGTTGCTGCTGAGCAAGCTTCTTTCGCTCTTGTTGTTCCTGAGCAAGCTGACTCTTTCGATCCTCTTTTTGCTGTGCATGTCCTCTTCGTACACTTTTGATGCGCGCTTGTATTCTGTTGATGTATCTGCTTCGTGCAGGAGATAAACCGTCGCGCATTCAAGGCGAGATGGCGCTCTTGATATCGGCTTTCTCGTCTCCTCCAGCGAGTATCCTGTTTACCTTGGCCTGCAGACTTATGAGGAAGTCCATTTCCTCTACTGTCGGCTGGCGGGGCGCTTCGTTGGAGTGGTACAGTGGGATGCATAGCGCAAGCAAATCGACTGAGTTTGAAGCGGCATTCACGTGCCTTGGTGTTGCTGGCGCAGCTGCCTGTGTTGATGAAACATTTTGCCTAGGTCCTGGTGACCTAGAAGGAGCAGGTGTGATTGTGCTCCCGCAACTGCCGAATATGTAGTTGAGTGGCAGCTCAGCCGGCTGCGTCTGTCCCGGCTGGGTATCTGGCGAGGGTTCTCGCTTGATATGGGTTTTGGGGCTATCCTCTCTCTCGGGTGTATGTCTGTCGACCGTCGACCTGCTTGCAGGCTGGTCCTCATCTAAATCCATATCCGCATCTTCTCTGCCCCTCATCGTCGTATCAAGAGGGACCCACTCAAACTCTGGTATGGTACTGGGAATTATACCACTACGGGACAGTGGTGCTACAGCAACTACTGGCGAGTTTGATCGAAATGATGATGGCTCAGACGGAGTTTCCGCATATCTGCTCTGAGAAAGTCCTCGAGGTGCCCACCTGCTACCGGCAAGACCACCTCCCGAGAGTTGAGGCATTTGAGCTGAGGCGTTTGGTACCGGTGATGCTGTGATAAAATCCGGTGTCTGCTTTTCTTTGACCTGGGGCTCAAAGCTCGGTGTAGGAGCCTGGGTAGCATAATCGGCTGGTGTCACCATTGGGTGCTCACTCATCACCGCTACATTTGTATGCATATCACTTTCATTGGTCTCCGACTCTTCTGAATGTGCGGACGGTTGATGAATTTCCTGCTTTGTTGCAGGTCCCTCAGTATTGTTCGACTCAGATCCGTTCGACTCAGATCCGTTCGATGCAGGTCCGTCCGATTCAGGTTCATCATCTGGCCCGTCGAGATCCCGAAGCATTTCCTCTTTATCAGCAATACTCACTTCGGGCACTGATGGAATTGAAGGTAGTGTCATCTTTGGTGAAGGCGAGTCCGCTTCCACGAGCGCTGGTGACGGCTCCTCAGCATCTTTGCCGGCGATGCTAACTTCAGGCATTGCCGGAGTCTAGGGTAATTCCGCTTCTGGTGAAGGCAAGTTCGCTTCTTTGACAAGCGCTGGTGACGGCTCCTCGGCTTCCTCGCCCTTCTTTGACTTGCGGCGAGTAGAGCGACGCAATGGCGTCTCGACTGTTAGGGTTCGACTAGCACTCTTCTTAGGCCGTCCAGGTCCACGGCGGTTTGCAATTGGATTTTGGGACCAGGTGTCTCATTCATCAGCTCAGACTCATCTGCAGACATGGCTTTCGACTCCTCAACCTCTTCTGTTTTGCTCTGCTGCTCTTCGTTCTCAGTTGACGTTCTGGGAATATTTTCCTTCTCCTCCTCTTGCGCTGGCGTCTCCGGTGCTTTGCTTCCTCTCAGCCGTTGTTGCGGCATGACGACTGTTAAGAAAATGTTCATGGTTTTCGCCTGCTGATGTTTGTTTTGATGAGAAATGTCGAAGGGTCAGGTACAAAGGGCTGGATGATCGGAATCGTCGGAAATGGGTCAGAGAGTCAAACGGTCGCGTCAGCAGTGGCCTTTGGCAGCACCTGGCAGGTAGTCGCGAAACTCGATTCCTTTCTCAACCAATGGATAGTTGACTTGGTGGCCGAGCTGGTGAACGAGGTAATCAAAATGCTTCGGAAATGAAGAAATGAACTAAGGGCGTCGACGCGCGTGGCGCTAAACCCTGTAGCCGTTCGCAACCGTAATGCGCTAACCGTATCGGATGGAGGGCAAACTCCAAGATTGCTAAAAAATGACACCTCGCCTTTGGGCAATTCGGGTGCGTGGAAAAACAAGGTAAACTTCTGAGATTCCGCAACTCAGGAGAATGCTCGATCGATGGGATCTAGTTTCGAGGCGGCATGTTATCTATTGTTCCCGTGGCGAAGAGGCGAGTGGCCACAGCGATATTTTGCGTTTGAGAGATTGCGGGGCCATTGATACGAGGTCCCTTTTTTGCTAGTTACATGACACCGGGCCCTGCCAAACCATCTGATCTAGCAGTACTGTAGTTGCCAGGTTATGATACATTTATAGTTCATCCCATGCACCAGAATTGAAATTCAGTCAAGGCATTCGCAGTGTATAGAAGCTACTTGTTGAACGATTGGATGTGAAGAACAGTCACTCTAGAAGTTACAAATGTCATCAGATCCATCTAGATTGCACATTCACACGCTGAATGACGACGTGTAGTCTCATAGTCACCCACATTTGACTTTATCCGGCTGAAAAAAAAAGTTACATAGATTGAAATAGCTATTGTAAATGAAAAAGAGAAAATCTCAGCGACGACGCGCTTCCAAGTCAAGTTTGTTCTTCTCGGATAAGTCCAGCTTTATGTCGACATTCATGGACTTCAGCACTCGGTTAACGTTCTCTAACAACAACGGAGTGTATATTTCTTGTGGCAGAGTAAGGTCCATATCTCCGAGTTTGACAATTCTGTTGCTCTGTTGCGGCGCAGGGTAATGGAACCGTGGTAGTGCGAAGGCGGGACTCTGGATTGCACTGGCTGGTGTCGCGACAGCATTGCCGTTGCTGACACCACGCTTGTTCTTGCTCTTCTTGTTGGTTGGCGTCGTAGGAGCCCTAGGCTGCACGCTCGTCCCACGTTGTTCGGCATACCTAGCCTTCATTTCCTTCTGTAACTTTTCAACAGCCTGGTTGGCAGTTTTGTGGATGAAAAGGGTTGGGAGCTCTTCTCGGATTCTCGGTACCACGCCGAAAGGCTTCCGCTGGCCCTTGAAGACCTCCTCTATATGGCCGTGAGCCTTCCCGAGCGCCTCTTTCTCTGGCTCGGTCAGCAGCCCACCACCCCTGGGCTGGCAGATGACAAATGTCGTATTGCTCAGGAATGAAGCCCGTGCTTGTGGTGCCAGACTTCGTCTTCTGCAGCGGATCGATGGATTGATTAGCCTGCACCCCTTCATCGAGCGAAGGCTCCCTCTTGATTAACGCCGTCTCTATTGAAGCTCCCTCGCCACCCCCTCGTGATCCAAACCCCATTTCCCAGTCTATCTCCTTGTCAATAGGGAAGAATCCTTCTCCTGGCCCGAGCAGTGCTTTCGTACCGGGAGTCATATGTCTCTCGGGAAGACCGTATACCGGATCGATAGAGGGGGTCGCTCGAGCAAAGGAGGGCCCAGCGTTCGCTTTCCTGGGCGACTTTGGCGCATTCCGAGCCGACGCCGGACGGCAGGCTTTGATATAGCGGACGCGCTTGGCTGACGAGGCTTGATCTATGATATAATCCTCATCCTTGTCTCTGACATGAAGCATTTTCGCTTGTTAGCGGACAATTGTTGCTGGGCAAAGATTGATCGGCTCTGCTGCAAAGATGCTAGATGACATATAGGTCTGGCTGCCTGTCGGGGCTATCCCCTCTGTTCGTGGTGTTTGTTCGTGTATCATTCCCAGGTCTGATTGCGAATACCCAAATTCGGGTTTTTCCAGGCGGGGACTGGGACTAGGCGTCGCGATCTGTGCCTGACGGGTGCCATCCTCAGAGGTGGCAACGCCATCTTTCTTGCTGGCAACGCTTAGATGTTCGTGTTGTACGTCCGCCATTGTAATCGCTGGAAGCAGCAATTAGGCTACTCGAAGTGTAGGTATGATGTCGGTGTTCTTCGCAATGGGCTCGTCTTCGCGTCAACTTGTTTTATGCGGAAGCGGGGAGAGCAAGGGTAAAGGGGTCGAAAGCGAATTGTTGCGGTCGGAATGATCGGAAGCAGCACCGGAAATGATTCCAAAGAAGAGGAATGCAGTTTACACATAATCCACACTCCGTCACCGGAGCAACGTGAATGAGTAGTGTTGCCCCGGTGCGAACATGACTGCCTTTCACAGAAGTCGGATTTGCTTCGCATCCACGCATTTTTGTTTAAAAGTCAGGGCTGACGTTGGGTCGTGAATTTGGACGGATTGTGTTTTTTATCGTATTGAATTTATGGCATGAATGTGCTAGGGAACAGGCTTCCTATTCGCCTTGCAACGGCTGACCATTGCCGCCCATCGTGATAGTCTTCGTGACAATGTACTCCTCGATACCCAGATGGCTTCCTTCCCTTCCAAATCCAGATTCTTTCACGCCACCGAAAGGTGCGGCAGCATCTGATATGAGACCAGTGTTGACACCAACCATGCCAACTTCCAACGCCTCAGCTACCCTGTAAACCCTCTGGATGTCTTTACTGAAGAAGTAGCCGGCAAGTCCCACATCAGCCGCGTTAGCGAGCTTGACAACGTCAGCTTCAGTCTTGAAGGGGAAGAGACCGGCTACAGGTCCGAAAGTCTCGTCCTTGGCAAGCTGCATATCCTTGGTCATATCGCGGAGGACTGTGGGTTGGTAAAAGTTCTCCCCGAGATCAGGGAGCTTCTGTCCACCGTGCAAGATCTTGGCACCATTCTTCACAGCGTCTTGAACATGTGCATCTACCTTTGATACTGCGCGGTCATGGATGAGGGGGCCATGTGTGATGCCCTCTTCGTAGCCGCCACCGACCTTGAACCCCTTGACCTTTTCTGTGAACTTTGTGCAGAAGTCGTCGTAGATGCCCGACTGCACGTAGATCCTGTTGGCGCATACACAAGTCTGGCCTGAAGAACGGAATTTGGATGTGATCGCTCCGTTCACAGCGGTTTCAAGATCGGCATCGTCGAAGACAATGAAGGGTGCGTTCCCACCCAGTTCGAAAGAGAGCTTCTTCAAGGTGTCTGATGATTGCTTCATCAGAAGCTTCCCTACACCGGTAGAGCCGGTGAATGAAACTTTCTTGACAGTTTTGCTGGATGTGATAGCCTCGCCAACCTCGGGTGTGTTCTTGAGCGCTGTGACAATGTTAACCACGCCCTTTGGAATGCCTGCGCGATGCGCAAGCTCAGCAAGAGCAGCGGCTGTGAATGGAGTCTCTCCAGGAGACTTTGCTACTACTGTGCAGCCAGCTGCTAGAGCAGGTCCGATTTTCCGTGTAATCATTGCGGCTGGGAAATTCCATCTGGAAGAGTCAGCTATCTCTTCCTCCAGCCATGCTCGTATACTCACGGTGTGATCAATCCAACAACACCAACTGGCTCCTTGATGGTGAAAACCCTGTTTCCAGCTACTGAGGCAGGAATGGTGGCACCGTACATGCGCGGCGCCTCTTCTGCGAACCACTCATAGAAACTCGCAGCGTAGGTCACCTCTCCCTTTGCATCTGCCATGGGCTTTCCATTCTCCCATGTTATGAGCTTGGCCAGGTCCTCCGCGTTATCAATCATGAGCTGGTACCATTTTCGTAGCATGCGTGAACGCTCTCGGCCGGTCGTCTTACGGAAGGAAGGAAGGGCGGCTGATGCGGCGGCGATAGCAGCTTCGGTATCGGCACGATCCATCTCAGGCATCGTACCGATCAGCTTGCCTGTTGCCGGATCTGCAGGGTATTAGACAGGGGCCGTGTCAGAAAGCAGAAAGCCCTTACCATGGACCTCGAAGGTCTTTCCGGACTTCGCGTCTACCCATTCCCCGTTCACATATGTCTGACTCTTCAGAAGAGACTTGTCGTTGAGCTTTGTCAACAGTTAGCTTGGTGACAGTAGTGATCCATGAGACTCGCTGACATACGGATGGTACTGAATGACCCATATTTGCGTATCCTCTGGAAACAATTGACGGTAGCGACCTCCTCTGGAAATTACTTCTGTATGCTGGTTGTCGTGCAAGTGATCGAGTGGCAGTTATGAAAGATCGCATACTGTCTCTGGTGGGTGTGAGGGTGGATTATAAACCACCGCGAACTCGCCCGATCTAAGGACGGCACACGTGGAAATAAGGCGAGTCTAATCTGCCTCTAGACGTTAATTACTCGTCGACTATTTTCCGGATGGGGGTTTGCGGAGCAGCTGCGGCCTATGACGTTCTGAAGAGCTATGGCCAAAATGCGGGGTTCGGCTTTTGCGAGGTGGGATGGTGGCGGACAACTCGTAGGCGATCCCAAACGTTCATTCACAGTGTAGAATGTGAAGCTCAGTATCCAGGGGATTTGCATCGCAATAGAAGTGTTTTTTAACCAGCATTTCGATTCTGTATAACCTCATTCATGGCTCCCCGACGGGAACCTTGCGCGCTTATAGCGTGTAAGGCGTGAGGAGCGTGTAATTCATTGGAGGATGAGATGCAGACCCTTGGAATAACTTGATAAAGCATATCGTGTGAGATTACACATTCCGGTGAAGACGCCTGTCTCTTGGATGCATTAAGCGGTGGTTCTGACAACGTGACAGCCTTGACAATTATAAGAAGCGTGATGTGGATGCTAAAACCTGGCATCACGAAGTAATCTACATGCTTAGAAAAATCATTCCGCTACACACTTTCCATTGGGCACGATGAGGTAAACTCTATTTCTCTAGGCTTTTACATTGTTCTATTGAACTCAAGCATGTTAAGATTCTGCGCCGTGCATGTTGCACTTTGTGGTTGCGATGTTCGTCGCAACCTTGGGAACACAACACCACCGCGCTTCGACGCATGTATGCTACCCCAAGCGCGGCAAAAATGCGCCCACCGCAAACCTCGTGGCTGGAAAATGGAGATTGTTTAAGAGGCTGGAGGCAAACCAATTCTCGTCGTAGCACATTGATCATCAAAGTTGACACAGCACAAGAGTCATTTCGCAGAGTTTCGCGCCAGTATTGTTCAAGTGAAAACAATTGAATCAGTCCCAGAGACACGAAATAGCATTAGGCATGATACGTTACTGGTATTGCTACTTAGGGGGTTCGCTTTGCTAGAGTCGTCCCGGCACGTGGCGCACGTGCATGGTTCGCTCTTCCCCACACATGCCAGCGAGCTCTAAACGCGTTAAGCTTTTAGAGCCGCATGGCGATCATGCAGGAACCGACAGCAGGAAGAGCTGCAAGAGGGAAAGAAAGAGATTGAATAGCGGCCGTAGGCATGTCGAGAGACTCCCGAAAATACGCGGAAACTACCTTCTGAAAGTATCGACATATTTTTTGGGGCTTTTTGATGCATTTTGAATTGTTCAAAGTTGAGAAATAAAGCGTTTCGCTGTTGTCGTGGTTGTTGCATCTGAAAAGCGTTCCTTGACCTAAAATCGTGTTGGGTTCTAGCGCGTTAGGATTGGACATTAGGTGGGCGAACTTCAGCACTGCGCTCCCCCATCACCCACATCCCTTCGACCACGTCTGTCTATTCAGACAGCTTAGCTTCCCGGTGACATCGAGAAAGATAGTCATCCATACTTTCATAGCCTGCGCCCGTTTCTAGGCGCTCATCGTTCGTGCATCGCGCATCCGGCCTGCGCTTCACCCATTCACAACAACACGTCCGCGCAACGTCCCCGGGTAGCATCGCGCGCACTTTCGGCATCATCGTCGCACATGCAGGAGACCATTCCCTGCTACTAATGTCATCGTGAGACTCGACAAAATCCTTATCCAGGCGGTGTAAGTGCGCTTTCACTGCGACGCACCGGGTCCCCTTCACTCACAGCACCCCCCCAGGAACGCAATAGCCTTCACCGCAACGAGTCCCCATGTCTAGCCGAGCGAAGCGCAAGTTCGACATCGACCCCAACGCCTCCGACCCGGACGATTTTGATTACGACGACTCGGAAAAACGCGCAGCACCCCAACGGCGCCGTAATCGGGGCACCCCAGGAGCTAAAAAGAGGCCTTCCAAGCGTCAGCGACGCGCATACGGCGGTTCCGACATCGACGACGACGACGAGATAGAATCGGACGATTCCTTCACAGAGCGTTCCGAGTCGGAGGAGCCCGAGATCAATCCCGCGACAGGCAGGAGCGTGCGTCGCGCCACCAAGAAACAGATCAAATACGAGGAGAGCGAGGACGAAATTGAAGATACGCCATCAGAGGACGACTCGCCCAAACCCGCCTCGCGCAGGCGCGCCCAGCCGTCGATCGAGGAAGTCGAGAAGCCTTCGCTCATCGTGAAGTTGAAGATGCCCGACCACGCCCCAGGTCGCAATTTGCGCACTCGCACAGGCAGCAAATCCCTCGCGCGCGGAAGAACACCAGAGGTCCATGGAACGCGACGTAGTAGCCGTCTATCGCATGACGTAGAAGAGCCTATCATCGCCCTCTCCGACTCGGGCAAGCATGCCAACGTCGTCCGGAAAGGAACCCGCAGTCCTGAACCCGTCGCGCGCGCAACGAGAGGGGGCAAAGGCCCAAAAATCGAGCATCCCAGCGCTATCATGGAAGCCTCTCAAGAAACATCCATGATCCGCGATGAGAGCCCTGGGCCCCTCGACGCCATTCTCGCTGGTACGGAGACACAAGTCGAGGCAAGCAAGGAGAGCTCACCTGCACAAGATGCTCAAGAGGAAGACGCTGAGGGTGAAGAGGAGGAGGATATGGAGGGCGTCATTCAGGAATCTCAGCACGACGAAGGTGCTGCTGAAGACTCGGACGAAGAGGGTCCGGTCACTCGCGGTGGCCGCAGTCTGAGGGTAAGATGGCCTTCTATCCATTGAGTTATGTACGTAAACTAACAAACCCTCTCAGAATCGCGCTACATCATCCAAACGTAAACGGGGCGCCGACGAGAGCAGCGACTTTGAACCTCCCGCCGAAGACGAGAAGGAAGAAGAACTGTCCGAGTCCGATCACGACAAGGGTAAGGCCTCCGCCTCAGAGAGCGCGTCAGGCTCCGGAAGACGGTCAACCCGGCTCCGAGGGAAGACTCGCCAGACTCAGCGCAGCCGGCGCAACTCGTCGTCTGAAGAGTCGGGATTGGATCAAGATGAACTACAAGACGAACTCCAGGACCTGGAATATAACAAGAGACGAAGACTGACTCGTCAAAAGCCTGACAATGATCTGGCCTATGACGCAGTGCCCAAACGTCGGGCCCGCAACGCAGGCGTTGATTACCGTGTGGTTCGGCCAGAGCAAAACACCATGTTCGACAATGACGATGATCCGCCGGCTGCTGAGAAGCCTCGGGCAAGGGGTGGCCGATCCACATACAAGAGCCTTTGGCGCAGTCAGGGCCCCTTCGGTGGTGGTGTCGAAGCCGGCATGGGCGCAGCGGGTGGTGATTCTGACAGCAGCGAGGACGAGAATCAGAAAATGCCTAAGCCAGCTGGCGGTATGATTGGCATGACCCCAACTACAGCGACCGCTCCCGCATTCGGCTTCCCCCAATCCCACAATGCAGACCCACAACAAGCTTCTGGCGGTGGTCCAGCAAATCTTGGTAAAGTCAAGGACAAGAAGGCCCTCGCAGATTCTGATCCTCTAGGAGTTGATCCCAATGTCAACTTCGACGGAGTTGGAGGCCTGGATGATCACATCAACAAGCTCAAGGAGATGGTCATGCTTCCATTGTTGTATCCAGAAGTCTTCCAGCGCTTCAAGATCACACCACCGCGAGGTGTTTTGTTCCACGGACCGCCCGGTACTGGTAAAACGCTTCTTGCTCGAGCTCTCGCTTCTAGTGTCAGCACACATGGGCAGAAGGTCACTTTCTACATGCGCAAAGGCGCCGACGCCTTGAGCAAATGGGTCGGAGAAGCTGAACGGCAACTCCGTCTTTTGTTCGAAGAGGCGCGGAAAACTCAACCAAGTATCATCTTCTTCGATGAAATCGATGGACTAGCTCCGGTTCGTTCAAGTAAGCAGGAACAGATTCACGCTTCCATCGTCGCAACACTCCTTGCTTTGATGGATGGTATGGATGGTCGTGGACAGGTCATCGTCATAGGCGCAACCAATCGTCCAGATTCTGTGGACCCCGCCCTTCGACGTCCTGGTCGATTCGATCGAGAATTTTACTTTCCACTGCCAGACGTTGCAGGACGCCGCTCTATCATCGATATTCACACCAAGAAGTGGGAGCCGCCCCTGAAGCCAGATATGAAGGACCAGCTCGCAGAATTAACAAAGGGCTACGGAGGTGCTGACATTCGAGCCTTGTGCACAGAGGCGGCCTTGAATGCCGTTCAAGGAACGTACCCCCAGATTTACACTTCCGAGAAGAAACTCTTGATCGATCCCAGCACCATCAAGATCCTAGCCAAGGATTTCATGATCTCCGTAAACAAGATGGTGCCCTCTTCTCAGCGAACAGTAACGGCAAGTGCAGCCCCGTTGGGCAAGAACATCGAGCCACTGCTGCGGAAACCCCTGGCCGCAATTCTCAAGCGCATCGACGAGCTCATCCCGCGAAGGAAAAAGCTCACAGCACTGGAGGAGGCTGAATTTGACGACCGAGAAGACGAAAAAGGCTTCGAGCGCGAGGCCACCATGCGCAATTTCGAGAGCAGCAGAATCTTCAGGCCTCGTCTACTCATCAGCGGTCTTCAGGGCATGGGTCAGCAATATCTTGGTGCTGCACTGCTGAACAAGATTGAGGGGTTACATGTTCAGTCTTTCGACCTCCCCACAATCCTAGAGGATTCCACCCGAGCGCCCGAAGCAGCCATCACGCAGCTGTTCACGGAGGTCAGGCGGCACAAGCCTAGTGTCATCTATATCCCTTCAGTCGATGTCTGGTACCAAACACTACCAGCACAGGCTATCAAGACGTTCAAGCTGCTCCTGCGAAGCGTTGGAGCAAACGAACCAATCATGCTGTTGGGCGTTATGGAGTTGCTCAACGAAAAGGAGAAGCCTGATCGACAGATGATGGCAGACCTTTTCTCGTTCTCGCAGTCCAATCAGTTCCACCTCATGCGGCCGGATCAAGAAGGTCGTAATGAATTCTTCAATAACATTAGCCATTACATCCGCATGTCTCCTGCAGACTTCCCCGACCCTGATAATAGGAAAAAGCGGGTACTACCTGAACTGGAGGCTGCACCTATTGTTGCACCTGTCATTGATCCCAAGGAGCTTGCGGCCCGCGAGAAGTGGCAGAAGAAACAGGACAGACTGACACTCAACAAGATGAAGATTGTCATTCAGCCTATCATGGACCAATTGAAGAGGAGTCACAGGAAGTTCTTCAAACCTATTCTCGAAGAAAGCTGGTATTCTTACTTGCTTGAGGAACAAGACCCCGACTTTGTCAGATCAGACCTGCCGCGCGAAGAACAAGAAGAGCAGGGCGCTGTACGACCATGGGAGTTCTCTAAAGATTCCAAGGGCGTAGATGTTCTCTTGCATGTGGACAGTGGGAACAAATACTACAATTTGGACCTCGGTACGATCGAGAAGCGTCTGTCGAACGGTTATTACAAACGCCCTGCGGACTACCTCTTTGACATCAAGACTCTCGTAAAGGATGCCAGGACTTTCGGAGATGCCGAGCGAACCTTGAAGGGCAATGAGATGATTACAAATGTCGAGGTGGATCTGGATAACTTCTTCATGCATCAGAACCCTGGTCTACTTCAAGAATGCGAGGCAGTGTACCAACGCGAGCTCGAAAGGGAGCGCAAGGCGCAAGAGAAGAGAGAACAGGCCTCGGCGGCGAACAAAGACTTTGCAGACATCGCACGCGTGCCTCCTGAGCAATCTGTGGGTACAACCGAAACCTCGGGGCCTATTACCCTTGGTGAGCCTGTGCCTGGACGCTTGCCTATGCCACCTGTTACACCCTTGAGGGCGCCTCATGCTGGGGATTTGTCTAATGGTACACACGGAGAAGGCACACAGCACGCGACCAATGGTTCCACGGTGCCTTCCAACGACGACACGCACATGACGGACAGCCAAGACCTGAACGCAAACACGCAGAATGATTTCCAATTCCAGACTCCAAGCAGAATCGAGGCTCAAGGGACGCAAACGCAGAAATCGCAAATGTCAGGTCGCACTTTCATGGCGCCGAATTCGCATCCCAACGATTATCACAACAGCGCGTCAACGACGACTTCTGGCCAAAAGACTTCAAATAGGTCTTCAGATAACAAATTCGGTACTCAGAGTAGCAATGGTGCTGCACCGGCTGGCATACCAAACTTCTCGGAGATGATGCCCGAGCCGAGCGGCTCGCAGCTTCCTGATACACAAGGTACACTAAATTTCTTTGCACAACGCTTTCAACTCTCACTAGAATCACCAACTGACCATTTATCCAATACAGAAGTCCACTATGTCAGCAGCCAACCGTCGAACTCGCAGCCTTCTCAATCGTCACAGCACGTTACATCCATGCCCGCGCCCGCCCCGCCCCACCACTCGAATCTAAACCAGATCCTGAACGACGAGGAGCCGAAACCCCAGCTCATCATCGACGATGGCCTGGTAACGGCATTGCACAACAAGCTCGTCCAATCCACATCTGGCTGTTCGCTCGAACAATTGGAGCAGATCAACGCCGCCCTTATGGACGCCATTTGGAAGCACAGGTCCGATTACAACCGCAACGTCGTCCTCAAGGAAGTCACCGAGGCTTTCAACGTCATCATCAACGACATCCAGACCATGCAAGAGATTCTCAAATCAAGCCAGGAAGAAGAAGAGGCTGAGATGCGGCGACAGTATCAATCTACCCAAGATGACTGGTTCTCACAGACACAGGCGCGCCACTAAAGATCCCGGTAACCCGTCTTGGTATCCTATACCTCCTTCTTGATCAAGTTTTTGTTGGATGAGGTTCGAAACATATTCTTCATGTGTGGCGTTTGGGTGCATAGGGTGGCATTATTGGAGCGGTTGAAGTACCGAAAAGGGCAAAATGGTCAACATTATGCCTTTCCTCTCTTTCTCTTCCTTTCTTCTCTTATCACATCACTCTTCTCATGTACTCTACGACTTGTCCCTTTTCCCCCCTTTTTTCCTCGACACTGTTGCTACACGGCGGGCAGGTTTTGCATTTGGCAACGTCTGGCGCGGTTATAGTGTCCACGTAGCTCGCAGTGACGTTTTGCTTGTTTGGCTGTGACTTTTTTTTGTGCCCGCATCTCACCGCTTTGGTTCTTGTAGTAGAAAATCAGGGTTTGAGAAGATGCTTTCCAGCGCTCCTTGGTGAATACCTTGCCAATTGCATAGAGAAGAAAATCTACATTTCAAAGTTCTCATCTTTTAAGTTTTATCTTGAATAATGTTTTTGAACACCGTAGATGTGTGAATCCATGGTGGTGTAGCAGAACTAGACAAAAACAAAAGTACGCATCTTCATGAGTTTCCGACATGTCACAGTCGATGATGCGTACTATTATGAAACGCTATCATGCACAACGTGCCTCATTGGGAGTACTAGTACATGTTGACAACACACACGAATGCACATTGCAGAAAAAACAAACATACATGGGCACGAATTGTCGAATTTGACGAGAACATGTAGAACCACAGGAGAAAACAAAACTTGGACATCTTCACGTGTACATTTAGTTCTGGTTTTGACGTGTTTAAAGAGTTATTATTATTATTATCTTCCTGTGTTGGATTACATTGGAGCAAGGTAAAATGTGCGTGGTGTTCAGTTGACGTAAAGCGCCATGCACCCAGCAGCTGATGCATGGAGGGGGGGGGGGGGGGGGGGTACAGGTAACGTCAAGCCCAGCGCTTGGAATGTCGACGCTATCATTGCGATTAATGATGGTCATGTTGTATTCTCCAGGTGTATGAGCCCACTGTTTCGAAAGAATTCCAGCTACTATCAGATTGATGTGGCTTTGTACCATGGTTCAGCGTGGCGTGGGCTCCTTTGGGACTTGCTTTGTTCGTAATTCAAAACTGTAAGCAGGTATTCAGGTTTCGGATGGCAAATGGCGCAAGTTATGCCGTCAAATTGCTGGAAGCGGAACCAAGTGGCGGACAAGTCCTTGACGTATTCGAGCTTGGATGTGAATCGTATGATCCAATCAGGCAATATCGGGTAGAAATCAAATTCCATCTCTCGCGCCGCTTCAGGTTTCGTTCTCAGTATTCGGACTGGATGAGGGTTCGGTCTTTGGCTGCGCCGCAGCTTCGGGTGCCAAACTTTCTGAGCTACTTCTCTTCAACGCAGCCAGCTCTTTCTTCAGCGCATCCATCTCGCTATCCTTCTTATTGAGCAATTCGTCCCTTTCTGACACCTCTTGTTTCAGCTGCTTGATATACTCAATCGCGCTTTCCACTTTGGCTGCTTTCGAGTTATTCGAGTTTTGCGCGTTCGTCTCTGGGCTTTTCGCATCGGGTATAGCACCGAGTTGTGGGGAGGGGAGAAGAGCCTGCATCTCTTGGAGAGCCGTGTTGATGCGATTCCTGCGACCTTGCTCGGCGATCTTGTGCGAAGTACGTTTTGAAGTGAGGTTTGTCGACAAAGATGTGGGATAGACGACACCGGGGACTGTGGTACCGTCGAGAATGTTTTGATAATTCGATTTGGAAGCAAGCAAAAGAGCATGGGTGTTGTCAGTGGCGCCTGCTGCAAGTCAGATTAGATCGCATTATCAGCCAAGGCGAGTATTGCACTTACCATTTCCGCCATCTGGTAATAGAGGTTTTATGCTCGGGGAGATCTTAGGCCTTAAAGCAGGGCTGACAAGATTCGAGCTGACGCTGTTTCTCTTCTTCGGGTTGCGAGACACCTTGGTATCCTTTTTGCCATTTGTCATGGAGAAAGCTGGGCTTGTGGGAGTAGACATAGCGTCTAGCATCGGACTGGGTCGGCCTGACATGGATCCGCCCGGTGTGCTCAAAGGGTTTAGTTTTGGAGTTTTCCTTGCCGACAGACGAGGCGTATCCGCTTCTTCATCCCGTACCACTGTGTCTAGCCTTGACAGACCCGGCCGGTCTAGAGATGCTTCCGGTAACGTAAGGTCTTCAAGCACAGGCATTGGCTGTTCGGAGCCATTGAAATCGGGCGAAGGCTGTATGCGCATAAGCGATGCTGGGGTGGCTGGAGTGCCGTTCTGGCTGCTGCGTTGAGCCATGACAGCAGGCGAAGCTGTTAAAGAGCCAGGCTTGGGCGGTGGGCGCATTTCAGATAGCATGGGCTCAGGAGAGATGGAGTCCGTCTCTGAACTTTCGCGAGTCCTAGGCACGTCCAAACCATGGGAAGAGGTACGGTTTGAACGCGCCTCTTGCATGAGCTCAGTAACCTCCTTTGGTGGAATGAGCGAGGATACTGTTGCTTTCCGCCTGTTTGGTTTCACAATGGGGGACTGGCGTACGCGGCCGCTACCGTTGGTGCGCGATACGTTCTTCTTGGTGCTCCTAAGGCTTCTCCTCCCCTGCTCCTGTGTCACCATTGCAGGCTCACCCAGCATATCCATGTCCACGTCAATTGGCGAGTGGCCGGTCGA
Organism: Stemphylium beticola; assembly: GCA_029100535.1. Classification (NCBI taxonomy): domain Eukaryota; kingdom Fungi; phylum Ascomycota; class Dothideomycetes; order Pleosporales; family Pleosporaceae; genus Stemphylium; species Stemphylium beticola. Next base: position 32,736 of record JARBXR010000005.1, on the reverse strand, counting down.
GCTTCCCGAAGTCGTGTTCTGCGATTGTTGATGCGCATATTGGTGGGGCTGGGCATTCAGTGCAGGCGATGTGAGGGGGCTGAAGTATGCCCCAGGCACGGTGAAGTCGGGAATCTGAAAGCGCGCATCGTGGGGCGTCACTGCGGGCGATACTAGCGGGGTAAATGTCTATAGAGGTCAGGGCTGGAGCGTTGCGGTGAGGTGCCAATCCAACGTACCGCATCATCGTTACGCCTATGGTACTTCGGGTCGAAGAGAGCGTGGTGCGGTTCCAACTGCTGTAGATAGCGGTTGGGGTCGCCATGCATTTCTATACTATTCGGCGTAGGCGGGACGCCCTGGTGTGGGCGATATATTTGGTCCTGAGGCTGAGTAAAAGTCGGGGTCCCGGCCTGACTGTACTGGGGCATGCCATAGTTGAAGAAATCTTGGGTAGGTTGGGATAGACCATGGACGCCAATATTCTGTACCTGGTGGCCACGGTTGGCGCCATCATGATGATCTGGGGCAAGCTGTGGGGGAAACTGGCCTTGGAGATGGTGGTCGTTGAGCGACTCGGTCAAATCGGCGAGTTGGCTCCCATTTGAGGCGGGTCCAGGGTTGCTGTACCCTTCAATGTTGAAGTGCAGGTCTAAATTGTCAAAGTCAATGAACTCTGCGCCAGTAAATTCGTCCGTGGTCAGGTCCATGTTGGACTGCTCAGCAGCATTCCAAGCCGGTGCAGTCGAACTGTTCATGTCGCCGTCGTGAGACCGGAGGGGAGAGAGAAAATTGGCGTTGCGAAGGAAGACGGGTGGGGCTGACGCGGGATGGGGACCGGGTTGCGACGTCTCATTCACATGTGCCTGTGGGCCGGCGCGAGTCGCTTGGAGAGGCAAAATCGGACGTTGTCAGTCTGGCGTCGCTCTCTCCAGCAGGTACTGAAGAGAGTATCCGTCAAGTGGAGGTTGCAGCGCTGCACGAGAAGAGGCCGGGTGGAAGGCCCCCCCACGGGAATTTGATAAGATTGGGGGTGTTCCGCCCGCGCATCTCGACTTCGGCACGGGTCACGGCCAGGAATGGCTTGCAAAACTTGGGTTCGCGTCCACGGCCTATTACCATGTGCGGTCGGAGAATCCAAGACATCGCCCACATGACGTTTGGCCTTGTTGTCAGGTTACCTCATCGTGCGTGTATGTGTGGTGCATCACGTCTAGGAGTCTCAGAAATGACTCGCCTCGAGCACGGGGTTTGCAACAAGATATACAGAGCCTATAGACAATAAGACGCAAGCAGAGGACTACTGCACCGTGCTTTGCTCATTCACCCATTCATCCTCGTGCGTCGCCGCCGCCGCCGCCGGCTAGGGTTCGCGAAGCTCACAGCAACGAATTGGGCGCAGGCAAGGCAAATATGGCAGTGATGCGCGCTTTACGGTAGACGTCCAACTAGTCGGCCAATAGTGCGTCTCTGCTGGGTTTGGACCGGGGGGGCTGTAGACGAACTGGCTGGATTGCGTACTTCTGCCCGGTCCCGCGTCTCGCAGGTCGTTTACTGATTGATGCGTCGCGCAATGGCCGTGCAGCCCCAGTTCGCTCGCTCCCCAGAAACATGGCATCGGCGCACCTGGACAAGCAGAGACGAGTTCTTTTTGCGACGTAGAGCATTTGGTTGGATAAATTTAAGACTCGGTTGGAGCCGGTTGATTGGGCTGTAGTGCGACCGACTAGGGCTGTTCGCAGTATTGATGTGCTGCTGCTGCTGCTAGCTAAAGGAGATTAACAGGGCGCGGTGCCTTGGCTAGCAGCTACCGACCTACCCGTTCTGGGGTGGTTTCGGCGCACCAGACTGGAGCAACACGGTCCTTTGCTGAAAACATGAGGGAATTACAATTGGAGTGGGTAACAACAAAGAAGATAATTATGAGAGCGCTTTTATCTCGTGATTGAAAGAAAAAACTTAACAGGCCGGCATGGCCGACCAAAAAGAAAACACAGAAACCCCCCGCCGTGCCGCCCACGTCAGCCAGCAGCGAGCTCCGCATCCGAGTTTAATTTACACATTGCTGAAAAGTACATGACCCGTCCGATAGTTGCGCTTCGCAGGACTACTGCGCGAAGACTTCGGGTCCATTGGGTATTATCGACCTCCTCCAAATAGGGAAAAGAAAACACTCTGCCGTAAAAGGGCACCCCGCAGAAACGCCGGTAATGGACATGACCATCTGCATCTTCTCGTCGTTCACATTACGATGCAGCAGCCGCTACTCTGTTGTGGCGCGTAGGGGTCGTCGCGCTTGTCAATCTGAACACTGGTCAGCACTGATGCGCGGACAAAGGGGAGGGGAAGCGCAATTGGCGCGTGGGCTACTGACCGTTCCCCATCGTGATGGCACCATCCAATCTTTGGGTTCCTTGTCGGTGAATGCGATGAGACTGCGATGCCTTGTTAGCCGGGTCGCGACTTTTCCTCGCAAGCGACGTACTCTAAGGCGGCCTCGGAAACGGGTATCCTGCGGCGCTCAAGATCCTCTCGCAGGCGCTGGTTAAGTTCGGTAAGACGTCGCAGCTTGAGCTCGGCCATGCTCTGCTTCTTGCTCTTGCCGTCGCCTCCGGTCCGTATCTCGTAGGGCGCGGCAGCCATCATGGCGGGCATTTTGCGCGTGCGTGTAAATTAAGCCGTAAGGGGGAGAGGCGTCAGGTGCAAGTGCAACGGGGGAGAAGTGAGAGAGAGAGAGAGAGGCGGTGGCGGCTGGTGGTGGTGGTGGTGGTGTTGTTGTTGTTATTAAGGCGATGGTGATGATGCGTCGTGGTGCGACGTGAGCCGGCGGTAGTCGGGGGCGTGCGGCGTGGTCGAGAGACAGGAAGAAAGGGTAAGGAGCGAGAACGGCCAGCCGGGATCGCCTGCCGCCTGGTATTCAGCGCGAGAGCGAGGCTGCTGCTGCGAAGGGAGTTGACGGTGGTTGCAGAGATGGGCGACAGGTGAAAGCACGAGAGCACGGGAACCAGGAGAGGTGGTTGGAAGCTGGGCCATCCCCTTGATGGGTCTGTTCGTCGGGCGCCATCGCTTGGGGAATAGCGCGATATTGGGTTTGGCCAAGGGCTAGAGGTGCATGGTCCCCTCACCGACTCAGCGCTCGCCCGCGCCCAATCTCGCTGCGCAAGGCGACAAACCATGGTGGCCCAGTGGACGCAGTGCATTGCTGCCTCAGTGGCAACTCATAATGGCTGTTGCGGGTGAAGGATATACATCGACACGGCCTGACCCAAAGGAGGGCTGCTGCGCGTGCGCGCGCGCGTTTGTCTGGCCTTGCATGTGTGCGGGGACTGGCTCGCGCACCAGGGCAGAGGGCACCAGGGCTGCCGGCGCTGTTCGCTGCTCGCTGTTCGCTGCTCGCTTACCTCAGCCTACCACAACCAATTTGCAAAGTGACTCCATCGCAGCGTGAGAGACCCGCTCCTGCCCTCTCAACCACCAAAGCCCTTCGCTGCGTCGCCTGCTTGCTATAAAGCCCATCCGACTCGTGTAGTTGGATCCGCGACATCAAATTGCCCAGCATGGCGCCTCCACCCCACTCCAAGCCGGAGAACACACTGTGCGCCCCGCCTCGAACACGCCCGCAGAGGCAGCAAAGACGGCAAATATACTAATAGCCTGCAGGAAACGTGCCCAAGAACTCATCGGAGTCGACCAGCAACAGGCTGCCCTCCAGCTGCTTCACGAACATGTCACCTCCAAGCGCACCCGCAACAGCCCCATCGCCTCGCTCGAGCCCGTCATGATTCTCTTCGTCGAACTCTGCGTCGATCTGCGCAAGGGCAAGCTCGCAAAGGATGGCCTCTACCAGTACAAGAACACGGCCCAGAACACCAACGTTGGCACCATCGAGGTAGGACCCCAGCGTGCGACTTTGCTGCATGAGTAGCCACTGACAGGCCTACAGACTGTGTTCAAGCGCTTCATCGAACTCGCCGAGCAAAAGGTCACCGAGGCCCAGGCCAAGGCCGACGAGGTCCAATCCTCGCTCGAGCCCTCCGACGAGAAGAACGTCGATGATCTCGAGGCCACCGAGACGCCCGAGTCCATCCTCCTCTCCACCGTCTCCGGCGAGCAGTCCCGCGACCGCACCGACCGTGCCATCGTCACACCATGGCTCAAGTTCCTATGGGAGACATACCGCACCGTCCTGGACATCTTCAAGAACAACGCCCGTCTGGAGCTCATGTACCAGTCCACCGCCCACCAGGCCTTCCAATTCTGTTCGAAGTACGCCCGCAAGACCGAGTTCCGCCGTCTCTGTGAGCTGCTCCGCAACCATCTCCAGAATGCCGCCAAATTCTCCTCGCAGATGCACGCCATCAACCTGTCCGACCCCGACACTCTGCAGCGCCATCTCGATACCCGTTTCCAGCAGCTGAACGTCGCCGTCGAGCTTGAGCTCTGGCAGGAGGCTTTCCGCAGTGTCGAGGACATCCACACCCTGCTCAGCTTGAGCAAGCGTCCGGCCAAGAACATCATGATGGCCAATTACTTCGAGAAGCTCACCCGCATCTTCTTGGTCAGCGAGAACTACCTTTTTCACGCCGCTGCATACAGCCGCTACTACAACCTCCTCCGCCAGTCCGCAGCTGCCGTTGCCTCTGGCCAGAGCCCCAAGAAGGACAACCCGGCTGTTACTGAAGCCGACATGACCAAGGCTGCTTCGTTCGTCCTGCTCTCAGCTCTTGCCATCCCCGTCATAAGCACTTCCCGTTCCCGAGGTGCTCTTGTCGACGTTGACGAGGCAAGGAAGAACAAGAACTCTCGTCTTACCAACTTGCTCGGCATGTCACAGGCCCCTACTCGTGCTATCCTGTTCAAGGATGCTCTCAGCAAGGGTCTGCTCAAGCGTGTCCGTCCTGAGATCCGTGACCTCTACAACATCCTCGAGGTTGACTTCCACCCTCTCTCCATTTGCAAGAAGATCTCCCCAATTCTGTCTCAAATTGGTGCCGATGAGGATATGGAGAAGTACGTTGGCCCGCTCCAGCAGGTTATTCTTACCCGCCTCTTCCAGCAGTTGTCCCAAGTGTACGACTCGGTAGAGATCAAGTTCGTGCTTGGCCTCGCACAATTCCCCGAGCCTTTCCATGTCAGCGCTGGTACCATTGAGAAGTTCATCATGAACGGCTGCAAGAAGGGCGACCTCGCCATCCGCACTGATCACGCTACTGGTGTCCTCACCTTCGACTCTGACGTTTTCTCGTCGGCCAAGGCCATGCACCCTGGATCTGGCGCTGGCTCAGCTGAGACCGAGTCTCGCTCCGTGCAGCGTCTCCAGAGCACCCCTGCCGAGATTGTACGATCTCAGCTCACCCGCCTTGCCAAGTCTCTTTTCGTCACTTGCCAATATGTCGACCCTTCGTTCAATGCAGACCGTCAACGCGCCAAGGAGGCTGCGCTTGCGCGAGCAAAGGAAGGTGCCGAGAAGGAGCACCAAGAGATTCTCACCCGTCGTGACATTATCTCACAAAAGAAGGAGGCCGCTCTCAAGGCTCAACAGGCCAAGGAGAACGAAGAGCAGACAAAGAAGCTCATCCGCCAGCAACAAATCAAGGATGAGGAAGCTCGACGCTTGGCTGAAGAGCAGAAGCAGCGTGCCGAACAGCGCATCAAGGCTGAACAGAAGCGAATCCAGCGTGAGGAAATGGAAAAGCAGATCAAGGAACTCAAGGCCACCACCAAGGTCGACATTGAGCTTCCAGAAGATCTTGACGATCTTGATTCTCAGCGAATCCGTATCCTCAAGCTTCAAGCACTTGAGAGGGAAAAGAACCAACTCGGTGAACAGCTTCGCATTGCCGGCAAGCGCATCGATCACTTGGAGCGAGCCTACCGCAAGGAGGAGATCAAGCACCTCAAGACTGACTACGAAAAGCAACAGGAGGCCGATCTTGCAGCTTACGAGAAGGCCAAGGCTGAGGAACTCAAGGAGGCCGAAGAGAAGCACAAGGAGGACGTTGCGCTCAAGCACCGTCTGTCAAGACTGGTCTCGCCGTACCAGGAGTTCGTTAACACTGTTAAGCAACAGCGCAAGAACGAGTTTGAGAAGCGCCAGAAGATTGCACAGAAGGAGCTTGAGAGCAAGAAAGCCGCACGTGTCAAGGAGGTCAAGGAGCGCATCGCTCGGGAAAAGAGGGAGCGCGACGAGGCCGAACGCCGCCAGCGTGAAGAAGAGGAGCGCGAGAGGGCCGAAGCTGAGGCCAAGGCCAAGGCTGACGAGGAGAGGCGTGTCAAATTGGCCGAAGAAAAGGCCAAGAGGGACGAAGAGCGCAAGTCAGTATTACCATGTCCGTTCTCTAGTCATACACTAACACATCGCAGCGCTCTCATGGAGAAGGCCCGTCTCCAGGCCCAGCGCGAAGAGGAGGCCATGGCCAAGCGGAAAGCTGGTGCTGGTGCAGGCCGTTCTGTTCCAGACCGAACCTTTTCTCGCGAGCCAGCTGCTGAGGCTCCTTCAGCCAGTGGCCCACCCAAGATCGCCCTACCTGGCGGCAAGCCCAGCTGGCGTGAACGTGAGGCCATGAAGGCTTCCGGTCAGGCTCCTCCTGCGGCAAGCACCTCTCCCGCACCTGCGGCAGCTTCCCCTGCCCCCGAGGCGGAGGCACCCAAGAGGGGCGGATACGTCCCACCAGCTATGCGCCAAGGCGGTGCTCCTGGTGGCGGATGGCGCGAACGTGAGTCCAGCGGTAGCGGCCGCGCGCCCCCCACTCGTACCGAATCCCCTGCTACGGGCGGTCGCTTTGAGGCAGCTCGTGGTGGAGACCGATGGGGAGACAGAAAGGCATCGCCCGCTGCCGCTGGTGGGTATGTTCCTCCTGGTGCGCGTCGCGATGCACCAGCTGCATCTGGCGAGGGCGAGGGTGAGTCGAGGCCCCCGGCTCAAGCTCCCGCAGCTTCTGGTGGAAAGTACGTGCCCCGTCACCTCAGGGATCGTCAATAGGTTAAGACAGTAAAAAGCTAGGCGTTCGTTTTCTTTCTACGCTCGTAACTATTGACGACTGGTCAACGGCGGGTTACAGGAAGGACATGATGGCATAGGGAGGGAGTTTGTGCTTTCTTCTTAGAGTGGGCGGTAACGAACATGCGCCCATGATGAGTAGTTGTTTTTCCAATCAATGCATTTCCACTTTTTCACGACTTGAATCGTTTGATGTTGGCTTTTACCACGCGTGCAGAATAGGGCCGTTGCTATGGCTGGCATATAGACTACAGGTGTTCATGCAGGTCGAGTGCATGCACGTGCATTGCCAACAGCACCCCAAACCATGCATGTGGAAACCGAAGCGTCGGACCATTAGTTCGCGATAGCCCCGCCATTGATCACCAACTCTCGCGCAACCATCCTTCGACCAATTTCCACGTCCACACTCACACTCACGATGCAGTCGCTTCCAGATGCGCGATCGCAAAGCTTCGAGGAGCTGTATGGCCCCCCGGAGAACTTCCTGGAGATCGAGGTAGGCTGATTTAGAGCTTCCGTGCCCTTATATATCCCGCAGCCTTGCTCACATTGTCGCGTGCACAGGTTAGGAATCCAATGACACACGGTGAGTGGAAGCCGGAGCTTTCAACACTGCGAGCTAATTCCAAGACAGGCGTCGGCCGTGGCATGTACACAACCTACGAAATCGTAATGCGCACCAACATTCCCGCCTTCAAGCTCAAGTCGTCAACGGTCCGCCGCCGATACAGCGAATTCGAAGCCTTTCGCGATATCCTCGAGCGCGAGTCGGCGCGCGTAACAATACCACCGCTGCCGGGCAAGGTCCTTACCAACCGCTTTTCCGATGACGTGATCGAACACCGACGAGAAGGTCTCCAGCGCTTTCTGCAGATAGTCGTCGGCCACCCGCTCCTGCAGACTGGCAGCAAGGTCCTCGCCGCTTTTGTCCAAGGTGGGTAGATATCAAGCGCTTGGACACAACGATAACTGACGACAGCTGGCAGATCCAAATTGGGACAGGCATGCGTGGTAGATGAGCCACCGGCCCATGTCTGCAGCCACTTACTAACGACATGTCACGATTTGCTACATACGAGATCAAGGGAGCGCTTGAGGCGGCAGTTGAGGGGGTGCTACTTTCAGTTTGCCGCATTTTCTGCGTTACGGAGCGATGAGGCGTTCTTGTCCGGCTACCACTTGGGGGTTTTGTACGTTGTCAATGGTTGAGACGGGGATAATTGTTCTTCGTTCACGTTAAGTAATGGAATGCTACGACTGTTATCCAAAGTCTGCGACAATCTCATTCACTGCCCTTGCGTGAACACCGCATCTTAATCCGTACATTTCGCATGAATCACCAGTGCCCCAAGACAAGCTCGATGCGAACATGTCCATAACCGGGGAGAGCGTCGGCTAGAAGAAATTGCTAACAAATTGACATCAGCGGCAACCACCTCCGCGCAGCGCTAGTGATGCAATGAGGAAGGCGTGGGGTTTAGCAGCAGTAAAAGTTTTTGGAGCCGGACTACCTTGACCTTGCGCATGTTCCTTACCTCGTAGCTCTGCATCTTCAAACTATCCATCTCTTACTCTGATCACCGTCCCGCATAGAAACTATTATTCATCATGGGCATGCCATCGCAGCCGGCGTCCAACGCCATCATCTACCTCACTCTGGGTGCCTTCTTGTGCGTAAACATGACGTTGGCAAACACGCAGCTTGCTGATGTATGATTCAGGGTCCTAGGATGCTTCATCGCATGGCGGTTGCGACACCAGTCCAAAACCGAGTGGTTGTCTAGCAACCGCACACAGAAGGGTTAGAAGACTCGTCGAAGCCCGGTTGTTGCACAGCATCAGCAGCTTTCCGCAACTTTGCGCAACCGCGCGAAGACTTCCGCGTAACCTTTCACCCAAGAACGCATCAACTGACTGTGCTTAGGCGTCCCGCTCGCTTTCAATTTCATCGCTTCGGGTGAGTGCACTCGTGCACCTGTGCTTTGCACATGAAGAGCAGCGGCAGCATCGGCTCGCGAGTATCGCGACTTACTTTTCCGGATTGCCAACGAAACGACATGGTCGTTTCCTAGAGCGCGTGTTCTTGTTCGACAGAACTTTGAAACCCTCCAGGTTCGTATTAGAGATCTCTCACAGAAGTCGCCCTCACCATCGCTGCGCCGTAGAGTCGGTGTGACTCCTGCTCGGCAGTATGAGGGCGGTCCTTTGTGCGGCTACACTGCGGGCGCGGAACCAAAGCTGGACTTGCATATGAAGACTTCTCGTCTGCAATGTGTTGAGTCTGACTGAGGGGAAGCTGAGAAGTACCGTAAGAACTCGATCAAGATAATACTTGCGTGAGGAACGTGCTGCCGCTACTCCCCCTACATCCTTCCCCCCTCCTTGACGCAGAAAGCTGACCTAGGCTTCTCTAACTGATAGCTCTCGGATCCGGTATCCTATTTACCTACCCTCAGATTGCTACCATTGCTGGTGTACAAGGCTTACTAGTCTACGCGCTGTCTTCGGCTCTGCCTCTCTTGATCTTTGGTGCGCTGGGCCCAATCATCAGGCGCAAATGCCCAGAAGGTTTTGTCTTGACTGAATGGACGAGGCAGCGCTATGGAGTGGTTGCGGGTATATTTCTCAGTCTTTGCACGCTCATTACCATGTTCTTGTACATGGTAGCTGAGCTCTCGGCACTGCAGCAGATTGTCACTCTCCTTACAGGACTGGACGGTCTTCCTGTTGTTATCGTCGAGTGCGCAGTCACTACTATCTATACTTGTAAGATTGATATGACGTTGAGACAAGGATGGCTCACTAACAACAACAGCGCTTGGTGGCTTCAAGGTCTCTTTCGTAACAGACAACATTCAAGGTGTTATGGTTATCGGGCTCATCATCATGGGTGTAATTGCCGTTGGTGTTGAAACCGATATCGACCGCTCTTTGATTGACAAGTCCGGCTACCTCGAGTCCAGCCTATTGGGATGGCAGCTCATCTATATCCTCCCTGTCGCAGTCCTGACCAACGACTTCTTCCTCTCTGGGTTCTGGATGCGCACCTTTGCCTCTCGCACAGACAAGGATCTGTGGATCGGAGTCTCACTCGCAAGCATGGGTATACTTATCATACTCACGCTACTTGGTGTCGGTGGCATGCTCGCTGCATGGTCTGGTGCTTACACCATTGGTGACGAAGCGAACGGGTCCCTTGCGTTTTTTCTTCTCCTCGAGCAACTCCCTGCCTGGGTCATAGGTGTGGTCCTTGTAATGACTGTCTCGCTTTCCACTGCTGCATTCGACTCTTTCCAATCCGCCATGATCAGCACAGGCAGCAACGATTTCTTCCGCAACAAGCTCAACATTTGGATCATACGCGCCTGCGTTGTTGCCCTCATTTTCCCTGTCGTAGTCGTCGCACTGCGCAGTCCGGATATTCTGCAAATATTTTTGATCAGTGACCTCGTCAGTGCGGCTGTTGTCCCTTGTCTGGTCATCGGATTAAGCGACAGGTTTTACTGGTACCGCGGGTTTGACTTTGTGGTTGGCGGACTTGGAGGGATTTTCACCATCTTCTTGTTCGGTCTCGTGTACTACGATGGAGATGCTAGTCTGGCCGCGGACCTGCTGTTGTTGGAAGGCGGGTTGTATGCAAACGACTGGAGCGCTTTCGGTAAGTTATTGCCAAACTTTGATACACATTGAACTTGTTAGCTAACGGAAGTATAGGCGCTTTTGTAGCCGCACCCGTCGGTGGTCTCTTATGGGCCTTTGGTGCTTGCGCCCTTCGCATTAGCTTCCTTTGGGTTATGGCCAAGGTTCAAGGCCGTCGCTTTGATGCATTTGACCGCCCCATCCCGCGCCCCATCGCCAGGTCCAGTGCGTTTGATGACCACGATGCTGATGCTGTGCTCGAGAATCACGGCGTTGAGGCTAGTCCCAAGGGACAGTTCTTCTAACGACGGTGGGGAAAACGAAGAAGTTCACATCGGAGTTGGGGAGGTAGTGGTCGACGCTGGACGTAGAACAGCGACAATGTTCACGGTTCTGTGTCGCTGGCAGGTGCGTGAATACTTAGAGAAGACATGTATCACATCGAGCAAACAACCAAATTGCGTCTTTTGACTGTGTGTTACGACTTGATGGAATTGCACTACTACAAGCTGGACGCAAACTGCGGGCATCATTTATCGGAAGACAGTTTCGTGCAAGAAGAGATTTAGAGAACAAAAAACCAAAAGGACATCCAGAATCTGCACATTTCCGTCGCAGTTAATACGTGATAACGGAGAAATAAGACCCATTTTCCGGAATCCAGCGTGCGATTAGAGAGAAACATGGTTGAGTAGTTCGTAGGCGTGTGATGAGACAAGCAGGCAGGCACGGATTGGCGTCGCGCTGAGCTGAAGTGGGGGCGGGGCAGATCGGCAGGGCTCATGACGAAGCTTCGCATTGCTCGAAAGATTTGACAGAATCCAGGCACCAAGTTTCTACAACACAAACAGTCCGTCAAGAGCGCATTTTATTTTCTGTATTTTGATTCAATCCAAGAATTTCAGTTGTCTCCACCTTTCAAACCGCAACCATGCAGATGCCAGATATGCCCATCAACGTCCCAGTCGACGACCCCAATGCTGACACGGAATGGTAAGCCAGGCCGCTATGAAGCTGGGTATATGCGACAGTCATATCTAACATGAATGTGATAGGAATGACATCCTCCGCTCAAAGGGCATCATTCCCGAGAAGCCCCCATCGCCCACACCCATGATCCAAGAAGCCCTCGAACAGGCCCGCGAACTTGCACACAAGAACCGACTAGAAGGCAAGGACCTTGACGAGCTCGCCGAGCTAGAAGACGAGGAAGACGAGGATTTTCTCGACTCGTATCGCAAGAAACGCATGGCTGAGCTCTCCACCATAAACACGGCCTCGGTCTACAACCAGGTCTACCACGTACAGAAGCCCGACTACTCCCGTGACGTCACCGAGGCCAGCAAAAATGCCCATGTGTTTGTGTTGTTGACGAGTTCGACGGGTACGAACACCGAGAGCAGGGTCATGATTGAGAATTGGAGGGAGCTAGCGAAGAAGTTTGGAGACGTCAAATTTTGCCAGATGAGAGCGGACCTGTGTATTGAGGGCTATCCGGATAAGAACACGCCAACAGTCTTGGTCTACAAGGATGGAGATATTAAGAGGCAGATTGTCACTTTGATGCAACTGGCTGGACCAAGGACAAGTGTGCAAGGTGAGTCACGGCTACTCAAGTCTTTTGCGATGGATGAGGTGGTTGTACTGACCAATTTTGTTAGATCTAGAGAAAGTGCTGGTAGACGTCGGAGCCGTCAAGCTTGGAGATTCTCGACTTCAAAAGAGAAAGGAAGACGAAGACGAAAGCCCGAACAAGATCAGGCAAGGAACCACGATGGGTGAAGATGATGATAGCGATTGGGATTGAGGCAGCCATTTCCCCCCGCAACTCTTCGGCGCAATGCATTTCTCCTGCACCATGTCGTCACACCATATCGCGATATCAATACACCAGACAAAAGGGTATGCTGCGAGGTATGCAGATGCGATGGAAGTCATGGCAGCAGCATGTGTCGACTGAACGGTGCGCATGATGCTGCATCGGCTCCTCTCTAAAGCATCAGACGGTGAAGAGTATGCATACAAACCTGTCCAATAGGCAAGACCCACAGACCGCAATGCATTTTGCCGAAGCCGAGATGAACAAGAGCCGAAATAAACATCCTGTCGGGCTTTCGGATCCTATAGCATCTATGTAGCCATGATAAGATATGATACCCACATGGCAAGAAGCCCGCGATAGGGCTGCTCCAACCAAATTCTCTCTTCTTTCTGCCATGTGTCTCGATACAATATCTAGATATAATTGCCCTCCACAGCAGATTGGCAGCCATCTCCGTACCATACATCCCACACGTGCACCAACCAACCAACCAACCAACCAACGAGGCACACTTTCCCACACACTTCTCCTTCCAGGGCGTAAAGTCATTAGCGCACATGCATTTCGCGGGCGAAGTCAGCACAGCAAGTTGGCTACAGAAGTATTGACATAAGCTCAGCTTGGCAGAGGGGTTTGATGACAAGTTTGTATGCGGGGCCTGGACGCATATGCAAGCTGCAGGTATGATAGGTTCGGGACCAGCCTTTGGACACAGAGTGGGGGGACATGCAGACCGATGGGACTTGGGATCTAGGCTTTTGTGGTAAGTAAGCGGAGATGGTAGTGTTGAGGTGGGAGGAATCGAGGCGGGTAGGGTAGATCGTTTAAGTTGGTTCAATGAAGGTGAGGAGGGAATTGTGCGATAGGGCTATTACGGCTTTTCACCAGATTGTACTCTTTGACGATTGATCTTCGTGTGGGCATGTGTGATAGAGCCCGAGAACTCGGGATGTTTTGGTGTTTATTACCACTTTGGGGCCGTAGTCGACGGTGACGGATGGTTAGACAGCCCTGTCGCCTTGCTGTGCGTTTCCGGGTGTTGGCTACAACAAGGTCTAGGGATTAATGGCTTGACGGCTCGGAAAGCTTCGTTGCCGTACATCAAAGTCAGGAACGGCTTCCAAACCGGATCTTGGATGTGGTACCCTAGCCGCCAGTTATAGATGAAGGCTGCGATACCAAACAGATGAATACGTCGATTTATTCATTGTGATGGCTGTATGCAACATTCCAAAAGGCCGATACCACTGCTTGTCATCAAAGTGTGAACAAGCCACCCAAAACGCCTTCTCCCGTGCCGGAAAAAGAGGCCAATTTTGTGGGTTGATCTTGCAGACAACCGTGTGCCCAATGCCCCCAAACACCAAAAGCGATAAAAACGAACCTGCAAGCTGCAGAGGAAGAAAAGAAAAGAAAAGAAAATGCAACAGGGTATTGAAGAGAAAAGAACGAAGGGGTTCAGCGTTTCTTTCAGCCGAAGAATCAAATCAGCTCATCGCCTCCACAGCGTCGCGACTCCTCAACCGCCTGCCAAATGGCGCTCTCTTCAAAAACAGGACCATGGCCATCACACTTGGCCGAGCCCTTTAGACGCTCACAGACATCCGCCACGTCAACCAGGCCCTGCTTAACAAGCTCATGCGACTGTATCAGGTCCCAGGCCTGAGCAGCAGGAACCTCTTTGCACTTTGTTTTCTTTCGTGAATGTTCTCTATCAGCGGCATTCACCACGCTGCCATTGGTCAGCGACTGGACATTGTACTCATCGTCCTTTTCGTCCTCTTCCAAGAGAAGATGGGCTCCAGGCGACGGATAGCTAGCCGAGATTGGTCGAGAGGCAACTGAGGGTGAATGGCCGCTGGTGGCACGCAGGATCTCGTTTTCGGTGCGAGCTCGCTGCAGAGCGACTTTCAAACGCTCGTTGTCTGATTGGAGGGAATGGGTGCTGGATTCGAGGGCGGAGAGCTTGGTCTCTAGTTCCTTCACGTGTCGCTCTTTACGCTCGCGGAAGGCGCGTTGACTAAGCGCAAGGTTAGCTTGGATTTTTCTTGTGATTTGGAGAACAACACAGGCAAAGCACATACGCGGCTCGGTTCTGTGCCTTGCGCCTGCTCTGGGCAGGCGTCAGGTTGTCCTTTTCCTCGCTGCTACTACGCGTCCGGCTCATCCGGCCATCTTCGAGGTCCGCGCCTAATCCCGAGTCTACGCTGCCAACGGCCATGGGTGTGTGTGCTGCTGCGTTTTCTGGTGAGCCCTGATGCGGCGTCGGCAGGCCGTTGTTGTAACCAAAGGCATCGTAAGACGTCGGGAACAATATGGCGTCGAGAGGTTCCTGGTTGCAAGCACGTCAGATTAGTCATTGTCACGTTGCACCCAGCCTGAATGCGGGGAGGCGGCGGCCGCTGTAAGCACCCATGGCAGTCTGGAAGAAAACACTCACAATGCTCCGTGGAGTATCCGCGTCTAGTCCAGTGTGTGCGAAGGAGTGTCGATTCATGCCCAGGAATTGGTTGTAGGGCTGCTGGGGCCCGCCAAAGTAAGTGTAGTCCATGGTTGCCTTTGCCGTTGGTGGCTAAATAAGTATGTAGCGCGATTGAGAAGCCAAGGTCCCCGCTACTAAAGCTTGCTAAGTACTGACTGATGATACTGAATACTACGCAACGATTGTGGCGAACGTCGTAGCGAGGCGAAGCTGTATCGGAGCTGGAAAAGGCTCTGGTATTTCACGCGATGGGCAGCTGAAGCTCTGGACCTTATATTCCAGCGCACCGGTAGGGGTGGAGCTTAGATGTGCTCACTTCCGCTGCCTTCAGCCCAACCCACATTGAGCAAACTAAACCTATGGTAGCGCATATGCACCTCACAACCCCGGTAAACGGTCTGGGGGTCAAATGGCTGCTTAGTTGGCGTTCCTCTAACCACTGTTCATCGCTGCTGAAGCGAACATGCAGTGGGACACCTGCATGCACGGCTCGCATCCTGCTGGCGGTTCAATACACACCGAAGCCATTGCTCGTCCATCAAATCTCCACGCGGCATCCCTAGAGTCGCGCGTCCGTCTGCAAGATCAAGGTAAGCCGCCGTAAATCAGCTTTAGTTGAGTTGGCATCATGGCTGAGAATGGTCTTGTCAATGCTGATGGGCTATTCGAATCCGCATGCACTTTGCTAGAAAGGTCTAACTATTCCTGGCCAGCCGAAGCATTGCTGACTGCAGCTTCGCAATCATTATGCTGTGCACCTATGAGATGACGGACCGCGATACCCCCGACTTGAGATGAGGCTCTGGGGACAACAGTCATGTTGAGGACATGTATCCACCCACCATCACTCACTGCTGACGGTCCTTGGTTGACGCCGCCCATGTATGCGCCCTTTAGCCTTAAATGCTAAACACCAATTGACAGCGTCGCCAGGTGTGATGCCTTCCAGCTGTACAACTCGTTGAGAACACAGCATTTTGGCTTTGCCGGACTTGGACGGGAACCAATTGAATGTCAGTTGGGCACTGCAGCCTTACCCATCAGCAACCCAAAGTCTACTGCACCCGCGGGGCTGAAGCTGAAGAGTGGGGATGATAGCGCATCCATACCGTCCAGAAGCCGTCGATCAGTCTTGTCAGCACTAGGTACCGTTTAATCCATATACCGTGCCAGAACCGGCACTCTGCATCTATCCTAGAGCGAAACACTAGTACCCGGCTTCTAAGTTTCTGTTGTATTTCCGCCTATAAAACCACAATTGTTGGTTTCTGATCTGTGTAGAGAAGATACACGCCTGGATGATCACCTAATAGGACTTCAACGCCACGGTATGCGATGGAAATTCCGTCGTTCTCACTCAAGATAGCCATCGCGGTACGGATCCAAGGCACCAGAGTATCGTCCTAGTCTAAAGTCACGAGCGCTCAGGTCCTACGCCATCCAAGAGTGCGGGGTACAAAACCCAAACCGACCATTATAGTAACAACGTGGGCGACCCGCCGTGAGATGGATGATAGAAAGATGGTAGTAGGCACCCTCCCGCAAAAGTAACAACGTGAGAAGGCCGGAAATAAGTTCGAACATGCAACCATGGTATGCTACTCGCTGCCTGTGTCACAACACTAGCCCTACACGGCTCTTGATAATATCTCGCTTTCTGACGCGTCAACCCCAGACACCCGCATATCTGTGCTGTCTTCATGAACCGTTAATATCCATCGAGACTACAGTAGTCTATTGTAAGTAGCACCACAGCCGTATATGGTAAACGACATTATCCGTGGGAAATGCTTTCGAATATGGTCTTTTCGAAGTGCCTATAGATTTCGGGGAGGTTTAACGTTGTTCTTGCTCTAGGCCGTTGCCACTAATTCACAGAATGTAATGTTCAAGCCTTCCGCATTTTCTTGCATGTCCTCAATCGAGGAACTGGGTATCAAAATTCGCGAAAAGAGAGATGGCCGCCCAACCAACACCGTCAAAAGTACTCAGTTGCGAACGTAGTTGATACGACGCGAGCACTTCTGCTCAAGAGCTTCTCTTCCCATACGGCTCGAACGGGAAGATTGCGGCAATACCAGCCATGAAGATGTACAATGCCGCACAGATATAAATCGGCACAGCCGTGCCAGTCTAGGGCTTCATGTCAGCCTATAGCTCCGTGTCCATGACACGTAACATGGAACTTACATCAGCAACCGTAGCAATCACGGCACTCAAGATGCCCATGATCCTATTCCACCCAATCGCAATACCATTTCCGGTTCCGCGATGTGCACTGGGCAAAACCTCGGGCGTATACGCGTACAACGTGCCGTAGTAGATGTTGAGGCAAAAGTTGATGATGCACGTGAACGCAACGTTCTGCGTGGCAGTCCGCACTTGCGTATATGCGAAGAAAAACGCCATGGTAACGAGCGCTCCAACAACCATTGTGTATTTCCTCCCTAGTTTGGTGCCGCACATCCATCCTGCTAGTACGGGACCCCAAATGCCGCTGAAGTTGACGAGCGTGTAGTTGCGCCACGTGATGTATGGGCTCGGTTGGCCGAATGCTGCGCCTCGGGAGGCGAGATATGCTGGAAGGAAAACGTTGTATAGCGGGTATGCAAGACCGATGAGCGTCCAGGAAAGCCAGATCAAGGATGTAGAAATGCTGATACGTTTTGTCGAGTACAAACCGCGCAGATGCATGCCAATTTCACCGAATCCCCACTTGCTCTTTCCTTCTCTTCCAGCGGCGCGCTCAATGGTCCCACATTCCTGCATAAGTTCCAAGGTGATGCTACAGGGGCGATTGTACTTTTTCGCAATGGACTGTAGTGTTTCCACGCATTCAGCATCTTTGCCCTCGCCGACAAGGAACTTTGGTGTTTCTTTGAGTCGGATGACGGTTATCCGCAGAATGGACATGACGAAAACGAGGGCACCGGAGGAATACCATATGTAGCGCCAGCCTTGGTTGTTGGCTCGCGTGCAAGGAGGTGCAGTGGGATCGACAGATGGGTCTGTACAACTGAAGTTTGGAATAAAGGCCCAGGCGAAGAAACCTGCGATGAGTTGACCAATACCTGTTCGTAAATCAGTACCATGAATCGATGCTTTAGAGTTAGACTCAGGCACAGCATACCCCACCAGGCTGCCATGAGCGTGAGCATCCACTGCCTATAGCTGGGCAAATACTCCAAGAAAACGGCAGTGTCCAGGACCAAATTTCCACCACCTCCAAAGGCACTCAGACATACGAACAGGCCCAGAACCTCCCAATTTGGGCTCGCGCCTGCAACAATTGCAAAGATACTACAAATGATCAGACTGACGTTGAATGCGATCTTTCGCCCCATAATATCGGCAGTCAACCCCCAAAACAGGGCACCAGTGAGCATGCCGACATAGGCAGCGATGGTAAGACCATTCGGATACGAAGGATTGAATTCGAGAGCAGCTTGACCTGCGATGATGGATTGGATCAGCAGGATGAGCGAATCCACTGCATAACCAAACCCGTTCAGAACAAAGAGCTTGGTGGGATTAGTTGTCTTCTGAATGTGTTTGAAAAGTAACTGGATACCTTCCATTGGTATGTAGTGAAACCGATCTGCAGGTGTAAGATCAGTAAGCGTCCCCGTAGCTGTACGTGCATGTGAGCTTGCCTCGTCAATGGCGTTGTTGACCAGATGCATCTTGGCATTCAACACAGGATCGGTATGCTCGAGTTGCAGGATGTCGCCTTTACCCAGGCTGCTGGTTTCCTCGTATGCGTGCTGATGTTCAACATCTGGCTCCTGAACCTTGTTGTCTCTAGCCTTGATTTGCTCCTCCATGATGACGCGCAATAGTGCTGGGTACTCGTGTACTTTACAATATGTTTTGGTGTTGGATTCGCACGCGACACCTCAGGTAATGCAAGAAAAACAAACGGGAACTCAAACAGAGGGGCATGCGAGGGGTAGGTAGATCGATCATCTCGCCGGCATGAGCAACACAGGTCAAGCCTGTTGTAGCCTTGCACCGAATGCAATGTGTGAATTGGCAAATCAAAGAGCCGGGTATGAGGTCGTGGCCGAGGCGTGATTGGTCAACGCGATAAGCGTGCGTTCGTGACAGGGTACAGATTAGGCCGATCAGGCTTGGAGCTCTTGGAAAGCAGGCGATACCTTCGCAGGAAGGTGCTAGCACGTAAATGTCTTGTATAATCGGACGTCGGGCCCCGCAACGATCGCACAGGAATCCTTTGAGTGCGGAGATCGCCTCAGCACTGCAAAGCTTTCAAATAGCTCCAAAATCGAGCGGTGCCAACACGACCAGAAGCAGGCGTAGCTACCAGACTATACTTCTGCATTGATTGTAACCTATCTCTTGGATATGATCGCATGTACCTTTGTACAGTGGGAAGCAAGGCGAATAAACTAGGTGTGAATGGCCGACTGGGACAACGCCAAAAGGAAACAAACATCCGTTGGGTAAATCGCCGAAAAACGGCACCAAAGATGGCGGAGCAATCCTGACCTGATATCCGAAACGCCATGCTGAAAAGAAAAAAACACGCTATAGGCAATATTGACGCTCTGCGAAAAACAAAAACAAATGTATGACGAGAAACACTTATTGTTGGCCAGGGGTGGGCGCCGTAGGCGTGTTCTCCTCGGTGCTAGCGATAGCAGTATCGCCCTCCATTGTCATCGTGATTGGTGTTGGTGCAATCCTTCGTCTCTTACTCTCTCGCAATTCTTCCGCCTCGGCTTCTGGGACAGCATTGAGATCTCGTTTCTTGGATGTGGATAATCCATCTTCACGTTCAGATTCGCTCCTCTCCCCCTCTCTGCGTCCAGCATGGCCCGTGTTTGGGATCCCGCTCACGGAACTACTTGCACTGTGTGAGCCAGCCTGTCCATGAGCTGGGGTAAGAGGCGGTGTCCACATTGGAACAGGCCCAGAGTTAGCCGCTGCTATGCTCGGTACCGACGACATCGCTGGAGTCGGAGCGTTCATGTTGCTTTGATCTCCCGCACCAGGAGCGAAAGATGATGCTGTGGCTATGCTGGAGACAGAATTGCTTCTAGTTGGACTTCCTGGTCTTGCGGGAACGAAGGAACTAGGGGAAGCCGGGAAACCTGCGGAAGGTTGTCTCTGCATTGGGGGTGCAGTGGCCGTGTTTGAATTTTGCATGCTTCCAGTGGTTGGAGTGGGTACTGGAGTAGAGTTGTTGGAAGCCTGGCTGGCTGTGGTATTAATAGCAGCAGGTGGATGCTGCGGTCGACTGTGAACAGCCAGTGGTCCGGTGTACTTTTCGCCCAACTCGCCAGGGGCAAATGTAATCGAGGAGCAGAATCCGTCGGAAGATGTCATTAGCAGCATAGAGCCATCATTAGACCTGGAAAGCTGTAAGCAATGGCAAATAAATAGATAACGAAGTCGACAGATAGTCCTTACCAAGTAATGTCTGTGAAGGTAGCAAAGTGCAAGTTACTGACTATGCACAATGGCTTCTGCTGCTGTGTATCGTAGATGTGAATAGCGTCCTGGGTTGCAACAGCATAGATCATGCGATAAGGGAGCGTGAAGGCGGAAGCAGGTCCAGCAGGTGGTCCAGTTGGGGTGGGCGCATCGCCATCAGTGGGCTTGGGTGACGGTGCTGATACGCTTGGCGAAGGAGACGGCGCACTTGTGATGGGTGGTGGATCCATGGACGAATGCGACGTAGGGGGCTTCGAAGGCATAAAGGGCTCTGGTAAGGAAGGTATCTCATCATCCATGTTGGAGGTGTCGATGGTGATTTGCCTTGTTGGGGGGATTGCTTGACGCAGGGTGTAATACACAGGCGAACAACGTACGGCGACGGAGGGTTTCTTGTGGCCCGGCAGGTAAGCCACCGGGGGCTTGTTCAAACCGGCGCGAGTGTAAATGTACACAGTGTTGGTTATGTCTTCAGCTGGTTTCGCCTCGCCAATCGACGAGTGCAATGCCTTGTATTGCCCCGCTGGAGTGAATAGCAGACTGCCATCAGGAGCAAATGTGAGACGCCGGAAGAATGATGTGAGGGTCTCGTTGAAGTATATGGACGCGTTGCGCACGCCGATTGTGCCGATGCTGCTGATACTGGGGGAATTGGGCATAACGGCGGGTAGAGGCATAGACGGGGCCGGTGAAGCAGAGCGGCGCATCGAGGGCGAGGATCCAAAGGATGACCGCCGGCTGTGCGAAGTCGGGGGAGGATGCATGTTCGGCAAGGCAAGGGATTGTGGTGTGCCAGGCATCGATGGTACGGGTGAGCCGATTGCAAGAGCAGAATCGCCTACGAAAGATGCTCGGCCACCGAAGTCTGGTGGTGCAGGGCTGTTGGAGGATACACGTCGCGCGGGGAGATCCATCTTGGTAACCTTGCTGTGCTGGGCCAAGGAGAACTGGCCGTCCTTGTTCTTGAGCGTGTAGATGTGAACGGATCGGTCGGACGACTGGGTGGCGATGTATTCGTTCAGAGGGTCCCAGGCCACGCCTTGAACGTAGTGGTTGTGCTCGGCAATCTGCCGTACTATGCTTCCTAGAGGTTATTGAGCAATTGTCGGGGGAGGTAGTGCCAGGGCAGGTGTCGTACCAGTCTGAGCGTTGTATATGCGGGCAATGTTATCCATGCTGCCCGTGATGAAGAAGACGCCGTCTGGCGACCAGGCGAGGTCGTAGATTTCGGAGCCTATGGACCTGCACATGGCCTTTACCCGCCATGTCTCCTTGTCCTCGAGGCCTTCTTCGAAGTTGGTGTGCGTCGTTTGGTTCTCGGCGGGGACCCAGAGCAGGACATTGCCGTCGTCGCCTGCGCTCGCGAGCATCTCGCCTGCGTCTATTAGCTGTGCTGCTCGCACCCAAGGCGGGCCTCCCAAATACCTCGTGGACACCATCGTACTACGTTGACGGCCTGCGTGTGCTTTACGAGCGTCGAGAGGTACGTGACCTTGCGCTCCTCCCCGTGTGTCTCGACGTTCCAGAGCTATTTCACACGTCAGCGGAAGCCCATGGCTCATGTTGGCTGCCCCCGACGCACCCGAACATTGTTGTCTCCGCCAGCCGTTGCCAGGCGTCCCTTGCCGTGTGGTTCAAAGTGAGCTGAGTAGATTGGGGCGTTTTCATTGTGCCAGGAGACCAGAAGCGGAGCAGCCTTCATCACGGGTGAAGCTACGGCTCATGGGCCGTGTCGGGGAAAAGGGCGTGGTGCACGAGGTGCTATCGAGACGTGTGCGCCGAGGGAATGGTGAAGCGTCTTGGTGGTGTCAGACTGCGAGATGCGTGCCCAAACGTGCTGGTTTGCTGGAGCGCACAACCGAGCTGCAGTGAAAGAAAGCTGGCAAGGCTATGTGCAATGTGCAATGTTTTCTTTGGCTAAGTGCAGATCACTAGAGGCGTTCTTTGAGGCAATTGATGGGTCTTGGGTGGTTGGCTCCATGTCTCTAGGCCGCCTGCACACACGAACCTGGAAGCGCGAGCGTTCCGCGTCTCCTCCTAGCCTACTTGGGAACCCTAATTGACTGGTTTCACCGTCATATGCTCCAGACACGACACCCTCCTTATTGACTAGTCATTCGCTGCCGGCTGGACGTGTATTTGAGTTGCCTCTACCATCACTTCTTCTTCTTCTTCTTCTTCCAGCATCCTGGTGATAGCAAGGCAAATATGAGACACAAGCGGGATGGGAACTCTCCTACAGCGCCACTTATGCACCTTATACTGGAATGCGTCTCTTATCAATTATGCCACCTGCACTCCTGGCTCCTGCCCCGTCGTTTTGGCAGCCATGGTCTTCAAGGGCAATCAACGCACGGGCCATATGTGGATCGCGATCGCGTCAAGTCACCAGTGCAACCACTATACTGTGGAGTCGAACACCCAAGACACAACTCCACCCTGTGGCTTATGCCTTGCAAGAGAAGCCGAGAAAAACACCGCGCCTATCTTCGCAAGCCCCTGGTAGCTGCCGTGGAACGAGAAAGCTCTCTAGAATTTTCCGCCTCACCAGCCAGCCGCCATCATGTCAGACCGAGGACCCACCCGCCTTGAAACAGAGCTGGAGCTACTAGAGGCCATGTATCCCGACCAGACGCACTACGATCCCAACTCACGCGAGTTAAAGTTCGCCAATGACAGTCATGCTTCATTCCTTCTTCGGTTACCGGAGACGTATCCGGAATCAGGATTGCCGGACATCATCTCAGCGACCGATGCAACCAAGAACGATCTGCGGGCGCAAACAAAAACGGCTGTAAAAGAGCTGGCGGTGATTGAAGGAGAGGAAGCGCTGGATGCCATCATCGCTGCCTTTCAGCAAGTCGTCGAATCTGCTTCTTCTCCTTCAACCCCAACTGAACAAAATGGTGGCCCAACAGCAAGTCCCAGTGACGTCTCCAATACCCCTAAAACCGTCATCGTATGGCTACACCATCTTCTAAATACCAACAAACGAAAACTCGCCCTCTCCCCTCCACCTTCAACACCTCCAGTATCAGGCCTCACTAAGCCTGGCTATCCGGGTGTTCTCGTCTACTCGGGCCCGTCGTCCGCTGTCACGGAGCATATCAATCTACTCAAAGCGCAGAACTGGCAGGCCTTCCAGGTACGGTATGAGGAAGATGAGGTTTGGCAGTTTGCGCATGGTACAGGCATTAAAGAGGTGGAGAGTATGAGCGAAATCGTGAAGGGCGTCGAGGTCGAAGATGGCCCCAGTAGCAAGCGCAAAGAAGAGTTCTTGAAGGCTGTTGGTATTAAATGAGTATCGAGATGGTGAATGAGAACGAATTTTTCACGTGATTACAGAAGGTAGGGCCATAACCCGGTTATGTCTGGGATCATTACCGACAGAGCTACTCCTGACGATCCTGGGTTACATATCAATGGGGATTTTGACCGTCCCTATTGGTCTGATTCGATATAGTGTGCCTAAACGCAGCATACCCGTCTTGAGTGGTAGCATTACTCTGGCCAGTGCCGTGTTTCTAGCGGATATCTGTCTTGCTACGAAAAAAGCACACATCATCCTAGTGACCATTCCCATAGCGAGCGCAAGATGCCCAAGATTTCTACAAACATTATTCTTGCACCTGTAACCGTCAAGCTAGACAGCGAAGAGATGAAAAGTACGGCCTAGAAAGCATCACGCGATGAGTTGATCATATAAGCATAGTTTCCAGTGTTTTCTCTCACTATTTTTGTTATGCTGCCGAACAGGGAGTTAGATAATAGGAGCGTCCACATCGACGTCTGGTACCTCTCTGCGCCTGGGCGTATTGAACTACTTTCCGGCAAAGAACATCTATTTCGTTGGAGCAGCACGTGCCGCTCAAATTATTTGTTTTTTTCTCACGAATATGCCTCTAAAAGAACATTTGACAGAATGACTTCCTCAAATCTCTCTAGGTGCATTCTAGCTTAGAATCTAAGATCCATCAGATTGTTAAAGGCCACAGGCAGCTTCTCAATAGTCTGCTCTATTTTTTAATAAACAAGAAAAATCTTTTACTGTTATTTGCAAATACACTCTACCTGTTTTCCAATGTCCCAGATAAACGCCCACTGTTGTGTTGGTGAGAGGCTAGACTCAATCCCGGATCGGAAGCAGTCCACGGCTGCGGGCGTGTCATGCCCGATGTCATTCGAGGCAGGCCCGTGCACTGACATCGCATGTCGAATTGTCAGAAAAGTATCCCGCACCATCAGTCTGCCACACTACGTCGCCCCTCTCACCCGGACAATCCGATGACCATGTCCGCCCCGAGCAGATGCTTGGCCACGGCCACGAGGAACCTGAAGAATGCACCGGCAGCGCGCATCTCGCAGCGAACCTTTGCATCAAGCACATCGAACTCGCTCGCATCACCACGGAATGCAACGGCACGAAACACAACCTGTCTGAGGGAATTACAAAGAGCGCAAAATGGTAGCGGGAAGGTTGCAAGCAGCTGCCAGGGACAGACACGGACTTTCGCGCAATCAGCGTCACGAAGGGCTCTAAAGACGATAGATCAGATCCGGGCAAGGAACAAGGGCGGGGTACGTTCTACAATTTGCGAAGAGTGTGCTCTAGAAGGAACGGCGAATTGAGTTCCGTGTCAATAGCTGACACTACATGCAGCCATTCAACCTTACCGCAGCCATCCTCTTCGTCGCAGCTGGTGGAGGATTATGGGCCTATTTCACATACGAGAAGGAGCGCCTGGCACGAAAGCGCATAGCGGAGCAAACAAAAGGCATGGGGAAGCCCAAAGTTGGTGGGCCGTTTCAACTCATCGATCATACCGGAAAACCGTTCAGCAATGAGGACATGCTAGGCAAATACTCACTGGTAAGCCAACACCGTTTCCCGGTCCCGAAACAAAATCTGACGCCACATGCAGGTCTACTTTGGCTTCACTCATTGCCCCGACATCTGCCCTGACGAACTCGACAAGATGGCTCTTATGTATGACAAGGTCAAAGCCGAATGCGGCGATGTTCTCCTACCCATCATGATTACCTGCGACCCGGCGCGCGACAACCCAAAGGTGCTCAAGGAATACTTGTCCGAGTTTCACCCAGACTTCATCGGCTTGACGGGCGAGTACGATCAGATCAAGGATACCTGCAAGGCATACCGAGTCTACTTTAGCACACCTAGCAGTGTTAAGCCCGGCCAAGACTACTTGGTTGACCACAGCATTTACTTTTACTTGATGGGTAAGCTCAGCGAAACATGGAAATGCTGAAAATGAAGTTAGCTAACAACACGCACAGATCCTGAAGGCGACTTCGTTGAAGCTATTGGACGTAACTTTACAGCTGACCAAGCTGCGAAGGTCATCTCGGACCACATCAAGGACTGGGAAAAGCCTCTGAAGAAAGCGACACGATGGGAATAAGCCAATACCTTGCGCGTCAGATGGGCCAGCTGTTTGGCGCGAGAGGGACGGGGGACTCTTGGACAAGTATGAGTCGTCTTCGCTTCTTCATGACCGATTGGAGGAAGATTCGAAGTGATGGCTTTGTACGACTACAACGACCACAAACCTGTATTATACGAAGGCACAAAATGTGTATATTAGTGTACAATCATCTACTTGGCTATCTTCGAAAACAGGGATAACTTTTTGCACAACTGCAGGATATCATGGCCTTAGGGGGGCAATTGCTTTGGCATGGGCAGTTCAGCAGTCCGATGGGGCCACAGTGACGACATCTCCCATCGTGCGACTCTGCACTGAGTGCCTTTGGAAGGCACCAGACCGAAAACACTAGCTTTCCATCCACTTTCACAGATGTAACATCCATCTGCACCTCTACCTGTCACAGTGCTCCGCTGCTACATGCACATATTCCTCCATCCAAGCCGTTGCCCTAGTCGCCACATCATGAGCCCCCTCACAACGCTGTAGATGTCTTCTCGCCCACGGAAAAACATCCACATGCGCACGATCTCCCATCCAACAATCCAAATGCCCATAGCCCTGCACAGCAACCCTCTCGTACTCGCCCTCGGGGAACGTCTCCCTGAACAAATCGAAGCTTCTCTTGGTACTTTGCAGGCTCCAAACGGCGTTCTCGCCTCCACTCAACCAGCAGATGCTCAGCCCTCTGAGTCTCTCTAAATTCTCCGGCGTAACAAGATCTTCAAACGCGGGTTGATTGCTGCGAACGTGATGGGGAGGCAGGGCACCCATGCCGGACAGATGAGAAAGGAAGTTTGTGTGGATGCCGCCAAACCAGTGACCGAGGTGTGCGTGCGTACCATGGTTGAGATTGACATGCGTCCAGCAGCGGCCAAACGGAACGTCGCATCTGTGACAAACCGCCGAGTTGCACATTTCACTCCTGGTACCCGTGGGATAGAAACGCAGTATCTGATCGAGCAGGAACTGTACCCACGGAGAAGACGGGGAGGAGTGGCAGGGGAACCAGGAGTCTGCTAACATCTGCATTTGCCTCTGTAAGTTTGGGAACGTCAATAGGAAAGAGATGAAGAGACGAACTTTGTAGGTTTTGGTGAGTATGGGATGTCGCGCTTTGAAGTCGTTGTCTGGACTGAAGATCAAGTTGATGAATACTTGACTGCATGTCATGCCCTTGATCCATGAAGCTTCCACGTCGCCGGTCAGCAAAGAGATGCCTGTTGCTATACTCCCTAGGCAATGAGTGATGACGTAAATTTTTCTGCCTTGTTCTCGTTCTTGAATGTACTGCATTGCTGTCCGGACATCTAGCCGAGCATCGTAGACTGTGTCACCCTTTCTCGCTTCGTTTCCCTTTCCGAAACGCAGAACGGGGACGTAACACCGGTGCCCGAGGGAGGTGAAGTAATCGATAGTGTTTGTAGATATAGTTGGCAGAGAGAAAATCTGCTCATCTACAGATGCACCGGGTATAAGTATGATTGGTGTGCATTTCTGTGGAGTACCAGATGGCGGATGCCACATCTTGATGGGAAAGTTTACTCCGTCTTCGGCCGTGAGTGTATTCACAACTGGTCTCGGTTTCTCATAGTAGCCCGATATGTCATTAGGCGGCGTGGGATACTGAAGTCGACGGAATGGACTGAACATGTACGGTGCAATGTTCATGGCGAAGAACTTGAGAAACCGAGCTTGGGCTTGGACGTCGCTCACAGCACTGATGGCTACCCGAGAT
Organism: Stemphylium beticola; assembly: GCA_029100535.1. Lineage (NCBI taxonomy): Eukaryota > Fungi > Ascomycota > Dothideomycetes > Pleosporales > Pleosporaceae > Stemphylium > Stemphylium beticola. Next base: position 5,169 of record JARBXR010000005.1, on the reverse strand, counting down.
CGCAGAGACTGAAGTTCAGAGAAGAATTCATAGGGTGACATATACAAGATACCTCGGCCGACTAGAGACCCATCGGGTCCAGTGATTGTCGTCAACAAGGTTGTTGTCGCACCCCAAGTCTTCGATACCGAGAATGCAGCGGTAGAATCCAGCCTCTTGTAGCCACGAAAACCGTATTGCACGCCGTCTGTACTTAGCAGATCCAGCTTGTAAACAAGATGAACAGCATCAGCGACGTTCTCGTCGTGCGTGAAGAATTCAACCGAACCACCGGTGACGAGGAGCGGGTCCTGCGATATTGCGCCGCAAGCAAAGGTACCCTGTGGTATACCCTGGTATGAGTCCTCACCAACGCGGTGCGCAACTACCATGAGCGTGAGTTGGGCTGAACTCGAAGCCATCTTAGACACCCTTTCCGCAGCCTCAAAATCTGGAATGTCATTGCCGATGTGAATATGACCCGACATAGTTTCCTCAAATTGCACGCCTTCCATCAGATCTTTTACATTTTCAGGAGGCTGTGTTTCCCCTGCGTTTTGTTTTGGTTGTACTTTCGGGAGGTTTAATATGCCATTAGGACTTTCATCGGCTGTCCAACCACGCTCCTTCATGATCAAGTCGCAGCTCCGCTCAGCTAGTGCGGTGATGGTAGCACATGGATTAACGCCTTTCAGGCGCATCGTTAGCAAACATCACACTAATCTTCAAGTAACAACATACCAAGTGATGTCGGGATAACTGAGCCATCTACGCAGAAGATCCCTTCGTGTACTTTGTCTCCCTTGCCAGCAAAGACCTGACCGCGATAATCAACCACACCACCAAGACCAGTTGCATCGTTGCTCATCACTGCACCGCCGAGAGGATGGACAGTGATGCAAGGAGCCTTGACAAGTTTGCCGCCAAGATTATCAGTCATCTCCAGGAGGACACTGTCGATGTTAGCACTTCGCTTCTTATTGCCGATGCCCGACCACTGTAAACACATTGTATCATTTTCAAGCGTCATCGCTCCCTCGTTCTCATCGTGCGACATGGTGAGAAAGACGAGCATCCGGTTCACGCTGCCATCTTTGGCATACGGCCCTAGGATCCAACTCTTCAGTCTGGCCAATAGTTTGCGCGTATTGTTGAATGATTGTGACGAAACAGTGGTTGTTTGGGTTTCAAGCAAGCCTTGTATGGCCGGCCCCAGTGCTTCGGGAACCGCGCCGTCCTGGATTACATACCCGTCCCGTACATTCTTGGCGTGCTTAGGGCCTCTCATGTCGATGCAGCTAGTAATCGTGGGACCACATGATCTGGAATCCATCTTGTCTGAGTTTTCATGCCCGATGCTACCAATCTCTCGGTCGCAGTTGTATGCAAAAGCTAACATGTCGCCATTACCTGTTAATCTTTGGCCGAGCAAAGGTGATGTAGATAGGCCATAGCGTTGTGATCGCAATAGTACTTCGGTGGTTCCGAGCGCACCGGCTCCGAGGAAGACAAGTTTCCGCTGTATTGCGTTAGTTCTAGTTAGGCCTAGATATTTCCCTACTTACAGCGCTGACCCATTTCATCGTCTTCTGTGATCTTCCGTTTTGCGCCTCGTAGAATATTATATACCCTTTGCCTCGATCTTTCTGCTTCACATGTCGGACGTCGATTTCACAAAAGAGTTCGGCGCCTCTCGCCCAAGCATCACTTAGGTAGGTCACGAGTACGGAGTTTTTGGAACCATCGTTGGCACCTGTACACTCGTTTCCAGAACCTGTGCTTTCTAGCATGTGTACTCCAGCTTGATTAATACCAGAACGGAAAGCTGTTGTCAGGGGAGGACGGTGAAAGTCATCACGGAAGCCAATGTCTTTGGCTTGTTGCTCCAGGACGCCCGATTTGCACGGTTTCGGGCAATTCGGTGGAAAAGCTGTCGGTTCGAGCATACCCTCAGCTCTCACATAGTCTGCAACGAATAGTTATGATGAGCGACCTTCCCGTTAGCGTTCAAACACTCACATTCCATGAGAGCGTCAGTGTTTTCTCTAATCTCCTTCGGCCACTCTGCTGCTTTCAGCAGTCTCTCGTCAGGTCTAAGAAACACGCCGGCATTGATCAAGCTCGTTCCTCCTAGACCACAACCTAGAAAGACATCTTGTCCTTTCCCCTTGACAGTGCGGTAGAGTCCTGCGGTCTTTCCTACGCTGAGCTGTACGTTAGATGTCCGGCCAATCACGCTGTGCTCTCGCATGGCATCTTTGAACGTGTGGGGATAATTTCCAGGCCACCTTTCCTTCCCACGTTCAAGCACACAAACGCTTTTTCCAGCTCTTGCCATCCGAGATGCCGCTACACCGCCGCCGTATCCTGAGCCGATAACCACCACATCGTATTCAGGCTTCATGGAGGACGGTTGACGACTCAAGCGGGGATAGTCTCTACCGGCTGAAGGGATAGCTGAGTGTGCGGCTGGCATCCGTGGTTTCTCAAGGTAAACTAGTGCGCGTAGAGATTCCGGAAGTGTGAGGAAATTTTTCCATGATTTTGACTGAGAAATGCACCTCGACATGCACCAAGACGCGTAGCAAAGAAAGGCTAAGGTTACAATTAGGAATGTTGACTCCAGCATCGTATCTTTTGAGAGGTAAGGTGCTGGGTATTTGAGAAGATAGGCGGACAGTCCCTGATGCTTGAGGTGCCAGCACTCAAGCAGTAGATATATACTTCGCATTGGCAAATTCCTGTTGTAGAATGAGTGCAACGCCATTGGCCACACCGTAATGATAACGAATCAACAAACCACAGAACTGTATTGAGGTTAGACACTGCACAGAAATTCACAATGTTGCTGTATTAGGCCTACTGATAATGCATGCTGCAAGCTTACCCCTCGTAAACGACACGGATAAGGCTGAATTAAATGCTCTTCCGGTCTGAAACAGTTCCGCGATTTGACGTGGCCCTCGGCTGTAGTATTGTGGCCTGGATGTAATAGGCAAAGTTGGGGGCCATCTTCTCGTGATAGACAGTAGCGCCGACCAGTGCGGTAAGAAGAATCCCGTCAAGCCGTCTGCGCGTCAGATCTTTAAAGGTGATAGCTGGATAGCTATGGCAACAACGACACGGTAATCAGCTTGTTTCGCGAGCATTTGGGAATAGTAGATCGTGCCCGAATGTAGTGCAGTAGAGACTGGGGAGAAACGGGTTTCAGTCTTGTTGGGTGACCAAGCCCCTCCATGAGCGCCGCTTGCAGCACCACGCTGTGTCGAAAAGCCGAAGAAGCGCCTAGCGTGACTCGAGCGAAGGCGGCGCGGCACCCCACCACACCCATCGTCTGTCGCCAGCGCTCCCCAAAACAAGTCTATTGGTATTTCAGACTTGTATGCATGCCATGAGTCTCCACTACAAGCGCAGACAGTATGTCTCGTACTCTAAATTACCACATTGCCTATTGCTCATGACGTATGGATGATACCGAAATCACATTATAAAATGTCTACAACTCCAGCCCCGCAGAGAATATCATATTCCTATCAAAAACAACTACAATTATTCATTCTAATACCATTACTATCATGTCTCACCAGGAAAGTACCAAGACCGTCCCCGATGAGCATAAAGTGCATCGCACGGGCTCATGGCTGCCATCGGACCATCGCGTGCACAAGAAATGGCTCTCTGGCATCATCGAGCGTGTAGAGAAGAACCCAAAGGAACTGCATCCCGTATTGCAGGAGTTCAAAGACCTAATCGAGAAGAATACGCGGATCTACGCTCTCGTCAACTCCATGTTTGAAGAGATACCCAAGAAGAAGCCATACAAAAGTGACCCGGTAGGGCACAAGCAAGTACGCGATTACCACCACATGCTGGAGCTTTTCAACCATCTTCTCACTACCGCCCCAGAATGGAGTGACCATGAATATTCGGTTGGAATGGTGGGAACGCCGTTCAATGCTATTCTGGACTGGCCGATGGTAAGCCTCCCTAGCAACCTCACCCATGGGGAACTTAGGCTGATTGTAACTGTTCTCGGTCTCTAGGGTACACCATCTGGGTTCGCATTCTTTCAGGACCCAGAAGTCAACAAGATGATCAAGAAAGTCCTGAACACATGGGCCGATTTCCTCAGCTCACCAGATTCTACGTACGTGCTGAGCAACGACAAGATCGGCTGGCTCAGCGATCATAGCACTCACGACCTGGCGTTGACAGCAAACGTTGGCCAGACATCCTGCAGCTTTGACGAATTATTCAAGTGTGAACCTCAGCTGGATTATTACGGCTATTTGTCATGGGACGACTTCTTCACCCGTCGCTTTAGAGAGGGCCAACGGCCCGTTGCCAGCCCCGACGACGATAGTGTCATCGCCAATGCGTGTGAGTCAAAACCTTACAAGGTGAGTCGCAACATTGCACAGCGAGACCAATTCTGGGTCAAGGGCCAATCCTACTCGCTCATGGACATGCTCGCTATGGATCCGCTCCACGAACAATTCATCGGTGATACCATATACCAAGCCTTCCTTTCCGCACTGAGCTACCACCGCTGGCACTCGCCCGTCAGCGGTATTGTTAGTAGCACTAGGATAGAACATGTAGTGAATCGTGTTGTGTATTTTGCTACGGGAACTGAGATCTATATCTCTGCCGGCTAGCGCTGTGCGCGCTAAGCCTTGTGCGTACTAGCCTGTGAGTGAGTGAGAGATGGGATAGAACCTAGGTCATATATCCTAAAGCCCACACTGTGGCTAATATACCCCCCTGAACGAGGTGGAAGCCTTATAAACGAACAAAATATGTAAGAAAGCTAAGTGTACGCTTTCCTTGAGGCAGCTTAGAACGGATAGACGCGTTATACGTTTTGTACCCTGGCTATGTTGATAAGCTTAATAAACTTAGCGTGCTCTAGCTTGTCGAGAGGCTTGGTGAGGCCGTCCGCAGGCATGTCGATATCTAGTATGTGTTTAAGGTTAATTCTGCCTTCCTGGTACTCCTGTTTAGTGTACCAGTAGTAGTTGTCGATATGCTTCGTACGCTCGTGGTGACCGTCTTTGCGGACCATGTTGAGTGCTGATTGGTTGTCGGTATAGAGTTGTAGTGGCTGAAGGTCATTGCCAGTGTATCCGACCTGTTGAAGCAGGCGGCGGAGCCAGCAGGCCTCCTTTGCAGCGTAGGTGAGAGCGATGT